>VYXF01001351.1:2656-14428 GCA_013397295.1 Polioptila caerulea
CAGCAAAAAGTAACTAATAATAACAAGAAGAACTGAGAACTTTCCAGTAACAATCTACATAGAGCAACCAAGTGATTCTGGGAGTGAGTTTCAGCTCACCATAACTAGAAAGGTTTTCCCACGCCTTTGAGCTGAGGTTTTCCCTCTCCTTGGTGAAGCTGACCCCAGAAGTGGGCATCCTGCGTGCAGATCCCCCTTCTGTCCATAATTAAAACATATAGGTTGATTAATATTTTGAACAGCCATGGCCTCCCCTACACCCTTACTCAAGGCAAGTGTGACAAAGTGTTCAATGGATGTTAATCTGGTGCATGCCTCCACCATCTGCTGGAAGGTGGGCTCAGGTTTCAGGGGGAGCATCCAAATACCCTTCTTGCATGCTGCTATTGGCATTAGCAGCTGTTATTTTCCAGATCAGCTCCTCCCTGGCCTGGGGATTTTCAGTTTGCTTTTCAATGGTTCACACACACTAGTGGCCCATGACATTCAGAACATTATGATGTGCCTTTTCTCCCCCATGGAATTCATGTTATGGGAGAGGAATTGGAAGAAACAATAAAAGGGTCTTATTCAAACATATGGGGTGACAACACTAGGGCACGTCTTACTATTGAACTATCTATTATCTATCTATCTATCTTATTACTATCTAAGCAGAGAAGGTGAATTTGAAAAGCCAAAGGACCAGGCACAAGATCTCTCCAAAGCTGTCCTCAATGACTTAAAATATGCAGCAGGGACAGACCCCAGATGATTCCACTCCCACCCTAAGTTTTTCTGATGTGAAGCAGACCACTGACGAGACCTTCACTAAATTTGTAGATCAATTAAAAAAGCTCCATTGAGAGACAAATTGAGAGTATGGGAGGTCAAAAAGAATTATTATACAAGTTGGATATAGCCAATGTGAACTCTGAATGTAAGAGGATTTTAAGGGNACATAGAGCAACCAAGTGATTCTGGGAGTGAGTTTCAGCTCACCATAACTAGAAAGGTTTTCCCACGCCTTTGAGCTGAGGTTTTCCCTCTCCTTGGTGAAGCTGACCCCAGAAGTGGGCATCCTGCGTGCAGATCCCCCTTCTGTCCATAATTAAAACATATAGGTTGATTAATATTTTGAACAGCCATGGCCTCCCCTACACCCTTACTCAAGGCAAGTGTGACAAAGTGTTCAATGGATGTTAATCTGGTGCATGCCTCCACCATCTGCTGGAAGGTGGGCTCAGGTTTCAGGGGGAGCATCCAAATACCCTTCTTGCATGCTGCTATTGGCATTAGCAGCTGTTATTTTCCAGATCAGCTCCTCCCTGGCCTGGGGATTTTCAGTTTGCTTTTCAATGGTTCACACACACTAGTGGCCCATGACATTCAGAACATTATGATGTGCCTTTTCTCCCCCATGGAATTCATGTTATGGGAGAGGAATTGGAAGAAACAATAAAAGGGTCTTATTCAAACATATGGGGTGACAACACTAGGGCACGTCTTACTATTGAACTATCTATTATCTATCTATCTATCTTATTACTATCTAAGCAGAGAAGGTGAATTTGAAAAGCCAAAGGACCAGGCACAAGATCTCTCCAAAGCTGTCCTCAATGACTTAAAATATGCAGCAGGGACAGACCCCAGATGATTCCACTCCCACCCTAAGTTTTTCTGATGTGAAGCAGACCACTGACGAGACCTTCACTAAATTTGTAGATCAATTAAAAAAGCTCCATTGAGAGACAAATTGAGAGTATGGGAGGTCAAAAAGAATTATTATACAAGTTGGATATAGCCAATGTGAACTCTGAATGTAAGAGGATTTTAAGGGCTCTCCTCCTCAATTCAGAACCAACCATCAGTCAAATGATCAAGGCCTGCATGAAGTTAACAACCACAGAAAATGTTACAGCTATGGACGTATCTAAAGGGCTGCGAGGCTCCTTCCAGATGCTTTAACTGTGGCGAACCAGGCCATTTTATAAAAGACTGTCCAGACCATAAATTTACTGAAGACCATCACCCACCAAAGGGGTTCCACTCACCAAACTATGGAGACTGTCACAGATGTTCTAACAGTTTTCTCCAGTTACAGTTTCATCAGCAGCTGTACTGCCATCACTCCAGCAATCACCAGTGCTCAGGAAACTTCCAGTGGAACATGGGGTTGCCCCACACAAAGACATCAAATGCGAAGCCATTATGCCCCACTCTCCCCACTGTCCTGGAGACTTGATTTGTGAAGGTGTTGACCATTTGTTAGCTGGAAAATAACTCTGAGTCTCCAAGACTGTCCAACAGATTCAGGTAGGGACCTGATGGCAATCAGTGAGTGCACTGTCCATACAATTTGATGACGAGTGTTTTTTTAAGATACTGACGGGAAAATATGGACCTGCAGATGGACCAAGGGATGCCCTCATCATTGGAGACTGTATCAATGGACCTAATGAAATTTTTATCATGCTTGAAGTGCAAACCATTAGTCTCATAGATGAGATCACTGTCACAGTTTGTTGCACAGACCCATTTTACTTCTTGTGCGGAGGAACAGCTATAGTCCAAGCCTTTCTGCTGCCACACTATACAGAAGAAGTCCCAGAGAACCTGATGGCATTCTGGGTGGATATCATGGGCCAGGACAAACAAACCATAGAGTGCAGTCTGTCCAACAAAGGTGAAAATTTTCCAAAGATGGTAGATACCAGAGTGGATGTCACCATCATTGCTCACTCCACATGGCCACGGGACTGTGAACTGACTTCCATCATGGGAGTCATTTTGGGGATTGGAGGGGTTGCAGTCTCCATGTGCAGCAAACATCACATCACTGTAGTGGGGCCTAAAGGTCAGATTGCCACCATCAGGCCATTTGTGGTAAGGGTACCCATCACATTATGGGTATCACACATCCCTGCTGTACCAATGGGAGCTCAGCCAGAAATCCCACCTTCATCCCAGGTGGGATGGATTTCTAGGTGGGGCCACTGCAGAGCACGCCACCCCACCACTCACCTGGAAGACTGGTGTGGTGGATGAGTGGCCCCTTTCAGCAGAAAAAATGCATGGTCTCAAGCTCCTCATGGAGGAGCAGCTTTCCAAGGGCCATATCATACCAATAACCAGCCCTTGGAACTCCCCTTTGTTCTTAAAAAATGTGGCAATGACAGGTGGACGCTCTTCCACAACCTCCAGATCAATAAGGTCATTGAGGACATGGGTCCTCTGCTGCCTGGCTTGCCCTTTCCCTCCATGCTTCCATGCGAATGGAGACTTGCAGTCATCAACATCAAGGGCTGCTTTCAACATCCCATTCCATTCTTGAGATTCTCCCAAGATTGGCATTCTCAGTCACCTCTCTGAACCAACAGGCTCCTCTAAAAAGGTACCACTGGCAAGTTATTTCCCAAGGCATGAAGAACTCGCCATCCATCTTCCAGTGGTAGGTGGCCTATGTCATCTCTCCCATCTGATGTGTCTTCCCAGATGCCATCATGTTGTGGTGTGGTGTTATGGTTGGTTCCATTCTCCCCTATGTTAATGGTTTAACCTAAATTGTCCCCTCTTACGTCTATTGTAGAATGCTCTTTGTTCCTCCTACCTTAGTTGTTAATCTGCCCCTGTACCCACACCTTGTTCCAGAAAGTTCCTTCCCAAAATGTCAATCCTCCCCTATGCCAACCCCCTGCTTGTATCTCCCCTTTGAATTCCCCTAAACCTCCATGGCCCATTGGCTCATGTGACCTGTTCTCCTCCCATGTAGTTCCTCATTGGTTACTGTGAAGTAGAACCCCACCTTGTACTTCTCCCTTTTTCTTACCCTATTGGTTGAAAATTTGTACCCTCCCATTAAACCACCACTTTATAAAAACCCCTGTATGCCCTTGTCTCTTGTCCCTGGACCCTTCACTGGAATAAACCCTTTGGAACCTGTACAGGAGACCTCCTCCTTGTCTTTGCCTCCACCATGCACCTGATAACCAGCGCTGTAGAGCAACCATTCTTAAGCTGCACCCTAGGTGACTCTGCTCCCTAGGTGTGTTCCACTCTTGGCGTAGTGCTTTGGGGGAGCTAGCTGGCTCTGGCACAGCGTCAGCTGGTGCCCAATGTGGGGGCCTTCTGCTGGTGGACACCATAGTCAAACTATGGATTTATAATCTCTGAAGTTCTGGATGTCAGCTGCCTCTGGTGGAGCAGACTGATTTTTGTTCGGTGGTACTCCCAAAAGAGGAAGTGACAACCCTTCCTTGTCCAGAAGGACCACTTCCTGGTGGAGGACCTTCTCTGCAGCCCCGGTCCAGAAGACCAAGGTAGATACGTATCCCTTGAGCTTGTTGTAAACAAGGCTGAGACTTCACAAAAGTCAACTCATTTATTAACAGGACAAACCTGCTGAAGACAGAGACCCCAGGTAGGCTCAGGTCCCACACGACAAGCCAGTCCCGCAATGGTGCGACGCACACACACATACCGGGGGCTCCCTTGGACCCAAAGTTCCGCAGGAAAACCCTGGGCAAAACCCCAGCATAATCATTATAACCCCCCTCTGTCCGTGGTAGGTCCGTTCTTGATCCTCCTCATGACTGGCTCGTTTCTAGGGTTCTCATTGGTCCTTGTTAAGGTGCATTCTAGTCCAGTCGTTTCTCCTGGGTGTCGAATGATTGGTTAATCTTTTCACCAACTGCTGTCTGAAGTGTTGATATCACTCTTATAAAGTCATGTTCTGGAATATTTATTCTTTTGTGGGTTACTTATGCTACCCTCCCCCCTTTCCTTTCCTTAGTCTCACTTAGTGTACACACAACGAGGCTAAACCCGTGTCACTACGCAGCATCCCAACATCCTAACCAATCCACAGCTTATTACCCATGCTTACATTCATAACATTTTAACTATTAAACTCCACTCCCTCCCAACAGAACTGTGAATTCATTAGTGATAAATATTAACCAACAATCAACCCTCCCACATCCATTTATTTACTTAAAACAAGCTGGGCTGAGGATACTTACGAAGAGTAGGAAGGGTGCACTGCTCCCCAGGGTGGACGGGAAGCCACGACCCTACAGGCCACCAAGCTGGCTGCGGAAAGCACCCTGTCCCTTGGACCAGTCCCTGGACTCTTATTTTTAGTTTTTTAAGTTTTCCACTTCACTGTAGGGGAGGGCAGATTTTTGCTGTGCCAACATCAGTTGTTCCTTATTCAATCAGGACAAGTTGAAAGATGAGTGCTAAGTTGTCAGTGCAGCAAAGGGGGATTTATTTCCAAGTTGTGGGTATTATGGAGTGTGGGAAGAGAAATGTTAAAAAGGTTTGTTTGATGGCTTTCCCTCCACTTTCCAAAGGTGTCCCCCGAGGAGGTAACAATAATCCGGTTTTGGGATGTTGTTGGGAGTAAATGGACAGAATTGGCTAAGAGGGGAGATAGTTAAAAAATTATTTTCATTACTTGTTTATATTGGTCTGTTGTAGTAGAGAAAAGGAGAGTGGAGGAATGGCTCAAACAAACCTCCCCAGTTTCTCTGTCCCCTGATCCCAAACCTTTGTTCCCTGCACCAGGAGGGAACAGGTCTGTGTGGGGCAAACCACCAAGAACCACAGGTGAGCTACCAACACCCTAGCCCCCCACAGTTTCCACAGTACCCTTGCCCTAGCAGCAACAGCAGCGCTGTCAGGGACCTTTCCCTAAATCCCTTTCCCCCAGTTCATGTTAATGGTTCCAAGGGAGTTTTCCAACCCTTTCTTGAACCTTTCCCTATTCCACAAAATGACCCCACAAGATGATGGCGACCACATGGCTTGGACCCTCCCTTGTGCTTCTCTTTCCCAGAATCACTTTCTCCCTGCTCCTCCCAAGCCGATCCTGTCCTCAGACTCCACCCATACCTTGGAAACCTCGTCTTCTGTAGCAGTCCAATTAGCTGGGATAAATAAAAATTTAGCCCAAGTTCTTTGCACTAAGGAGTGGGCCTAGGACCGTAGGGAGCAGGGGGCTGAAACCTTAGATTTACAAGGTCAAGCCCCTGTCCCATAGCTACAATTTGGTATCTGTCCCCCAGGTAAACCCTGTATCTTGCCAAGTTAGTCATGCCCCCAGGTCTCTGGATACAGGCCTCCAAACCAGGTGCCCTCTGGAAGCAGCTCCAGACCATGTGGCCTGTGAATGCTGCCAAGAACACACCATCACCAATGGATTAAAGGACATCACTGGGCCTCATCCATCGTACCCATCCTGTTTCTTAAGCCATGTTCCCCAGCCGAACTGGGTTTGATGAAACAGCAGAGGAACACCCTCTTGTCACACTGCATCACCCTTCCTTTCCTCCGGCTCCACCTCCTGTTCCCAAGATGCCATCCCCTAACATCATCTCCCCTTCCAGTTGTTGTCCCACCCCATCCCCTCCTCCTTCCAGAGCAGATCCTATCCTCTTCAGACTTCTGGTTTGCACGTCCCTCCTTCTGTTATGAATAAAATAAAACTTTAACTTTTAGAGAAAATATGGTTAATTAAATTGTAAAAGTGTGTATACAAGGTTACATGTTTTATTAATGCAAGTAACCGATTACAATTGGTTGTGTAGGAAACCAGTGCTGTTGTATGGAGGGGGAATAGAACGAGGTGTAGTGGTATGTTTTTCTGTTAATCTATGTTCATGTTGAATGGTACGTTCTTTGTACCCCCGTGTTTATTCATATTCAGTTGCACCCTGTTCTCTCCCCACCGCAGTGGCATGCCTGTCACTTTGAGATCCTTTCCAGAGTCTGGAAAGTTCTCTGGAGGGTGTCGAGTGGTAGGCTGTGCTGGGGAAATCCCCTACTCCCCCGGGGTGATTGGCTGCTGGGGATATCACTCAGTGGCCAAGTCACACCAGGAGATTCCCAGCTGGCTGATCCTTGTCCCCTTCACCTTTCCCCAGCTCCCTTTATAAACTGTTCTGAGGTGGTTGGGGCTCTGCCTGGCAGACGCTTCAAGGTGAGGGAGTCCCATAAGGGTCTACCAATAAACTTGTTGAGCCACTCCTAGGCAGAACCCTCCTTGTTCTTTGCCATTGTTGTTGTTTTCTATCTATGCATCAGCGCCACGCCTGAACCCACCGGGTCAGCCTATTCTGCTCAGCAGGCGGGCTGATTCCAAGGCTTGCCATGGCTCCCAGGCCTAGCCGGGCAAGCTTAAATATAGAAGCTCCAACAACTGGAACGTTTCTACAAACCAGGGAAGAGATGGGGTGGCCATCTTTGTGAAATGACAGAGAACTTTGCAGAAACATTACATCGTGAGGCACAGCCACAACTCGAACCAGGGTTGGAAGAAAGACCAGTCAATGAGAGGCGAGAATGCCAAAATGATTGGTCCCGGACAACCCAAGTTATGAACCAACCAGAAGCTGAAAAACTTCACAGTGTGGATCCTGAGTGCCCCAATCAGCTGACTAGAAAGACCTTAAAAGGCCTGAGGTGTCTGACACTCAGGTATTTCCTCGGAGCCGGTTTCCCTGGAAACATCCCTGTATTGCAGTGACTTAATTCTAAGTTGTTGATAAAGTTTCTGGCTTATCCAGAAACTTAGCTTCCAACTGTTTGTTCAGTAATAAACAAGCTTACTTTTTTTCACGCAGCAAGCCTCCTTTTCATTCTTTAGGAATATATTTTTTTTAAGCCTGTCCACAACACTTCCAGTTCCCATACCATCGGAACTAGATATAACAGGCCCAGGATCTGGGACCCAGAACAGGAGGCCACTCATTCCCTTGGCTGCATCAGTTGAATATACTCAAGTGTGAGGGTTTCCAAATTGCCATCCATTTGACTATCAACACAAGGAAGAGCTTTGCAAAGCTCATAGAGAATTCAGGAG
The DNA here is from genome assembly GCA_013397295.1 of Polioptila caerulea. Lineage (NCBI taxonomy): Eukaryota > Metazoa > Chordata > Aves > Passeriformes > Certhiidae > Polioptila > Polioptila caerulea. The sequence goes on from VYXF01001351.1 coordinate 10,500, forward strand.
GAAAAGTGAGTATTTTAAAGGCTTTTTGAAGGCCTCTTTTTCCTCAAATGTGTTAGTTCCTTTTGATCTCAAGGATTTGTTTCTATGCCTCCTCACCCAAAGAGAATACCTGTTATGGAAGAGGACATGGAAGAGAATATTATGAGAACTCTTTCCTGAGCTCTTGCAAAGCCCAGACTGCACCATTGATGCAGATAAAAACATTTTGATGGACCATTTGTGTTAAGGAGAATGGTCCCAGGCCCAAAAGCAGGCCGAGAAAATCCTGCAGCCTGTTTTAGAGCAGCACATCAAGAAAGCTGCTAAGAAGGCATTTGTTTTAATACCCACAAAAGAACCCAAACACAGTTACGTTAATATCAAGCAGTCTTCTTCTGAAGCTTTATAGACTTTGTAGAGAGGCTCCAGGTTGAAGTGGAGAGGCAAGTTGAGAGTCGGGCACTGCAGGATCAAATAATGACTGAGGTAGACCAGGCAAATGCAAATGACACCTGCAGGAAGATTATCCTGGGTCTGCCATTTGAACCACCGCCAACTCTCCATGATCAAAGCATGAACAAAGAAAGCCACTGTCCCAGCACCCAAAGGGAGAAGGGGAGAAGCAGAAAAGACAGCTGCCACCATGACGTCCCAAAAACATCAGTGGTCCTTCCACTATTTCATCTGTGGGTAGGAGGGGCACTTGGCGATGGCTTGCCCAAAAGGGAAGCCTTCGCAAAACATTTCAATAAACTCACAGGGGCGATGGGGACAAGGACACCCTCTTCAAAAAAACTGAAGGGGGAGCACAGGCCTATCTTTAGTCTGGATAAAAATGAGACAGGTCAGAGTGGGGACATGGAGAAAGTATGGAGGCTACAAGCGCCGCACAAACTGGTCGTGACAAATAACAGGTTTTTTGACTCCCACCAGTGGCAGGTCATAGTGATTGATGCACTATAAGGACTCTCACAGGATTCGACTGTAGGTACATCGTGGTTAAGGACACTAAGCACATGCCCCCAGAGTTTGAGATCTCTCCAGCCATTTTAACACCAGATCCAGAGGCACTCATCCTCATGGCGCACCATGTCCACCCACCCTTTTTCATGCTGGAAGGTCAAGTCATTGCCCAAGCGATTCCAATCCCAGATAAACTGTCAGTAAATAATTCAGAACTATCTGTCTGCTGGGCAGAGGTGGTTGGAGAGGACAAACCAATGATAGGGTGTGGGCTCTGTCGGGGCGAAGACTGTCTCCACCTCAATGGATCGTCTGACACAGGTGTAGATGTGATGATCATCCCTACTGCTCGATGGCCGTCATATTGGGAATTGCAAGCCATAGTGGGCAAGGTACAGGGCATAGAGGCTGTCCAATTTGCCCAACAATCGAAGAGCATCGTAAAAACTGAGGGACTGGATGGGTAGTTGGCAAGTATACACCCATTCATTTTAGATTATAAGGTACCCTTATGGGGAAGAGATGCCATGTCCTAATGGAGGGGTTAAATTAGTAATCCTGAAGACCTCTCTCTGACCACAGTGAGTCTGTTCATCGCAGCATTAGCATGATAAAGGAAGTGTTGCAGACCGTGTTTTTTTCCAATTCAGTATTTATTCACTGTTGGAAGTTGTATTGTTAATGGTTTTGTTTGTGTACCCCTGTTCTTTCCCCAAGTTGGCTTGTCCCTGAATTGTTTCCACCCCTGAACCTGCCCTTTATGGTATGTCCCCGCCCTTTGTTCCAGTCCCTTCCTTGTCTGTCATTGTTACCCTGCCCCTTTTTCCTGAACCCTCCCTGTCCATCCAACCGTGAACCAATCTTAAAGTATACCTCACCTCCCCTTGGGAGTTCCAGGGTGTATCCCTAACCTTGACACTCCATTGGGGCATGTGACCTGTCCTCTCCTCCCACCTACCCTGACTGGTCCCAAAGGTTATGTTGTAACCCCCTCACTCTTCCCCTGAGGGTTCCCCATTGGTTGCTTGTTTGTATCTACCCCCGGTCAGTTAAACCTATATAAAAACCCCTGCACAGAAATGCTCCTGGCTTTTTGTTGCTGAACCCTTTGGCTCCAATAAACCCCTCCCTGCTGGAACCTCACAACAAAAAGCCTCCTACTTCTTTTTACTTTTACTGTTCTAAGATCGNTTTTCCTGAACCCTCCCTGTCCATCCAATCGTGAACCAATCTTAAAGTATACCTCACCTCCCCTTGGGAGTTCCAGGGTGTATCCCTAACCTTGACACTCCATTGGGGCATGTGACCTGTCCTCTCCTCCCACCTACCCTGACTGGTCCCAAAGGTTATGTTGTAACCCCCTCACTCTTCCCCTGAGGGTTCCCCATTGGTTGCTTGTTTGTATCTACCCCCGGTCAGTTAAACCTATATAAAAACCCCTGCACAGAAATGCTCCTGGCTTTTTGTTGCTGAACCCTTTGGCTCCAATAAACCCCTCCCTGCTGGAACCTCACAACAAAAAGCCTCCTACTTCTTTTTACTTTTACTGTTCTACACTTCCAAGCGTTCTCCAAGGCCTCAGGTGTATCCATCTCTATCTCAGAATGTGAATGCTTGAGGCCCTGGGAACTCTCTGGGCCTACATTTCTCAAAAGATCCTGCACTGCAGTGCAGGTTTCTCACAGCTCCTCTCACAGCTCCAGCCCGCCTCCCAGCTCTGTGCATTCTACCCCAACAGAAACAGCTGCAACAGGCAAGAAGTTACTGCTTTTGGAAATATATTTGTTTATATGCTATCACTAAAATAATCATTGTCCTCTAATATAAAGTATTCCTGCTGGTACTGGTAGCAGGGACAATAGGACATTGTGGGCTGAGGTGAGTCCAGGGAAATCCAGTGGTCCCGTGAAGAGGCACCATCAGCCAGAGCACAGAAGGGACATGTGGGCAGAGGTGAGGGGTCTGCGCCTATGTTCTTGTACAGCTGGGCCAGCTCTGCTGCAAAGACCTCAGGAAACAGGCGGCAGGAGCCCCTTCCTGGTCCTTCTCCTGACTCTGCTTCACCTTTACCTCTAGGCTGACCAAGGCTTTGCCAGGAAGAGTCAGTGCAGACTTGCCCTGCTGCTTCTTTGTCTCCCTGGGTCTTCCTGTAGAAATAGATTTCCAAGAAGACAACTCAGAGGTATGAATTTAGAGCATAGGTAAAGGATTGCACTGCAGAGGTTTCTGCAGAGAACTGCCAGGAGCTGCCCTGGCACTCCAGCATGCTGCAAACACTTCATTGCCAATGGCAGCAAAAAATAACTCACGTGAGTCTCTTCAGCAGCTGATACATGACTATATACCCAGCAACTGCCCCAAGCAGAAGCAAAGCTGAGGCGGCGACTATCCCTAGAATGTAGTACTTGCTCGGGTCCCACTGTCCAACAGTCTTGGCTTTTTGCCCAGCAGCTGCCCCTGGCAGGAGGAAAGACAATCCAACAGACAATGTTTGTGCTCTGCACTAGGGGTAATCTCACTGTGCGCTTCAGATGCCCAAGGATTATTGTCTTCAGAGATTGGTTCCTCTGGCTCTGATGTCTTAGCACCAGGGACCAAGAGGGATCCCATAAAGTTCTCATGGAGAAGAGCCCAGTGTGTGCCAGGGAGCAGCACGGCCCATCTTTTCCTCTGGGCTGAAAGCCAGGACTGTGTGCTGGGCACCTGCAGTTCATCCATGGAGAACGCTACAGGATACAGCAAAAATGCTGCTCTTTTCTCAAGAGAGCATCTCACAAGCACTCACCTGAATTTTCCTGAGGCTCAGCAAGTGTGCTGATCTCCTGTATTGCCTCTTGTTCTTCATCTGAGCCTGGAACACTGTAATTTTCTTCCAGAGGAAAGATCTCTGGTGTAGTCTCAAAATCTGTCTCTTCAGAAAAAAACCACGGGACACTTTAAACAGAATTCATTGTCCCTTATTAGGAGCATGGTACCATGGCCTGGGC
>VYXF01001352.1:3289-15525 GCA_013397295.1 Polioptila caerulea
TAAATCTTTAAAACCATTTCCATACCACACATATAGTATTCACCCTTTATGGATGCGAAAAAAACCCCAAACAAACCAATACCATAATACGTATTTATAACAACCTTATATGTACAACACTCATCTTAATATTTGCAAAAAGCCAATTTTATAATATGTATTTATAACAGAAGAGAAGGAGCCACAAACCTCAGAGCTTTTTATGGGGTTTTGTATGCTCCTCTGGACTGTTCTTAGGACAGTTCGTGGAACTCCAGTTGCAGTTTTGCCCCTCATGCTACTGGCAAGTGCTGATTTTGTAGTATCTCAGGAAAAACATCTCCCTGAACTTTTATTCAAAAGTGAACATCAAGGCAAGAAAAACACCAAGCATGATGTGCAACCACACTGCTCATCAAAACAAGGAAAAACAAGCACAAAAAAGAAAATTTTACTTCCTTTCTAGTTTCTCAGATAATTTGCAGGCTATTTGAGTGGGAGAACAAACAAGAAAAAAACTCCAAGAAAAATCCTTAAAGGCAGATTTCCAGATATGCTTTAAAAAAACAAAGGTAAAAAAACTCAAAGGATTTATCCTGCTGCAGAAAGGGATCTTTGTGCCTTTAACAGAGTTTGTGGGAGCCCAGAGATTCCACCCATAGCAATGTTTGCCCCAAACTTTTTATATCTCCCTACACACAAGGGCTAGACAGTGTCACCCCTCAGCTCTTGATGGCTGGGATGGTTTCTGAAAAGCTAATTTAGAGGATGGGATGGTTATTTGTTAAGCTCCTGTTGTTTGCAGAGAAAATAAACCCTTACATACTGCAGGGATGCCACCACTCATCCACACCAACACAAGAGCCCCTAAAGAGCTGAGGCATTCAGTCACATCAACATATACTTAAAGAGTCTTTAATCTGTGCACTATTGACAGGATAGACCATAATATCTCTTTAGGAGATATTACAGCCTATTGTGTCATTAGGTACTTATGGAGTCCTTAACCTGCAGATTGACAGGCTAGACTGTAAATTTGTGTCTATGTCTAACTAGGCATCTCTTATTACTCATCATAGACAGTAGTCATGCAGGCTAAAGAGCCTTAAGATTATTTCTTAATTTTTTTAACAAGTTGCCCACCCAATCATTCAAATGGCTCCTTGCTCCTAGCAAAATCAATCAACCTTGCACAAAAATAAATGTCCAACTGATTTCCTCCCATGAATTCAGTTGGATGACATTTTCTCAAGACTGGTATCCAGAAGCCAAGATGTTGCCAATGCATTTGTAACCTTGCAAGTCCGATGAGAACAAATAGGATAAAAAGTGGCAGAAGCCAACAGGGGAAGGAGTCTGGGATTTCCTGATATTTCTAGGGAAATGTTTCTTTGGTTCAGACTTATGCTAGTGGCAACCTACAAGCTTGGGAGTGCTCTGCTCAGTCCCCTTGTGACCCAACCAAGAACTTCGATCACCTTTGCCACAGCTGGGAAACCCTCTTCTGAAATCAGGACTAACACAAAGTTGGGTTAGACAGTGGGTAGAGATGACTGATCCTCTCAGGTTCCCACTCCAACTTGGTGGTACCTTGAGTCAACCTTCTCCCAACCTGGAACCCAGGCCTGACCTCTGAGGGTTAATTTAGGGATAGGATAATAATAGCAAGAAAATAAAGTGGGAAAGGGTCCTTGCAAACATGTTGTTGCAGACCTACAAAGCCTCACAAGTGGGCACCAGTATGTCAAATGCCAAGGCTGGCCCAGGAGGAATGTCCAAGCTTGAAAAATATGGGGTGATTGATGTCCCCTGCACCAAAGGATGAAGAAAAGAAAGAATCGAAGAGAAACCGTTGATTTCATGGAATCCACCAAACCAGAAATTTGATTCATAAGCATCTTATTAGTCACTGCTACTGTCTAATTATGGTGATTAATCAATTACCACAACTAAAAACAACTTGAGAAGAACCTTTTTATTGGTGCCCATTTTCTTTAAAAGCTGAGTAACGCTGGAGCTACAAGGCAAGGCAGAGAATAAACGGACACACACCAAAAATGCCTGTCTCCAGAAGTTAGAGAGGAGTCGTCTGACTCCAGTTTCCTCCATACCAGACTTTGGGCCTCATCAGTCATGCAAATTATAGAGTACCGTGCTGTCTGAAGGACAAATTTTAACTCAGTCCAGAGAGTCTTCTTCTATTCCCCTCAAAGATGTGGGAAAACTTTTCCCTTGTTTCAAAAAAGCAGTAGGACAGGAATCCCTTCCCCAAGCCTCAACATGGCAGTCAGGTGGGAAAAAGGGATGCTTCAAGAGGGAAGACCCTTCCAAAGGGTTGCTGCCAACATCCACAGGGGTTTCTAAGATTCCTGGACCACCCTGATGGGCACAAGGGCATGCAGATCCATGTGGAAAATCCCCAAAAATCCTATTTTGATGCTGAAGCCACAAGAAGCTGCCAGGCCATGCCAACTCTGGGGTCACAGCCCTCCTCAACACAGACACCAAGCTTGGGTTTAGAGGATGAAGACCCTAAAAAGCTTTTGAAATTAAAAATAAAGCTCCACTGTCACAAGGTTGCCTAGACACCTCAGCAAAGCCTTGCTTGGTCCAGCATCCACCAAGCATTGTCACCCAACATCCACTGGCTCCTGGAGACCCTGGGGCAGTTCCAGAGTCAGGAAAAGTCAACAGGATTAAGCTGAAATCTGGGTAAACTTCCAGGTTTGGTACTTTATGAATAACCCCTATAAATAAAAAAGCAGTGGAGGTGGTGAGAACATAAGCCAGCTCATCTTGCTTTCCCTCTGTGATGGCCAGCTCTGGGCTTCTTGGAGAGCTTCATTTTGCCAGCAGATCCAGCATCATTCATCTATCCTGCAATAGAGACACCTTCTCACCCACCATGAGCACCCTAACCTATAAGCCAAGAGCCACCAGTCGCACGCCACACATGGGTCAAGAGGGAGATGTACAGGGCTGAGTGGAGATCATACCATGGAGATCCAGCATTGACACAATCAAGCACCATCAGCTCACTTCTACTCTTGCAACAGAACTTTCTCCATGGGTCATATGGGAATTTGGCTCTGACCAGTCCAATGCCTCCAGACCACAGGCCAGCCACCTCCAGGCTCTCCAAGCATGGCTTTACTTGTTTGAAAGAAGAGTCATAACCAAAGATGTCTGCCAAGAATGAGTCAGCTCAAAATACAGGAAAAACTCCCCTCTGTCTCACATTTACGGAATTTATTTTTATCGACAATGGGATATTTTTGCTCTCTTCTTTAACCACATTGAGAATAGAAAGTATCTGGGCTGAGCACAACCATGTCAGTGGGAGACACCATGAGCGAGGAGTCCTTACCTACCCATAGAGTGACCATCAATGAAAATAAATAAAGGTAAGGATAAGTGAGAGCCAGTGCCTCAGGGAGAGCAAGGGGTACATCAGCTGGAGAATATGATGGCTGGGGAGGAGACAGCAGAGGTAGGATGAGAAGAGGACACCAGCACAGCATGAAGGACTATCCAATATTGCATTCCTGGGCCAGGAACAAGAACAGAAAATAGAGGGGGAAGGAAAAGAACAGCTCAGATCAGTTATTGCAAAAGAGAAACACTCTCCATACATACCCCTGGCCTCACTGCTCCCCCTCCCACATCCTCCAGCGCCTCTGGTATCCATCAATGAAACTGCTTTCAGCCTCCGGACAGAGATTGAGACCCCAGTGGTGGCTGGATCTCAGACTCCTGGTCATCAAAGGAACCTCGTGGAGAGTTGCAAGGGCACTCACTTTGATCCCCTTTTTAATGCTCCTCTTGCCATCATTCTCTCAAACCGCCTTCTCCCCCTCCCCCCCGTGGTTTCCTAGACAGAATGGCTATGAACCCCAGACTGGTCACATTCCTAAATTCTCATTGCTGAGAGCAATCTGCCTCACTAAATCCTGCCCTTCCAGCTTCAAGACATTAGAGGTCTACTGGCCTTGAATACTACTACACCATCATCCACTGCCCATCACTGGTGGCCAAAGCCTATAGTGCTATAGGAACCCACTACCACAAATCACCCATAATGTCTTCTTCCTCAGCCACTGACTCCAGTTTCCATATCTACCAAAATTGGCTCTTTTTTTTTGCTTTTATTAAAGCCATTCTTTTATCAAGGAGCATCAAGAAGAGTGTACAGCCCTGGTCTGGAGAGGATGAGGGATGCTGGATTCTCCAACCAGCATTATGGATCTCCATCTCCCCAAACTAGATAAGATCAAGACAAAGCACTCACTACATATCCTGCCAATAACTCATTAAAGCCCTCTTCAAATACATTCTTCTGCTAACTAAAATATGCAGGAAGGGGCAGAAAAAAAGCAAGAGAAAGTGAGTTTTGGAGTATTGCTGCAAAGTGCATTTATTTTCCTTTCTTGACTGGATCTTTCCAGTTGGGAATTTTCAGCTCTGCACTTCTGCATGCAGAAGGGAGATGTCAGTAAATCAAAGCAAATGAAAAAGAAAATGTTCTTTCATGTGGAAGCATTCAGCTTTGTTTCAGGGCTTTGGTAGCTAACTGTATTCCTTCATGAGTCAACTCTCCTATCAGCTCCTCATTAAACTAAATGGCTACAATTACATTTGGGGAGGAAAAAAGAGCAGGTAATGATTGTAAAAAGTTCTGTTTCCAGACTTGGTGGGAGATGAACATTTCATAAGACCAAAAAAAATGCAATCCAATGAAATGATAAATATATAATAAGTTTAAAAAGCATTTTCAAGGCCAAGTGTGCTTTCTTTTGGGGAGGAGGCTCTGTTGAGGGGCTGGAGGTCCTCTTCCCAGAGGCCTTCAGGAGGCACTCAGAACAAGCCATGTTATCTCCTGTAGCCCAAGCCCCCACATCCCACCTTCCCTTTGGGAGCAGAACAGCCAGACAAGATGTTATCAATAGGTTGACCCTTATAGAAAATCCCCTTTTAAAAGTGTACTTCTTTTGATTATTTCATGTGGTATCCTGTGGAACAGAACTCTTTCCTTTGCAATGAGTATATTTCAGAAGGAAAAAGGAAAAAAAAAATCTAACAACATCCTTATTGTATTGTTTTGCTTCTTGTCTCTTTTCTTTTTACAGTCTCTTGTTTTTTAAATTCCCTAAAGCTATAGACACCAATAAGAACAACAAAAAACCCTCAAAACCCAAAAGTCTTCTGTATTAAAAAAAAAATAGCAACAAGTTTCTCTGTTCCCTCTCCCCCTTCCTTTGATTAATTCTCATTCGTGCCTTTGAGCAAACAATATGTTCTCCTCTCAAATAACAGACAAGGTATATATTAGACCCAAATAAAAACAAACAAGACTCACTTAAAGACATCCACACCAAACGCAATTCCTGAAGAGAGGCAGGGGCAGATGCGTGCATGCAGTCATCAACGACCTATTTCTGAAATTCGTTTCAGGGCGATGAATAAAGCATAAATCAAGGAGACATCAGCACAAAGAGAAGGACCTTCAAACATCAGTGAGTACATGCAGGTACATGGTTTCAGACACTCTAATCCTGGTAGAGACAGAGCCCATCCACCAACTTGGCCCATTCAGGATGGAAGATGAGGTGCTGAAATCACATCTTGGAAAAGGGGTGGGAGTTGGACTAGATGACTGTTAAAGGTCTACTCCAACCCAAAGCCCAAGAGGAGTGGGGAAACCACCCTGCAAACCTCCATCTCAAAACAACACCTAGAGGCTAAAGGAAATGGCAAACAGGAAAATGATCAAAACCATAGAGTATCTCAAGTTGGAAGGAATCCATAAGGATCATTGAGCCCAACTCCTTCTGCAATGTCCTCTGCAAAAAATGGGGTCACCTTTCCTCGCCAGACACTATGAGCCTCACACATTAGATGCAGATTACTGGTTACCCTACCAGGAGCAAAGCCCAAGCACAGCTCTCATCCCAGAGACAAGAGGTGCCACCACCATAAAGTCAAAGAGACCTTGACACCAAATCCTTCTGCAAGGCACAACTGCACCTGCTCCCATAATCCATGTCTCCATAATCTGAACAAATCAGCAGTCAGCATCACTTAGCCTTCCCCAACAGGCCTCTTCCTGCCTCAGTCCAAAAAGTAACAGGGCGTAAAGCTGGAATTCAAAGGAAATATGGGCTTTCGGGGATGGAGAACCTCACCTGGGATTTCAATACATCCTCTGCATGAGAGATATGCGACTGCTACTGAAATGAAACCTAATATCCCCTTCAAGCATGCCTTTCTCAACAACACGCATCCCAAAACCCCTCATCATCACTTCGCCTTCTGTTGGGACCCTTGGTCAACTCAACCCGTATCCAAGATCAAGGAAGAAAAAGAGATGCTTTACCTGAAAGCCCCCTAGGGGCTAGACAATTAGTTCTCCCTATTTCAGTGGAGAAAGGCACAGAATCTGGACAATCTGATGGAGTAGAGGCAAAGAAAAAAACCCCAGTATATAAGCAGTTCTTCACAGGTTCCCAGCAATGCCATGAGCAGAACACACATTCCAAAGGGCTTAGCAAGAAACAATTACTAATTGTCCAGCGCAGAGACTGTAGTTCATCAAGAAGCATCCACTCTAACTTGTTGCCTTAGTCAAGTCTGCACACTATGCTTCATCACCATCCAACGCTGATTATAGACTGGCAAAAATTACAGACTGGCTGCCACCTCTCCACCCAAGTCACTGGGTAACAAGATCAAAGTTGTTGCCATTCTCATGTAAGTGAGCTCCCAAAAATGTTTAAATGCATTAGATGCTTAAATGCATAAATGTTTTACACTTCCAATTTAGTCAATACCTGTAACTCACCGAAATGAGAATCAAAAAGGAAATGTCTCATCCCTGTCCTTTTTCAGCAAACAGTCTACATTTGCATTTCTCCACTCAATTTTTGTCACCACTAGCTGCTGGTAGATCTTATATCCTGCTGTCACCTCCTAAGACAGATGAACAGCTGGATCTACTCCATGCACCACCAAAGGGCAGAGTAAGACTGGCAACCCTACTAAAAGTTTATCTTGATGAATGAATGTATTGGAGGTCAAGATTTGGAACTTTCCATTCCAAGCCTGTTCTTCCAGGTGAGAACAGCCAGAAGCTAACACCAATCTCCTTGTGCTGCAGGCAAACTTCACCTTTTTGGTCACTACCATTTGTAGGACAAGCTCAAGGACAAACCTGAGTAGGCCTGTGAAGTTCACAAAACCTTCTGCTCCTCAGGAAGTTCCCAGAGACTTTGGGTTTCGTCAAATTTGGGCTCCCTAATGACATCACTTTGCTCACAGCTGTATCTCAAAGCAAGGGCCACCATCAGGAGTTAATTTTCTCCCTACTGATAAAGTAATTTTTCAAGATTTCATCCCTGAAATCCAAGTGGATAAGAAATTCCTGTCTGTATAACCTCATTTTATCAGAGTAAAGCCCTAACAGGAATATACAGTTTAACAGGATATACTTAATCAAACAAAAAACAACAGGGGAGACAGGAATGGACTTACTTGCAAAATACTGTATATGATGCCTTGTCATGAGAAAAATGGGTGGTTGGACTTTTTTGGTTTTTTTTTCCTTTTTTTAAACCCTTTCTATTCCAGGCAGAAGATTCCCCCTGGCCCTCTCCATGGATGGCTAAAACTGCTTGGGCTACAGATGCTTTCTGAATGCTGGCTGGACCATCCTGCTCTGCACTGGGCTCCTTCTGCCCCCAGCTACAGCTCCCTGAAGAGTCCCTGTGGGATAGAGGACATCATTTGCCCTTTCCATGTTGTCTTGTTCTAGGGATCATATGCAACCAGGTCCCCCGTTAACACATCAAACAGAATGGCAGGAAAGAATCCTGTCCCAACTTAAAATACACAACTATAGCAACAGGGTGAAGTGCTTTTATGACTTATCAGCTCCCTTCTTGTATCCCATCATCCACATCCAGTTCTCCTCATCAATTAATTTTCCTCTGAAGTCTCTTTTGAAGATGCAATATTTCTCACAATATAAAACCATTGCAGAGACATACAATTAATCCTGATGGCCACCAGCATAACTTTGCAACATGTCCAATAGCTCCTGGAAGCTGCCAAACCTTCAGCTCCCCTGAAATTCAAGGCCACAGGAAGGCATTCAGCTCTGCAATGACATCTCAGTGGGTTTCCTGAACTCTCATACTCCCGCACAACCATGACCAGCCACCCAGGAGCATTATGGACACAGTGACTTGCAGCCCCTTGTCCCAGTTAATGATGGGTCAAAATACCTGCTTGAATTATTTGGAGGCACTGCTGTCCATCTTGCTTCCAACACAGCTGCAAGCAGCAGCTCCTGCAGGGACATCAGGGAAGCTGAGTGCCCACATGCCTCCAGGTCTGCAGCGTGAGCCTAACACTGTGCAAGCCACTGTCACCCATGCCTGCAAATGTCCCATGTAAGGAAGAGGTGAAGTCCTCTCCTTGATGAATGTCCTGTCCATCCCTGGAAGTGTTTAAGGTCAGGATGGATGGGGCTTGGAGCAACCTGGTCTAGTGAAAGGTATCTCTGCCCATGGCAGGAGACTTGAAACTAGATGATCTTTAAGGTCCCTTCCAACCCAAACCATTGTAGGATTCTATGAATGAGCAAGCCAGCCTGGACCTCCAACCTTCCCGCAGGTAACCTGGCCATCAAGGGCAGATCTTTCTGCTCTGCCAGATTTATCCTGCCAATGCACAAACTGATGTGGCATTTCACTGCCTGCAGCAGACCTCCAGCTTCATGTTCATCCTTACTTTCCTCTAGCCAGTGACATGGCCTGTATCAGCCTCCAACACCTCCAAAAAAACAGTTTAATCCCCATCATAACGGTTCTAATCTAAAAGAGGGGATATTCAGACTAGATAGAACAGAGAATTTTTTACAATGAGGGTGGTGANCCTGTGTTTCCGATGGGCAGTGTTAATCACTTCCTACTGGCCAATAGGAATAATTTTTCCTTTCAAAATGGCAAATTCATGTTCTGCAGCTTTTCTGTTTACACATGTTTTGCTACCTTATGTCAACACTTCTTGATTAATAAATATATCACTGGGCTAACTGAAAATNGAGGGTCTGAGCAACCTGGTCGGGTTGAAGATGTACCAGATCATGGCAGGGGGACTTGGACTGGATGAGCTTTAAAGGTCCCTTCCAACATAAACCATTCTGTGATTCTATGGTCATGGGCACTGGCGACCACTTTGAGAGACCATATTGGTCCTGGTATTCCTGTCTGTCTGTCCATATGAAACATAAGACACAGCACTAAATATTTAAAATGTTTTTGTTGCCACTATCACACTTGATGGAAAAGCAAAAGTTTCCTGTTGAATGCATGTTCCCAGCTCTATCAGCAGATGCAGCTGCCCGAATCTAAATGGAGGGATCATCCTCCCCCAAGATCCCATGGGAGAAGATAGCTGATGTACATCAGCCAAGTAAAAGGTTTCACACCTTCCCATCATCATCTACTGTCCCTCTCTCATCTAAACAATCCTCAGCATCGGGTGGGAAACTGACACAGGAAATGACACTGATAGGGAGACAGGAAACTCTTGGTCCCTACCCAGAAGAAATGCCAAGGAACCCTGAGCTTGCAAAACCCACCTGCAACAACAGACTTCCAGGCTCCACTTCAGCCTGTTGCAGCCCAGTAAAGAGTTCAGCTGTAAAACAGATTTTTCTTTCAAAAAGGAAAAAAAAAAAGGAGGATTTTTTGGTGAGTAACCCAGTTGTTCCTGTGTTTCCGATGGGCAGTGTTAATCACTTCCTACTGGCCAATAGGAATAATTTTTCCTTTCAAAATGGCANTTTTCCTTTCAAAATGGCAAATTCATGTTCTGCAGCTTTTCTGTTTACACATGTTTTGCTACCTTATGTCAACACTTCTTGATTAATAAATATATCACTGGGCTAACTGAAAATGCGGTCCTGGCAGAGGCAGATTGGATGTTTAAACCCTGCTAACAGATTTATGCTAACATCTTTTCAGGAAACCAAAATCAAGCTTTAAACCTTCTCTCCTGCAGCTCCGAAGCCCTTTACATCCTGTGCCAGGATCTTTGGTGAGTGGAAAGAAAAGCAATAAAAGCAGAAGAAATAGAAACTTTTGGGGAAGCACTGCAGGGATGCAGGAAAAATGATGCCAATCTCACACAAACCAACAAAATTTCACAACCTGGCAGACCCTCAAAGTCTATTACAGAGCAATCCTTCTGCATATCAGCAAGTGCTCAGGATGTTGAACCTACTACAGATAGCCTTCTTTTATTCATGACCCTTTATCTCCTGGGTTTTTCATGCTGAGGCAAAATAGTTCATGCTTTGTGACCCAATTTTTTATTAAACATCTTTGCTTATTTCCACAAGTCATAAAAAGACTTATAAGTGTTTCTTTAAAAGTTTGCAGAGAGGGGAAAAACAACAGTCCAAAGGAGCAGTAGGCAAGATAAGACCCCACATGGTACCAAAGCAACCTCAAGGTTGGGGTTTCTTTTAGTCCCAAGAAACTGATGAGCAACAATTTTACAGAAATTGCTCTTTTGGCAAAAAAAACCCCAACAAACCACCCTAATAACCTAGTATTGGTCTTCTTTGCTTCCATGTACCACCATGCCCTTCCTGACTGCCATGACCATGGGACATGACCACAGAGACCACTGTGCTCTAGCCAAACACTCCAAATCCACTAATCCTTGAGGAGCCAGGAGTTGCTCCTTCCTGAGCTCCCTCCCTTTCTGATTTTCCCCACATCTCCTCCTTCTTCCAGACTGATTTATCTCACACCCAGCAAGCTCACTGCCAACCAAATATTTATGCAGACAATCACAAAAGAGCTGGTGCCAGCCTCAAAAGGGCTTCTCCTCTGGCACCCTGACATTCAATTACAAGTATCAGGCATGCAAAGCCGTGCTAAAAAAAGAAAAAAAAAAGAAAATAAAAAAAACCCCCAAACATTTCAACCCCCTTTCTTAATTTTTTCAACCTGACAAGATCGGATTAGGTTCCTTTTAAAAGACATAAAGATTTCTAACAAGTCCATTCATCAAGGTTCATTTGGATTCCCAGGAATCAGGGATATTCTGTGTCCCACTAGACCCCATGATTTTCCTGGCTGACTCAAGCAGTGAAGGCCTGTGCTGTACTGCAATCCCTCCTAGAGTTTCTTGCCAAAGTTTTAAAATCCTACTTTGTGCAGAGGGTGTCTTAGATAAATTATATGGTAATTATATGTTAATTCTTCAAGGAGTAGCAGGAAACACAGAGGCAAGCAGCCCAAAAGCAAAATGCATGACAGAGGCAGATGTTTCCCTTAGCTAACAAAGGGGCTGTTTTCCCTTTAATCTGTAGTCTACATTGCAAAAAGTCCACTTGCCACTTGGCTTGAGAAAATCCATTGGATATCTGGAGTAGGGTGGAGGGGGACACTCTAGAATTAGAAAAGTACAGAGAAAATAAAGGCAGGGCCATGAGAAAGGGAAAAAAAAAGGGAAAACTATAGGGATTTATGAGAACAGTGGCATTCTTTTTAGCAAAACTGTCTTAGCTCTAGGGATTGGAGGCAGGGCACAGGCGGTGATTGCCTTGATATTTAACTGTCAGACAAACAAAAGGGGCCGTCTGGCGCCAGCCTCCCTGCTATCTACTGCTCGGGCTGTCTAACTGGGGCCTCCTTGGCTCGGCGGAGCAGCAGCAGCGCTTGGGCCGCCCGACCCTTAAACCCCGGCACCGCGCGGAGACGGAGGGGAGACTGCTCCGCCCGCCGCGCCGGGAACTCATCCCCTCCCCTAAACAAAACAAAACAAAAAAAACAAAAACAAAAACAAACCAACATAAACCAAGGGAATGGAAAGGAGATTTCGTGTGTTGGTTTGTTGGTTTGTTTTTTTTTCCNGTTGTTTTGTTTTTTTTTCCAGAGGGGAAAAAAAATTGGTGGACTGGAAGGCTAATGGGGCTTCATCCCTTCATCTTCCCGTCCCCCTGCTCCCTCCGCCGCCGTACCTAGCTCGCAGAGACGGCTGAGGTGGTGCGGGTTGCAGCAGACAAGTTCGAGGTGAGCCTTGCTGTAGGATTCACAGCAACATAACCGCTTCACTTCGGAGCAGTGGCGGAGGTCGGGCCAGCGGAAAACCTTGCAGAGCAGCATCGGCAGCGGGTACCAGTGCTGACCCAGCCGGGAGTCGGCTTTGGCGGGCAGCAGCAGGCAGGGAGTCCGCGCCCCGCC
>VYXF01001355.1:2005-84030 GCA_013397295.1 Polioptila caerulea
TGCCTGGTCATCACGCTCTGATGGGGAGTAGAGAATAAACCTTTTGTTTTCCTCTTCTTCTGCACACAACCTTAGCTTTTGCTTTATTACACTGCCTTTGTCTTATTGATCTTATTGTCTTATTGATCTTATTGATAAAAAACATGAAGCAGTTTTTTATCTTATTTTCTCCCCACTGTCCAGCTGAGGGGGTGAATGATAGAGCAGTGTGGGGAGTACCTGGCATCCGCCAGCCTGGGTCAACCTATCACAACAGCCAAAAGATCAATAAAGCAGAAGAGGGGAAATTTTTCTTTTTATATTTTCCCTGTCACTGGATCCATTCCTTCCTCACCACCAAACCAACACCTCTTCTGACCCAAGCATTCAAAAGCAGAACAGATATTCTTAATTTTCTGATAATCTTAAATGTCTTTTAAGAACATCTGATGGCCCCTGGATCAGGAGCAGCCTACCAACCTCCTGAAATGTGCAGTACTTTATTTGACCTAGTAATTACTTCCCTGCAGGGAATGACCATTTTATTGATTCTTCCTCACTATAGGGAGTTGCAGTATTTTTCTGGTGTTTACTTAAACCTCAGGCAGTTTATTAACATTCAGTATTCTGGCATCTGACTTATTACAGCTTTTGAGTTTATTCACAAGATTTCATTTATGTCTTAACTTTGCATTGGCTGTAAAAATTGAAAAAAAGATAAAATTTTTATATTTTTAGAAATATATATTTATAATTTTTATATTTTTAGAAATCACACTCTGTTTTCTTAAAGAATATTACTCTGACTGGATAGCTGCATGACAGATTATTGATGGTGAGTAATATATCCCTGGAAAAGAGGGCAAAAGAGGAATGACTGTTTCTCAGCATTGTCTAAATTTCTCCTAGCTTGCAGTCACAGCTGTTGTATGTGTATGCTGTTAGATACAATTCACATTTAACTGTCTCACCAGAAATGCTTCAAAGTGATCTGATTGTCTCAGAATGGTAGTTAGTTGACTTCTAGCTTACCCCAAGTAGGACTCTGAAATACTATCTAACTTTATGTGCATTGTAGTTTGGATCAAGAGTGTGGTCTGGAAGGAAATAGATCCCTGTGGTGACCTCACAAAACATAAAGGGGTTTTTCTAGATGAAGCTAAACCAGAAGAGGACCCCACTGTGGTGCTCTGGCCAGTAGTGGGCCCTGAACTCACAGGGCCTGACAAGATCCAGTTAGTCCAGGTGAAACTGCCTAGGAAGTTGAGACTTTGGGTCCTCAAATCTGTTTGTTTCTCCAATGGTTGCCATTATGCTGCACTACTTTCTAGCCTCAGCTGGGCATTTGACAACTTCCAGAATCTTAAAAAGCTTGAAGGAGTACTCTTCTTGGAAGAGAGGAGAAGAAAACTTTGAAAACCAAGGGGAATAGATTGCCTCCAGGGATGTATTCTAGTTTTGTCACTTAGGCATTGTCAGGCTCAGTTCTCTAATGGCTAATTCAAATTTGAGAAGGCATGGAGCAATTCCCATCTCTCTGTGACTGTGTGCTTTGATGACAGCCATCACTCATGTCACTGGGAGGCTAGATATGCCCTGCCAGGCAGAAGGACAGCAGTGGTGCAGTCGTACATGCCACCCTGTTTGTTTGACTGGGTGCACCACCACAGTGGGACACATACAGCCTTTGGACACACTGTCAGAAAGACACAGCCTCCTGAGGACGTGTGTGCATTTCCCACTGACACCAGCATATTAACATTTCACTACAGTCAGCTTGATGGGATGCCCAAGTGGGAATGTGTCATCAGTAGTGATTAACCACATTTTGTAAGTAGGTATTTGGCTTGTCATTAAGTACCAGCAGCAGTTCCATGTCAGCCTACTGAAGGGATTCAAACATTGCTAATGTCATTGGTGCTGCTCTGGTGTCAGTGAGAACAGGCAGCTCACCCTTAAATAAATTGCACCTCCAAGGGGTGCAAGGCTTTCCTGGTGCAGTGCAATCTCTTAGCCCAATGCTGTCTAACCATTGCAGTGGGATGTGTGACTATTCCACAGACAGGACCAACCTGCTGCAGACATATCCCAGGGAATTATCTTTTCCTTGCAGAGGTTTGTGCTCTTCCCTGAAAATTCCTGTTCAGTCTTTGCTGGCAACAAAAATAATGGTTGTTATATTGTCAACTCTAAGGTCAATATTCAGAAGTGCTGTAAATTATACTGCTGTAAATCAGTCCAAAAGAGTGTCAGATGTGTTTTGATAGAAATTGCATGTTAGAGAAGCAAAATGGCAGGACTGAAGAAAAGGAATTGAGTCAAGTGAGATAAAGGGGCTATTATCCTAGAGAAGATCAGGGTATAAAACCCTGAATAAAGACTGCCATATGTAGTCAGTGAATTATATATGTCCTGTCCAATCACTTGATTATTAATAAAGAAATAGGTGATCTTTATCAAGTTAGACCTTTCTCCCACCCAACTTTTCTTCATCTTCTCTTTCAAGGAACAACTTTCAACTACTTAGTATACTCCATATAAAATTCCCTCTTTACCTAAACTGACCTCTCTTTATTCAATAGTAATTTTCTAATGTCCTTACAAAACACATACTGGCTTAGGTCTGCATTTCAATGTAGCATTTCCTCTACAGAAGAGAATAATAAAATTAATTTTCTACAAAATGTATCAAGACAGGAGTATCTGGTATAGGCAATTTTCCTCTGCAGTTTGTTCAGAGCTAATATTTTATCCCACTCCATCAATAACATCAAGCTAACAGAGACTGTGAGATCTATTTACAACTATCTTCCTCATAGCAGAGAATAAATACAAGAACAGGGAGCTCTGGATGTCTCAGCAGACTGAAGAATCAAATTCAAATTTTCATCACAGTTTTGCCTTTTGTTCTCTGAACCTACTGAGTGAGAACAAGAGTACTCTGGAGCGGATTAATTCAAATTTCAGAGCCACATTTGGATACGTCACATAGAAACCCAGCTGTTAGCACATGGTACCCAGGGTTTCCAGCAATGTTTGTTTGTACTTTGAAAAGGAAAAAAATAATCCTATCTTTAGCACCTCACAACACATATTTCACTTAGCTCAATACCCCAGAACCTGGCAACACTGCATGCTTTTTTTCTCCAATAATGCAATTCTGTCAAATTCTGGTTAACAAAAAAAGCAAAATCCTGAGGAAAAAGCACCAAAAAATCTGAGTAAATATTTCACAGAATTTATAAATACTCTTTTCAACAGCGAAAGCTCATTGCAAGGTTATTTGAAGCACAGATACAAAGCAGATCTTAATCTATGATCTTCATTTCCTATTCTAGATAATACAGACTATTTCTCCCTTCAGTGTAAACAGGAAAGCCTGACACTACACAGATTTACATTTTTTAATCAAATAAAAATGGAAGGAATAAATCTTATTTAAATATTATTACATTTATTGCATAAATTATATTATACATAGTTAATTCTTGTTAATTAAAAATTTAACTAAAGTAGATATTTATGATTATTAGTAGCTGTACAATTTAAAGAAGGAAAGTTGTTAGTCCTTTACAAGTGTCTTTCTTAAGGATTTCCTGGCTTCAGAAGGCATTTTATCAATACCAAATGCAACACTGTGCAGGGAATTTCCATAGTAAGATTTCTTTATTGATCTCAATTATATTGGTGAAGATAGCTTGTGCCTTTTATGTAAAAAGAATCTATTGATCTTATCAAGAATCATGACAAGCATAATTTTATGCTATTGTACTAATCCATGCTTCAGAAGCTGGGTTTGCTTGCAGGCATGTCAACTTAAACTCATGTAGTGGCTATGCTTCCAAATTTTTCCTACAAACAAAAAAAAAAAGACACAGCATATATTATCTCTAGATTGTACAGGCACTTTTGGAATCCCAGGCTTCATTAAAGCTCCTCGAAGTCCAGATGATTCTTTCATTTTACCTGTAAAGGTGCAGATAAAGGTTTCATCATCTCCCTTGGCTTGCCATCTTTCCTGTAATGCCAGTAGATAAGCTTACTTTAATGTTTTAACCATGCCATATGGGCAGAAGGGGATGAATCTTATGCTGCCTTTAAATTCCTTTTGACTTTCAGAAACTAGATGAACAAACACAAAATCCTGGTCAGAAACTGCTTCTGTGGCAGACGTGTCCGAGGACATGGCAGAGGGGTTTGTCATTCCTTTAGTCTGGCTACTGCTTCATCAGGGAACACCAGAAACCTGGAGATGAGCTGAGCTTTGGGTTATGTCTGGGATACCTCCATGCATGAGATTGTTGACTGAAGTCAGTTTGGATCACCTTTATTTTTATTTCTCATCACACCTAGCCAGTTCAAGTGGCCACAAATGCAGTTTTCCAGCCAGCAGGTGATGAGTGTTATACTGTAATGTACCAGAGTGGGGAGGAATTGCTCTAAAATTTTTCTTTGACGTTACCATGGAAACCATCTGCCTCCTATTATCTTGGCTCAGTGTAGCTTACAGCCTTAGTTGCCAGGTGTCTATACAAGAAACTTCTCTGTGTCAAGAGAAGAACAGAAGAGAAGGAAGAGAAGGTTTCTCTACTATCAGCATATAAATGATAACTGTTCCTGGGTGAATTAAAAGTTTAGGATGTAGTGCAAATCACCAGACTCTACCCTTGGATTAGACATATATCTATTGTTTGAGCCATGCTTTTAGCTCCAGCTCACCCAAAATTATTTGTGAGTTGGAAGCCTGGAAGTTCTTGTTTTTTTTTTCTCTCCAGGCCAGCAGGAGCTTTCTGTTTCAAAACACGAGTGTTCATTGCTTTAGAGTTTCCCTTCTGCAAGTTTCTGCCTCAATTTGACAACTGGAGATGACAGGTCCTTTCAGTGTCACTACAGGACAAATGCAGGGAAATGGAAAAGGACAATCAAAGGAGAGTCATCTCAGGCTCTTCTAATAAGCCACAGACTTATTCTAGCTGAAGAGCTGGATCCTTTCAGAAGCACCTATGCTAGGTAGAAGAAAGCAGGCTTTTAGGAATTCACCAAAACAGCTGAGGACTGGGAAAGTCAGAGTTCTTTTTAGATGGGAGTGAAAGAGAATGCAAAGCCAAAGGCTTGGTGGTTGTTAAAAAAACACTTCTTCTGGAAGTCTGACCTTGATATCAGTGAATGTGTGAAATAACACCATGACCCATAAAAGCCAGGAGGAAATTTGACCTAGAATGAGATAAGCAAAGCTAGAGGCATGCCTCTGAGCTGAGCCCTAGGGCTGCACTGCACCCTCAGGTAAGCACATAATGCCCACTTTCTAGGTACCACATGCCATCTCTTAGGCATCACATGCTGACCCCTCTGCCCTGGTTATACTGATCATAATAAGGAAATAGCAATTTAGTTCTTTAGCAGACCTGCTTGGCACATTCATAACACTGTGATCCAGGAAGGAAGAGTAGTTCATATGATGAATTTGTCCTTTGAAAAACATATCTCTGTATCTCAACAGTGGTGAAAAAAAAACCCCATCAGATTTAGACTTGTTGTTTATGTATTGGTCCAACAAATATTCAGAGCCTTTTTTTTCCTCACATTTGAATGCCTGTATCTCTACATTGTAACTTGTCAGGGCACAAAATGTTGAGTTCAGTGGCTGGCCAAAATGAAATACTGCTATTATTCAAGATTTCAACCTTTTATAAATAATACATAATTCTTTCTATTTTTAGTGGTAGCTAAGAATTTTAAACAATGACTATTGTACTAGAAAAACAAAAGCTACTGTGCTAGACACCAGGGGAAAAAAGCCACAATGAGTCCTGCTCTCTATGCTGCTGGAAAGTGGTACAGTCAGGCAGAAAGAAATAGTTAAATGTTGGACAGAAGATGGGAAGATTTGCATGTATCCCTTGCAACACAGAGTACAGATGACTTGTTCTACAGATGTCACATTGCTTCCCTCTAAGAAATCCTGCTCCTTCACAATGATGAGCTCCCTCTTTTAGATGGTACCATTTGGCCTGTGGAATCAAAGAAATGCTAGAAGAAACTGCTTATTTTTTCACAAATGGTATAGTTGTGATGAGTCTTCATTCATTAGAAACATGCTGACTTTCGACCCTACTTCTATTTCACTCTCGTACACAAATTATTTCCTTTTCTGCAGTGTGAAAGTACCAAGTTGACTCCATGCAAGGAAAGATGCAAGTGTTTTCCCAAGGCCATTTTTATTGCAAAACTGACAAAAGAAACAAAGAAATGCAAATGAGCAAGTATATACAGAAATGTCCCCCAAGGCTTCTGATCTCCTTTCCTGAAATCAAAGCAAAAAAAAGCTTTGCTTAAGGGGAAGGCTATTCCTGACAACCCACAGTAGACAGCATGGCCTGAACTGCAAGTGTCCTGCTATAGGAAAAATCAGGGACTCAAGCTTGTTATAATTTCTGTACAGCCTACAGTGAAATCCAGAGGTGAGGTTCAGTTACTGTGGGATAGAAACTTTGTCCAAGCACCCAGATATTCTCTGAGAAACAGTAGAAGAGAAACCTTCATTCTGCATGATCCATTAATGTGGACAGAACTAACTACTCTGATGGAGTTTATCTGGGACAACTGTGCTCAGTTTGACCACCAGATATCTCACCTACCTCCATCACATTATTACATGGTTGTCAGGCAAACAGGACAATTTTGAATCCTTTCCTTTATAGCCCCAAAAAGTGTGTGCCAAAGGGCTGCTTGGGTTTGTATGATTAGGAAGGGAATGATTGTTGGTGCAGTACCAAGGATTCATTCCTTTGTCTGTATTTGGAACCATGCTGAGACGTAGACTAAGTTCTGTCTGGACCAAAAGGAGCACACTGAAGTTAGCTCTTAACTCAGATTAATTAGTTTATTTGAGTGATATTCTTTTCCTGGAATGTTAAGGGTTTAAAAGAGTGCTAAAGCAATAATTAAACCATGGCAACCCAAATGCAGGTATTACAGCTGAGGAAGGTCACCTTTATGTTTCCTGCAGTTTGTCTCACAATACTGAGATTTATTCAAATGAGTTTGACTAAAGCTCACTTTCTACACAAAAGAATTTGAGTAATATGAACCACGGTCACTTAAAAACTCATTTCATGCCATTATATTAAATTAAACTAAGGAGAGCTAGATTAGACTTTGGGGACTACTGTATCTAGTCTCCTATTTTTGCAGATGAGAGTTTACATGAGGTGTTCTGTGTAAATATAAACTAGTGAAGAGATAGGCTGCAAGTTCCAACACGAAGACAACTACAGAAATTTCTTTTTAAGAAGTAGTATAATTATACAACCAAAAAACCTCAGTCGCAATAATAATACAGTTGCAGTTGTCCTCACATATTTCTATGTACAGCACCCCTTTTGCTGGTGCTATGGTCATGCTGCCACAGCCCCTCTGGCTCACCACAGGTGGATAGTGTCAGTCTGGTGGGAGTGGAGAAGATTCAGCATGCTGTCAGCATCCAGAGTCCTGCACCAGAAGCGAAGATGGTTTCTCTTTCCTCACTCTAGGATCCAGGTGGGGTAATTTTCATGACTGTTAGCTCACCTATCCTTTTTCTTCACACCATGTTACATGTGAAATTACTGTATATGGTGCTCTTTAGAAATCTCGCTTCTTTCCACTCTTCATTATTCCTAAACACAGTTTTGTCTTCATTGATCTACATCTGCATTTCTTTAGGTAACTACTGGTAAGAGACCCCATTGCACTAGAACCATGGGGTCTGTACTGCAAGGCCTGGACCCCAGCTCTTATTTCTTGCTTGCAATCTTCAAACCCATTTTACCACATCTCTGGAATTTCTCCACATCATGTTATTATGACACAATCATAAATATTTCATTCTATGGGGAATGTCTACTTGCTTCTACTATCTATTTAAAAAATATAGTTTCATCATGTACAGATAAGCAAGAGTAAAACAAGATAGGCATGACGGGCTGATTATTAGAAAAAAATGCAGTTGTGATTGAATGAAAACAAAACCCCAGGATGGTCAAAAAAATTTAAATAAACCTTGACAAATCAATACACACCCTGCAACCTATTACTAGTAATGGCAATACTATATTAGTAAGCTGTGGGAGTAGAGATGAGAAAATCGTGCTGTGACTTCAGGGTGGGTCTCCGAGCCTTTATTCATTTGGCATTTCAGATAATTCCACTGTTCTCTACTTCAGTTGTTAATTCTTCAGCTGTTTTTTTTGCCATTGGTCCAATTGTTTGGGGCTTTTTACTTTCATGGCATTGAACAGATGTACTGACATAAAATGAATACCTGAATAATAGAAGAGTTTTTGAAGTGGGAACAAATTAATCCATTGCCAATGAAAATCCATTGCACTGGGAAAGAATTATTCTGCAGGGGCTTTTATTTTCGAATAATTTCTTTTATATTAGGTCCCACTGAAAATAATATTAAAGTGAAAATGGAGTAATGTATCTTGTAGAAAGATCTAGGAGAAAAATATAATTGAGTTAAGGACAAATTAGTTGGTCCACTTTTGATGAACGCATGGACTTAATGTGATGAACAAAGAACAGAGGCTTAATTCAGTGTTTTCATTTGAGAACTAGAGAAAGGCTTCAAGCTACTTTACATGCAAGTCAATCCAATCTGCTTATGGAAAAAAAAAGTTATCCCATTCTGTCCATTTCCCTGAAGGAACGGAAAGTGTTTACTGTACGTGTACATCTCAGTCATAAGACACAGAGAATGGAAAATGCAGATAAGAAATTTATCTGGGTTTACGTGGTTAGATATGTTAGTTTATGTGAGGTGGAAGAAGAGAGGATGAGTAGAAAAATTTTGCTTCTGCTTCCCAGCCTTTGAGCTGGAGGGATGAAAGCACAGTCTCTGTGGGTGTGTCAGGAGGAGCTATGAAGAGCCTAGATAATGGCAATTTACTCCTCAGCTGTTGTTCCTAGAACTGACTGATCATCAACTCAGGTTTCAGTGCTTTCTACTACCTGAAAAAAAAAAAAAGGTTATATTCGAGCTATTCCAGCATGCTTAGAATTAGGCACAAAAGAATCTAAACACTTTCTATTATAAAAAAATACAAAACAACCAAAGCAAAAAAAAAATTTCAACAAACAAGCAAAACAAAACAAACCCATAAAATAAAAAAAACAAAATACAAACTAAAAAAAACCCATATTACATCTTTACCAGATTGCCTCTGGTCATGGCTCTGTGAAGATTTAGGTTCCATTATAGACCTAAAACACAGATGTGCCCCAACAAATGTTTCCTAATAGACAACAAGCTCTTCTGCTGCCTCCTCCTTATTTCAGTTGCCATTTGTCCAAACAAATGATCAGAACCTCAGTTTTATCATCACTGACAGAGCAGGCTGTCCTGTCATCTTATCAGATCACAGAATCATTTTATTGAGGCAATCCTAGAACGGTTTGGCTTGGAAAGGACCTCCATGACCTTTAGTTCCAATCCCCACTGCCATGGGTAAGGGCACCTTCCATTAGACCAGGATGCTCAGGGCTTCATCCAAACTAGTCTTGAACACTTTCAGGGATGAAATATCCACAGCTCTCTAGCCAATTTGTTCCAATGTCTGGCCATCCTCACAGTCAGACTGGTTATCCTTGGCAAATCCAAGCTGACTGTTCCCAGTATCTTCTTGTCCTCCATGTGCCCAGCAATGCCTTCCAGGAGGTCTCTCTCTGATGTTCCCACAGACTGAATCTAGGCAGAGCAACCTGTAGTTCCTGAGGGTGATCTGTTGGCCCATTCAGAATAGGAGTGCAGTGTACACTTTCCTCTAGTCATTGGAGACCCTTCTCTCACAAGTATGATTTTTTGGGATGATAGATAGCAGACTTGCAAGGACTTTATTAG
The DNA here is from genome assembly GCA_013397295.1 of Polioptila caerulea. NCBI lineage: Eukaryota > Metazoa > Chordata > Aves > Passeriformes > Certhiidae > Polioptila > Polioptila caerulea. The sequence continues at coordinate 11,868 of VYXF01001355.1, forward strand.
CTCTCTCAGCACCCTTGGATGCAGCCTGAGTCACATGAACCCATGCAGGTCAAGTCCTTGCAAGCATTTCCAGTCTTCGTTTACTGCTAGTAATACCCCTCCTCCCTGAACCTCTTCACAGGAGAACTCAGATGAGTTAAGGGAAAGAAAACAATGAGTGCTACAGACTTAAAATGTTGGTTAAACATGTCCTGTAAGGATGTTGTGTGTTCCACTCCCAATAGTTGTGAAAACACTCAGGAAATCTTCAGCAAACATCATCTTTTCAAGACAATCAACTTTGCATTACATTAGTTCATGCATACAAATTGAATAGATCTTTCACTGCCTAAGCAGTAAGTCTGGCAGGAGAATAAATAATGAATTTGAAAGAAGCCTTACAAGGTGCAGGCACATCTGTCAATATAATCTATTTTCTTAGGCACGCATTTTGTAGCATAAGAAAACAGCATCAGAGAGTCACAGAATGGTGGGAATTGAGAGGTGTCTCTGCAGATGATCCAGTCTAGCCACCCTGCTCAAAATGAGGTCACTTAGAGCAGATTGCTCAGGGCTATGTCAAGCTGCATTTTGAATGTGTCCAAGGATGGAGACTCCACACCTCTCTGGAAAGCCTGTTCCACTGTTCGATCCTTCAGAGTAAAACAAGGGTTTTTTCTTATGTTAATATTAAAAAAGATTGAACTATTTTTTGTCTCACTAGATGGGATTCCTGTTAGTTAATTTTAGTCTGTGAGACGTGAATATTGATTAAGATTCACTTGACCTGTGATTGAATAGAATTAATCTTCTTCCAAAATCCACCTTTTCACCTATTATGGAATGACATAGATAAGTTTAAACACATAAGATATGGATCCTACCAATTCTTCTATAACACCACACAAAGACAAAAATGAAACAGAATAAAGACCCAAGGAAAAAAAAAAAAAAACCAAAACAAAAAACCAAAAAAACCCAAAAGCAAACAAACAAACAAACACCACCACCACCTCTCCAAAAAAACAATCCCAAAACCTGAACTTCTCTGCTTTGAAAAGAATGATTTCCAGTAGCTAGGATTTAAAATACACAGCTATTCTGGTTTTCTTCTTTGCTTTGTTATGCTTTGCTTACCCTGTCTCCTGATGGAAACTATATTTATGGGATCCATTGTGCTGTAGGAACACAATACCTTATCCCACTCCACTTGTAACCTCTAAACCTGTTGGTTAACTTGACTATTGTTAAACTGGGAAAGGCACCACACGAGAGCCTAGATCCAACCAGTCTTGTGAAAATCAATAAATGGTTAAAAATTACAAAAATGAGAGTAGAATTGAGTGCTTATCTATTTTGAGAATTGATATGACCTGACACAAGTACCAGAAGGCCAGTCAGTGCCCTTGTAATCCCAACCTAGCTACAGGACCTGGGTTTTTTTGCCTTGAAAACAGAAAACATAAGGGAACAGAGTAGCAAGGGAATGATTTGGGAGTAGGGGAAGCAAGAGAGATATTGGGCACGAGGTAATCTAGATATTATCATGAGAATCTGGGGAACACAGAGAATTTGGGAATGCTGCAGAGGGAGCAAGTGTGGGATGGATATGGAAAAATAAGAAGTGAGTTTCAGTAGCTCTTAATCCACACAGTACCTCACACAGTCAGGAACTGGAATGCAATTGAACAGCAAATGCCCTAATAGTCAGTTTCTACCCTCAGTGATAGAGCTATAAAACTAGAATAACTCCCCCATTTGTAATTTTATTCCTAGTTATCACAAGGTGACCCATCTGTTTATATTTTCTGATGCAATGCATGGTGATGGCAAATTGAAATTCCCATCAAATGACAATATTTTGCATATACTTAGCAGCATCTAAGAAACCAAGAGCTTCACAATGTCATATCTTGACTTGTGAAATAGAAAACTACCATCTGACTAACATTTTAAGTGTCAGAGTTGCTTGGATGACACATTTACCAAGACACAAAATAACTTCAGCCATATGCTTTAAAATATGATAAGAGAGTAAAGAGAACTAAGCAGAACCAGAAGCCTAATCCATAGCCCAGACTAAAATGATGGCTGCCTACATTTAGGCTCTGAAAAGTCTAACTAATAATTTTCTCCCATGAATCAGTTTTCAAAGGAGCTGGAAAATCCAAACTACTTCAGATCCTCACATCTGCAAACTTAGTGTAAAGAAAGCAATCTGATTTGGGATCAGAAAACTTTCTTGAGGTAATTTTGCAGTGGTTGACACATGTAACCCAGGTGTCACCCCTTTGCTTTTCATCAGATGATGAGAGAAAAGTCTTAGATCTTTTACTAGTCTGTGAACCATTAAGTGTGAAAACATCCAGTAAGAAGTACATAAACCAAATTGTGTTTCCTAAATGCCAAAATCTATCGGCTCTGTACATATCACAGAGTCATTTGGTCAGTGAGGATGTTACAGTAAAGAGCTAAAGCCTTGCTTTTGTCAAAGCAATGTTCACTTTTTCCCCCTCTTCTACTAAGTTACTAATTTCATTACAGGAGTTGATAGTGTTCCTGAGGCCAAATTTATCTTGTGTCTCCATGCTGACCACTCCCAATCACGTTCCTGCCCTTCGTAAGTCTGGAAACAGTTTCCAGGAATGTCCCAGAATTGAGCTGCGGCTGGGCAGTCTTTAGTTTCCAGAATAGCCTTTCTTGCCTTTCTTGAATGTTGGCATGGCATTTGCTTTCTGCCCATTCCAAAAACTCTCCTGTGATCACTACAATCTTTCATGGGTAATTGAGAGCAGCCTCACATCAGCCAGCTCCCTCAGCACTTTTGGGTGCATCCCATCAGATCCCAATAACTCGCGTATGTCGGATTTTGTTTAAATCTTCCCCAACTTAATTTCTTGCTTCAGACTTCCCCACTCATTTCAGGGGTCTGGGGTTCCTGAAGGCAAATATTACCAATAAATGCCAAAGCAAACAAGGCATTGACTGTCTTGGCATTTTCCATGTCCTGTGGCATCAGGTCTCCTGCCCCTTTCAGCATCAGGCTCACGTTTTCCCTCATCTTCCTTTTGCTACAGAGATACCTGTAGAAACTTATCTTACTGATCTCCACATTCCTCACAGTTTCAGTTCCAGGTGGGCTCAGGCTTTACTAACAGTGCCTCTACATCCCTTTTGGGTCACCTCATCCTGTTTCCTAATCTTCTATACTTTCTCTCTTGTGTTTGAGTCCTGTCAAGAGACCCCTGCTCAAGAGGGCAGAACTGCTGCTGTCTTTGCTTGACATTGTACATACTGGGATGGAGACACTGCAACCAAGTTTCCAAAGACAGACAAGAATTGTCTAGCTTGGTGCCCACTGTAACTTCATTCCCCTCCACCTCTATTCCCTCTGCTAGAGAAGGGCACAGGGTTACAGTCATTCATCCCTGTGTTACATGCAGTTGAGCAAAAAAATGAAGGCAGAGAGCCATAATTTCCTATGATTGCTAGGATTTCTTGCAATCCAGTCATGTATGATAGGTTTATTGAGCTCTTTAATAAACAAATACATAAATCTCACCATGTACTTGTGTAATACACAGGAAAATGTTCTGGTGTTTCAGGGTAAGTCAAACAGCATATTTTACAATGTTATTTCTGAAAAGGTGTAACACAATGTGCTTTTTCAGGCATTTGAGCAATAATATCCTTTACAGTGTTCTTCAGATTTTTAAAAGGTTGCAATTTTTCTTTTTGTTGTCATATATTTAAGCATCCTTAAATATCAAAGACATGCTGCACCATATTACCAACATTTCACATTACTACTTAATAAGAAACCAAAGGAGAAATGTCAGCAAGATGATTGTAATTTTACTTTTCACTGTACTAGTGAGGAACAATTACACTGCAACCCAATAGAAAAGAAGTGCTTTAATGTGGAGTTGAAAATGCAAAGTGACAGCCTAGGAAAAAAAAACGTGTATTGCCTTTCTGCAGATAGCACCATGGAAATTTCTTGTTCTCTTAAAAAAATTCAATTAGATGTATCATAGATCTGAAAGAGAAAGTTAAATTGATAAGCAAAGTTGGAATTCAAACTGATGTTCTGCTTTTTGGAGAACCAAAGTGAGTCTTGTAAATGGGGAAAAAAGGGACAGACTAGTAAGATTTAGGTTAAAAAGGAAGCAAAAAATTGTGACTAAATGTTCTACAATTGGAAGGCAGAAAGGATGAAAATGAGAAATGAGCAAGAAAAGACAATTTATTGACCTGTGGAAGAAGAGTTTCAGGGGAAGAACAGATGCAAAGCAGGATATTTCTACAAATTTGCATCTTGCCAGCTTTTAAAAGTAACAAGACAGCAGACTGTTCAGATAAATGCAAGTGCAAAGAATTAATACAATCTTGCAAGTGTGAAAGAAATATTTAAGATCTGTTTCCCGCCCCCCCCCCTTTTTTTTTTTTTTCTGCTTTTGTCCATTCTTTGGTTTTTCATATATATAGATCTACTTACATCTCTGGTTTATATAAGTGATAGCTGCTTGAAGCTGAGACTCTTCTGTAGAATTAACAGACATTTCTGAGCAAAACAATGACCATTCTCTGTCTGGGACTTTCCAGTGCTACCAAAAACCTTTTTAGCTTTTGCTCAGAAAAAAAATTATGTACAGTGCAAGGAAAAGTGATTTTTAGAGTGATTTATGTCAGAATTGGGTAAACAAATGTCAGACACACTGCAGGTTACCAGATCCAGACAATGCATCGGGAGATTTAGGCATTTAAATTTATGTGTCTCTACGAGCTGAAAATTTGACCTTTGATGGCAGCCAATGGGGATCTGGCTGGTGTAGATATTGTCTCCGGAGAGTCATTTGTCTCCTCTAAAAGCAAACACCTACATTTGGACAGGAAAATAGCTCTCTGTACTCCATTGGCTTGCTTGACTAAATCTCCCTTGATTTTAATGGCAGCTTAAATGCCTGGCTCAGAGGTTAAAGGTGCTAATGAGAGTCTTTGCATTATAATTAGAGAGCGAGCAGCACTCCTATGTGGCAGAATTGGAAAATCCTCAGTTGCTTTGATAGCTTCTCTAAAATAGTCTGGCATTGTGTCACATATCTGTAGATGTCTGAACATTTATCTAAATCCTACCCTTAAATCCAGAATGCTCAGTACTCTGTTAAAAAAAAAAAAATATTTAAGAATTTCAGAAAATAAATCCAAAAAACACCTTCAAATCGTTATGGCCATGACAAACAGTATAGACTTCTGGAGAAAAGAAGAGCAGAAAGGGAAAAGAAACTGTAAAAAAAAGGCTTTTTTAGATCCAAAGTTATTAACAGCACTATTGAGGCAAAATCATCCTTCTGTGAGGATTTTTTGGGAGGAAGGTGTGTAGATTGTCCAGATTGATGAATTTTTGTATGCGTCTCAATCGACTACCTGGTATGACACTATCAATAATACAAGATTCTAGTACCTGGCATAATTTTGTTGACCAGCCACAGATTTGACTGACACATAGTTTGATTAGTGTTCAAGAAAAACATACTTTTAAGTTATATGCAAAACCCACACATAATTCTAGTTCAGCCACAGATCACTTCTGAAGAGCTAATAAAGAAATTCAGAACAGTCCATTTTTACCTTGCTGTAGTGCCTCCTTCCCTAATTGTCATGCAAAGATTGCAGTGAATTTCTTTCAACTTACTCTGAGTCAACTGGAAGACTTTTAAAAAGCAATCTCTGCTTTAAAGAACTTTCAATAAATTGCTATAATTATTTTTATAGCTGAAACAATTAGTAAATAATTGAGTTTCTTTTTTTTTGTTGATGCCTTTCATAATTTCAATTATAAACTCATAAATGCATTGTTAGTTCTGGCAGCTCATGATTTTTTTCCCTGAAAGGGTTAGTGCTCCAGTAGGCACTGCATGTTAACTAGGTGTGAGCAATTGAGAATATTAATTTGTAAAAAACGAGAAATGTATGAGTGTGGCGAGCTGCGAGTAATTATGACTGGTGTCATAAACAGGAGACTCTGAGTGTCAATCTTCCCATCACAAAACTGGGCTCTGTTTGAGCCAGGCCCAGCTTCACCAGAAGACCTGCTGGTCAGTGGGCCATTGTCACAGACAGATAAGTGACCAGGCATGGGAATGAAATCGATAAAGGGATACCATAGGATGGTGACACACGGTACATCACAGCTGTGACATAACTCCAGTCATATCAAACTGAATGCTGACAGAGGAAATGTTATTTGAGGGGCAGGACCTCCTGGTATATCAAGTTGAATTGTGTCCAGTTGTTTTCACTCACCAGAATACTTTATTCTTTTCAGTTCAATACATAACCTAGGAAGATTTTGAAGATTATTTCTAATATTTTTGGAGACACAGAATAGGTAAGTAGATGAGGCAGCCACTCATCTGGGAAGCAAGTTTTCACTGACAGTAAAAAAAAAAAAACACCAGCAAGACATACCCTTACACCCTGAATAAGCATTTTAAACTCAGTCTTGCAACAGAACTATAGTGGCCCAGCAAGTTATTTATTTATTTAAGATTTTTGTTTTAATAAGAAGACAGTGAGATCAAGGTCCAGCTTGCATACTAAAGGTTTGAAAGTCCGTATTGTGGCAGAAGTATCTCTGCTCAGAAATAAATCTGTCTATTGTGTTTTATGGTTTATTCCATAAGAGCCAATACCAATAAACTAGTCCCTAAAAGGGGTTTCTTCGCTGATTTTATGTGGCAAATCAGAATTATAGAGAATTGCAAAAATATTTGACCTTCCTGATTGATACTTCTGGATCTAAGGATACCCTACTTCAAAATTCAGAGGAAATAATTTGGAAAAATCCCCATTAAGCAGAATTGAATTGCAAGCATAACTGTTATCATGAATACTCAATTCAAAGAGGATTTTACTGTGTCTTACTTTTTATGACTGTCTTCGGTGTTCTCCCAGTTATGGAAGAACTCTCATAAATCAAGAAAAAGTTTTCACATCATTTTCAAGTAAGACAGAAAAAGAATATACTTGGAAACAAAGGGAAAAATGTCTCCCAGTTCAGCAGATCCATAAGTTTCAAACCACTGGAGTAATCATTGAAGAGATATCAACATCCAAACCCAAATGGAAAAGGTTCTTGACCTCCATGTGACTGATTCATTGTCAGGCTTTATTTATTTCATAGACTCCTTATCCAGTCTAAGTAAGGTCAATCTCAATACCCAACTTAGCATAAAGTAACACTTTCAGAGAAAAATTAGATAAATTTTTTAAAAATGCTTAATTATTAAATAAAATCTGATTTCTCAGCTGATGTAGATGGACCTCTGTATCCCAATGTCCTTTCCACAACACAGAGTTTGCCATTTTCAAGGCAACCCTCCCATGTTGTTCCGGGGTAACCTCAGCATCTGGTCAGCTGGCATTTCCCTCCCAGTAAACCCTCAGCCAAGCACCCACACAAATGTGCAGCTCTGTCTCCAGTGGGTGAGGTACAGAGAAAGCAACTCTGTCTGGTAGCCAACTCAAGATTCCAAAAGCATGACTCATTAGTTCCTCTTTCCAATTTTTTAGGAAAAAAGATTTTTCCAGCTTTCCATATGTAAAAATTAGTATCTTCCAATCCATGCTGCAAACATTTCCATTGGTTGCTTGTTTGGTAGGCAGCCTTAGGAGGAACACAGAAGTATCCAAAGAGCAAAGAATTGAAACCAAGTGAGCTGAAGCTTCCTTATTACCTGCAAAAGAGGTTTCCACTGATTCTCTGCTGTTTACGAGGTATCCAAGAGAAAATAGGGCATTAGCAGGGCACCAGAGAGAGACTAGTTCAGAAGGCATCATCAGAAGGCATTGGAAGGAGGTCCCCACTGGTGCCTCCATAACTTCTGTCAGCCTCTACCACTGGCCCAAGGAAAAGTCTTGAGGGATCACAGAGGTAGCACCTTGCAGAGTTGTACAGGGCAGCTTGTTGTGAGGGCTGTGCTTCTGATGGGAAGGCCATCCTTGTCAGCCCCACTTTGGCTGGTGCCTGCTCCTTCACAGAACTTCTACTGCGTTGTTGAGAACAGGCACAGTGCCACCCATCAGACGGGCATGCGTGTAGGCATGCTGGAAAGCTGGTGTGTACAGACCTAAAGCCAGATTTCTCCTCCAAACAGGAGAAGAGTGTGGAGCTTCTGCATGCTTTGTTGTCTAAAGTCGTCTCTACTTCTAATACTCCCAGAGACTTCCCAGCATGGTGAGAGTGGCTTTTGGTGTCTAGTACAGAGAGATAAATTATGCCTGAGAGTGAGGAAAGAGATTGAGAGGGATGACTCTGTGCAATAAAATCGATCTCTACAAAATGTGGGATGCCGAGTGGAAAATGAATGGGTTCAAAGTACCTCGGGAGGATATGAATACCTAGAGTGGATAAAAAGGTCTATTCCTCACATGTGGGAGACTTCTCAGTTATCTTCAGATTTCATCCCTGTTGTTATTATACATTCCACTAGTCTCCTTCTTGCTATACAATATGGCAGGAGGCTTGCTCCTCTCAGATTGAATATGATATTAAGCAGGATTTTAGTTCTCATGGCTCAGTAGCTGGAATCTAATCTATGCAATGCATGCAAAAGAGAAAAAATAATGTTATTTTCCAGAAACAACCCAATAAAACCTACACACCAGGTTTTTCTCAATATAAACAGCCATTGCAGGGCAATTCATGTATCTGTTCCACTGTTAGCATTTCACTTAGAAAGAAATATTTTCCAGGAATCTAATCTAAACTCTTTCCTTCTGTCCTTGTCCTTGCTTTCAGTTTTTCTTCAGCAACTCATAGCAGAGAAAGTGATTTTCCTGTTCACTGCTTACTGCCATCAGCCTTAGTTGTTTTATTGCTTTTCTTACCTCCTTATCTCAATACCAGTATAACATAGCTGCTTCAAAAGCAATCACAGGTCTACATGCCTGTTTTGTTTTCAGCTGGAATTCTCTTTTTGTTCTGCAAGCTGTCTGTGCTTCACGGCGCACACCTCCTCTCACTCAGAGCATCTCTGTGGTTTCATTTCCTCTGCTTTACCCCTCTTCTTTGTACCTGGTCTAATCTAACATCAAGTTCTCTTGGAGCTAAATCAATTCTGTCAGGCTGCTTTCAAGAGGTTTTGAAGAAACTGATATGAGTGAAAATTGCAATAGGGGAAGATAGAACTTCCAAGTATTTGGATCCCAAATTGCAGTTCATATCATTTTAAGGCAAAAGAGATGGAGCCTCTGCTTGTAATAGAAGAATCAAGACTCCATGCTCCAGTTTTAGTATTTGTTACTGAAAGTAAGTTTTCATCTTGGTCAGCTTATCTACATAAATGAGGGCAAAGCAAAGGCATTTTGCTGTATTCTTTGATCAGCATTCCCAGCTCCCTGACCTGCTCAGTATCTGAAGCTTCTAAACAGTTTGAAGATGGTGAGAAAAAGCTCAAACTAAAAACAAACAAACAAAAAAGAAAACCACGACAAAAAACATCAAACAAAAAAACACCAAACAAAAACTCAAATGAACATACAAAAGCATTAAACCAAACCAAAAACTAAAATAAACAAACGAACAAAAAACTATTTTTAAAGGGTACTTACAGAAGGTATTCAAAAACCTGAACAGAGTAGCAACAATTGAGTCTAGGAGCAGCCAATTTCATTGGTGTTTTACCTGGACAGCTAAAGAAAATTTCTTCCATCACTTTTGTATTAAAAGAGTCATATCCAAGGGCATGAAAGTTTCTTTTAGACTGACTCATGGGCACAGCCATCCAGTCCCCTGCTTCTGTCATTTGTGTTGGCTATTTCTGGTACCGATGCAACTTTAAAATAGAAATGGTTGCACAGCTGCACATGACACACCAGGGGTGTCAAAAGGCAAAGCCCTTTCTCCTCCTGTAGTGCATTCATGATAGAAACATTTTAGAATATCTCTACAGAAAGACCTGTGCTGGCTAGCACCAGGCGTAGGCATGAAGATGCAAAATACAATGTAGGGAAGGCCATGCCTTCAGTTGTGGAAGAGTTAATGCATGATGATTTTGCATTTGAATGTAATAACTGATCATGTCTAGTGTGAAAAATATTTCCTGTTGGCAAGTATGTGTCTGATTGAGGTTACAGAGAGGGCACCATGGTGGCCCTGACATTTTTGGCTACCAGAGCCCCACTCAGATTTTCCCCTTCCTCATCAGACAGGAAGAGAAAATAGATGAAAAAAAGCTTATGATTAGAGATTATATAAAGAGAGGAAATTCCCTTACTGATTACTGTCATAGAAAAAAACTGACTCAATTTGAGTAAATTAATTTATTACCATTTAATAACAGGTTATTAGTCCTGCCAGCAAACCTGCTTCAGCATGGGCTCCCTCTCTCCATGGGGCCACAGGTTCTGCCTGGACCCTGCTCCAGCATGGCATCCTCCATAGGAGGATATGGCAGGTGTATATGTGCTCCACAGTTGACCTGTAAGGGTTAATTGCAAAACCTTATTATGAATTTTTTTTTAAAATATATACAACCGGGGCTTTGGGGCTTTATGTTCTTAAAATACTACATTGTACTACTACAAAACCCTCATGACTCTTTCTATGAATATTTTAATATTTTTTTTTTCCTTCTCTCCTTTTCTTAAGGTCATATTGATGGACTTATGCTGTACCATGGATGATCAAGTCATAAATGCTTGAACATGATTCTTGAGAAATTTTCTGCACTGGATGCAAGACCCTCTGAATGGGGCTACTCTTCATATGATTATCATATGTTTCTCAGAATTTTTATTTACACTACAGGTGAAATTTCAAATTTTGAAAAGCTCTAAAAACTTAAATATGGTCATTTCTGGTTTTCTGTGTGGTGAGATGGGAGATGAAACGGAGAGCAGATGCTTTTATAGACAACTCTTAAATTAATGTTTTCCACATGATAATCTGAAAATGCAGGAGACTAAGCTGGAAATCCATTTAACTCATTTTCTTTTATTCCTTTCTCCATCTGTGAGTTGTATTATTTGTGGGTGAACCAGTGGAAAATAGGAAATACATGAAGTTGGTAGATCTGCTTGCTTAAGGAGAAATATAACATGCCCAATACAAGAAAACCAAAAATTATAGTTTCACTATGCACAAGAAAAAAACACAATGACAGAACAGAAAAGATACAAAAGAACAGACAGAATTCTACCTAGAGAATCTGTCCACAAAATATGAAACCTGATAAAGCTATTTATTCTATTCAGAACATGACAATAGGACAAAGAACTTTAGAATGCAGGACAGACTATATAGGCAAATGAAATGTGAAGTTGGTAAATATGAAAAATCCCTCTAAACTACTTGTTCTTCAACAGTTGGATTAGAAATCTGTTGGTTTTGTCACTTGAGGAAAAAAAAACTGGATATCCTTGCAGGTAAATCACTGGAACACCTACTTAATGCATCACAGTGGTGGAAAAAGGCAAATGGTATGTCAGAATGCACACAAAAATGGGCTGAGGAGAATAGTGCAAAACTAATGCAATTGTCTTGCTAGTAATACAACTCCATCCATCATTTCTTGAGAAAAATTGGACAGAATTAAAGAGGGCTTGAGAGAGGGGCATAATTATTCAGGCTAAAGAAAAACACTTAAGGGGAGATTGAAAAGAGTGTAATTGTTTCCTTTAGAAAGGAGATTAATAAGAGGAGATGAGAAATACCTCTACTAAATCAAAGAATGTGATAGAAGGAGTAGATGGAGAGTTTCTGTTTCCTCTGTCTTGTGATGCAAGAATATGGAGATATGCTAGTAAACCTGAAAGCTGGCAGAATTAAAACTGATAAAATCTATTCCCTACAGGATATAATTCCGAGTGTTGAGAAAATGCCTTGATAGAGGTGCAAATGAGGTCAAGGATTCTGCAAGCTTGAATGAAATTTGAATGGTTACATAACATAACAATGGAAAGAATATCAGGAAGAAGATAAAGCCTTAGTTTTCAGACTTAAACCCAGTCTCTAACTTAGAGGAACAGGTAGAAGGCTCTCAGTACCAGGCTTCTTTACGTTTCATATAAACTGCCTTTCTCACTGCTATTAGTAAGATTCCCACAGGATGGCCAATGGAATTTCTCATATCAGTCTATTTTACAATGTTGTTCCGATTGCATTTTGGTTCTGTTCACAGTAACATGACAGCATTGCAGATGGTGTAAAAGCCTGTCTCCAGAAAACAATTCAGTCATCACTTCCATTTTCAAAATCCAGAGATGAGTCATTCCCCTCCCACAGGTAAATGTATTTGTATGAACATCAAGCTCTACAAACTTGTATGTATATCCTCACAGTGGGGAAAAAAATACAGAAGAGCCCTTCTCTGTATTGATAAAAAACAGGTTTCAGCTCACCCTTAACCACTCTCCAATTTAGCAAGTGCTCTTCAAGCAAAGTACCCAAAAGGGTACAGTGACACACTGGACTGGGGTAAAGGCAGTATAAAAAGTACAGGTTGGTAAGTGAAGGAATGTGAAGTGTTCCTTGAAAAGAGCAGGCATGGAGTGGTCAGCCGTAGTTCTTAAAAGAACACAGACGATCATAAGATGATTCAATAAATTCACTAATGATGGTGCAAAAAGTACCACCAGTAAGCTTCAGGTGACACAGAGATGGGAGAATTTGCTGATATGCCAGAGGGTCGTGCTGTCTTGGAGAGAGACCTCAACAGGCTGGAGAAATGGGTGATCCTTCCCCTTTTATTCAGCACTGGTGAGGCTATACCTGTAGAACTGGACTTTTTAGTGCAAGAGAGGCATGGATGTACTGGAGAGAGTCTAATGGAGGGCCTCTAAGATGATTAAGGAAGTAGAGCATCTGAAATATGGGGAAAGTCTGAGAGAGTCAGGAATGTTCAGCCTGAAGAAGAGAAGGCTCAGAGGAATCTCATCATTATGTGTCAGGGTCACCTGCCTTGGAGATACTCAAAGGCCATCTGGATATGGTCATAGGCAGTTGGCTCTAGGTGGCTTTGCTTGTTCATGGGGGTTGCACCAGATGACCGCCAGAACAACGTTCAGTGTTTCCGTGGCTTGTAACTGGCTCCTGTCCTGCATCACTGGAGCAGACTCTTCCTGCTCTGGAGCAGGGCTGGCATTCAGTCAGCTTTGATGCATTTCATGGAATTCCCATTGGCCTGTTCCTCTAGGCTCTCCATGACCCTCTGAATAGAAGCCCTGACCTCATGCAAATTGTCTTGTCCTCCCAGTTTGGTGATATCAGCAATCTTGATAAGATTTCACTGTCTGAAAGAAATAACTACACGGATTCCATTGGTATTAGAATGTTATCTGTCACTTACTGAGGATCTGTTGCAAATGAGTGTTATCTCCACTTTGCATAAAGCAGGACCTCTCAGACTCAGGTAAGGAATCCTAAACCTTGAGAGGCACCAGTTCATCCTATTTAGCAAATAGACAGCTCTCCATCTACATTCACTCAATAGAAAATAGGAAAGACCCTGAATTAACAAAATTAAATCCCACTTGTAGAGAAATGGTTAGTCATTACTGTAGCTAAACACAATACTTCTGCATTTACAGCTAGTTCTGGCATGGTCCTGCTCTGCTGGCCCCTGAGTTTTTTTTATTTTATTTGTCCAACAATAGGTATCTCTGTCTAGTTAAGGAATATGTTAGATAGCAAATACCCCTGGTACCACAATGTTTTAAAATGCACACAAACTCCACAGCAGCAAGGATGACTGTCAAGCCAAACACCAGGGATAAGAAAACTCATATATGCCTTTCTGTTTGAGCTGCCAGAAACACATGATGCACTTCCAGCTCTGACTTTGCTGGTTAATCTGGTCATTGACTGCCCATAAGTGTGTCCTTTGTAGGTGGCTTTTCCAAACCTATGTTCCTGTGCATATTCTGCTCAGATGAGGGCAAGCACACAGGCTGTCTTCCCACACCAGGCTGTTCCATCAAGCTGTATCTACACCATCAGCTGGAGGTGGAAGAGACTGTAATGGCTGTGCCTGCTGCTTGTATGTGAAAAAAAATTTTACTAACCACATTGTACAGGGCATGGAATGAGAGAAAGGACAAGACAAGCTGGATCATGGTGCTTTGTGGGAGGAGAGTGGTGGGTTTGGCATGTCACCTGGAGAGCAAAAGGGGGTAGGTGAAGGGCACTGTCACTAGTCCCTCACACAGCTCTCGCATTCCCCAGTGCTACTGCACCTGTGGCACACACAGACTCTCCCTGGGTGGTGCATCAAGCACTGGATGATTTCAACACGAGTGCTATATCAAAAACCTAGGCAGGGAGCAATACATAGAAAACCTGTATGCATGCACAAAAGGGCAAGCCAGATACCCAGATCCCAAATTCTAGTGTTGCAGATTTTCTCTCATCTCCTGAAATATCACTGTAACTCACCAAAATGTGCCAGAAGAATAAAAAACAGTGTCCATCACTAAAATCTTTTAAATGGTTGTTGCCAACAGTTAGCACCAGTGATTCAGTCTTGCTCACACATTGATTTCAGAGCATCATAGAGTTACAGAATGATTCGTGTTGGAAGGGAGCCTAAACATCATCTAGTTTGGTGCTGCCGTGAGCAGGGACACCTTCTAGACCATTTTGCTCAAAGCTGCATGCAACCTGATTGAGATCCAATCATTTACCTTGGACTATTTGAGGAAAATCGTATATTTTTTACCTAGCCAACATAGGAAGGCTCTGCCTTACTGTAATGCTTTTCCTCAGGCTAGAGATTCGACCCATGCAGGTAAAAATCACACTTACAGGACACTGATCAGCCACAGTGTTTGAGGTCATCAGTTCAGGGAGTTGGGGGGAAGTTTGCTTGAAAGTTATACTGTTTGGATAAACAGTATTTTGTCTTAACATGACATTACAGGAATTTTCTTTTTGATTGAGTAAGTCTCTGAGGCAGCTGAAATGCAATGGTGATTCTGTAAATAAAAGGCTGACTTGGTAACAAATCTTTAGTTTCTCACCAAGCCACAAGAAGATGTGGGAGAAACAGAAGAAAGCTGACAGTAAACTCATAACTTACAGGGAAAACTTGAAGTTTTGAAAGTCCTTTCCTGAAGACAATGTTCATTGAAATTGCTGACATGCTCCACAGCAGTTGTGAATAACCTGGACTAACACAGAGAGGTGTGTCCAGTTCTGCCTCTCAGCAGAGGCAATGGCAGCACAGCACCATGGGCTATTGTGAGCTCTTTTTCACAGAAAAATTCTGTAAAGCTTCTTCATATCTATAAGGTTGTTCATACATTAAGATTATGCAAATATATAAGATAGGAAAATTTTCACATTGATTCTCTGCCAATTCTCTCTCTTTCATTTCCTTCTTCTTCCAAATTAAAACCTATATGATTGTGTATTTTTAAATCCCTTAGCATTGTTCCAGCTGGTGAGATTCTAGGACACTGGTGCAGTATGCCAGCCTTTACTGCTGATACAGAACTAAATTAAGCCAATTTATGTCCATGGCACAACTGCTAACATCTATGGTACTATTTTCATACAAACTTGTCTTATCCATTTTGGTCAAATTCTCTTTCTTCAGCCGGAAGGGTGATAAATTTTGAAGTAGGAGCAGTTTCCACTCCAACTTTACGAGAAGATACTTTGACATTTAATGTGTGAGGAAATTATAAAGAAGTATCATTAATAGTTAGAGTTAATAAGGAACTGTCCGTCCTGTAACACTCTTCACCATTGCTTAAGAACCTGTTAGGAAGTAAAGCATCCACTATTGTCTACTAAGGCTTTTAAAATTAGTTATTTTAATGTTTTTACTGCATTTCTGAGAGATACCAGTTATTTTTTATATTTATTTATTTATAACAGTTTTATTAGTTTTCTAAATGTGAAGATAGGGCTTCTGCCATAGTGATGCAGACAATGACAGAGAATGTTTTTTAGATAGACTGATTTATTGAGATCTCTGCATAGGATAATACTCAAAAGGAAATTGAATGTCTCAGACAGATGATCACTTGCCGCCTGATTGGTGATGGGAGTCTGTGAGGATCATTGCAGCAATGCCCTCCAAACTGTACTCAGGGGAATTTTTCATATCCAGATGGGCCATGGTCCTACACAAGAACACCCACACAAGCAAGGTCCACTGACCCTGATTTTCTTTAGCTGTGCAGAAGCTTTTCCTATCTCCAGTAGGCACAAAGCACTTTCCTATGTGACCATTTCTGCATCTGCAGAAGCAGTTTCTACTGGCCATACAGGTGGCCTGTTCATGTTCAGTTTGGTCAATTCTGCTCCAGGAATGGCCTCTGGACATCTTTGGGACTGCAGCACTGCTTGTCCATTGGTCTGTGCACAGCAGCAGCTGCCCATGGGAGTCTGCAGGACTGTTCAAACTCCCCTGGAGAGCAGCTGTCAAAACTGGTCAAATGCTTCATGGTGAAGCCAGTAGTTCAGCTGAGCACTTTGTCACACATTAGGGCACTGAACCAAAGCAGTCCTGTGCCTCATTGATGCTGGGGAGTTCCTGGAGTCCCCAGGGAACAAGTGACTAAGCACACTGGGTGTGCACGCAGGCAAATCCCTGCTCTCACTCAAGTGCCATGCAAGATCCACTTTCATTTTTTAAATCAGGCTTACAAGACTAATGCTGTAACTCTTGCCACAGTAGATATATTTGTTAACCAGAACTTCAGAATAAGGACTGAGATTCGTATTTGAGTCTTTTGTCAGACAGAGCCTACTAAATTGATGCAAAAGAAAATATTTCACTGTTCTAATGACAATGTAAAATGCCATTTATTTCCCTGCATAGTAAAGTATTGCTTCTTCCCCCTTCAATTTTATTTGCCTGGTTTCTTTTGTTCTGTAGTTCATGCATAATTTCACACCTGAAATGTCTGAAGAGCTAGGATTTTGCTTATCAATTTAAACAATAAAGGCAGACCACGCTGAGAAACTTGCAGACAGCCATTGCACAGGCTGACCTGAAGGGGCCTGGGCTGCTTATGCCAGTGGAGATTTTCCTTTTTGCAGCCAGCTGAGAAGCCTTGTGCTCTTAATATAATGTTAAAAGACTCACAAAGCAAAAATCAAGTGTCTAAAACCCCATGACAGCTAAGAGGAAGAGTACAAAGACTGTAGTTTGCTACGGAAGCACTGTGAGCATGTTCTGTGATGAATACCAGGCAGTTTCAAGCAAAGGGCTCTCCTTAGACACCACACTTAGAAGGGCAAGTGTAATGTCTCCTCTATCCAGGTCTGTGCACTCTATAGAGGTGGTGCATAGTCAGGCATAGCATGGGTTAAATGCAAACCTTCCTGATCAAGCCCTACCAAGAAGTTCTTCAGGTAGGCAGGCAAAAGATAAAGGAAGACAAGCTCTCCCTGTGTTTCATGCCAGTGGCAAGTGAGTCCTGGGGTGCACCCAGTGATGCTGGTAGGGCATAGATAGTTGTCAGACTGGAGATCAAAAGGAGACAGATCACTAACAGAGAATGATCAAGACAGCCCTGCAATCTCTCTGAAGACTTAAAACTACAGAGATGGAAAGTCAGATAAGTGCTGTTACCTCTCTCATCAGAAATGAGGATTATGTTGCTAGAACCAGGCTTTGCTCCAGATACAGGATACATCTGTGTGTCTCAGCTCTGGAAAATGGTGTGGCTTTTGCTCCTGGGTGACAAGGGACCCGAAGAAGGAAAGTTACACTAGGAAGCAGGAAAAAAGGATGATGCAAAAAGCAGTCATTCTCCTGGAGATTAGCTAACCTGACATTTGTCTAACAGCTTGTTGATATTATGCATTGTGTGCAAGACAGTTTCCAGCTGAGTATGTTTGATGCAGTGCTGGTTCTCCAAGGGTTTGTGCCATCCCAAAGAACTGCTTTTACTCCTCCAGATTCAGGGCTATTGCCAAAAGGTGTTAAATATGTAAGCATCTTTGGACAGAAAAGTGAAGCCTTTGTGATACTTTTCTGTCTATCAATCTTGTAAAGCTGTCTAGACTGTCCCAGGAGAGGGGGTGGAAGTGCAAATCATATATATGTGTAAATCTAGAAGTGTAAATCAGATTCTATAAGCATGCCTTTGCAACAGGGAATAGGGAAAAAAAAATTGCCCAACATTCTCAAGGCAAAAACCCAAGGACACTCTTGAAGCTCTGGTAATAAATTAGTCTTTCTTTCTCTGGAATTAAATGAATGGCAGAAAACTTCTAGGAGCTGTGATAAACAGCTCCACATCTTCGATAAAGTGCAGCTAATACCCTGCTGAAATGGGATCATGACATACAATAGCAGCAGAGCACACCACATTAGGGTGGGTCACAGTGCTGCAAAATAATTTATGCGAGCAGAAGCACTGGCTGGTACTGTGGAGGTAATTATGTTGATTATCTGTGAGCCCATGGTGACAGCAAATGTGCCCAGCAATAGCTATATCTCACCAACACAGTAGTCACCCACGCTGCTAATGTAGTCATGGTCATTTTATGAATTACAACAAAGTAATATTTGTGGAAAGTTATTAAACCTGCTAATGTAACAGTGCCTGGTACATGGTTTTAATATCCACTATTTATTATTTTAGTTCTTTGCAATAAAAAGCCTGAAATATCATTTCCCTTCCAGAGTTTCTGGCTGTGCCTGGGTTTACTCTGGTCCCACAGGGAAGGACAATTAAATGTTCCAGTTTTAACAGCTGGAAGGCCTGAGTTCTGTACCTTATCTTGAGACCACAGACTTGCTGCATTTTTTGTGGTTGTTTTGTTTTTTTGGTATTTTTTTCAAAGATCCAGCATCATCTCACAGTTAAGCTGATGCAGAAAATATCCAGCAGAACTACAGGTCTGGATTATTGTGTTTATACATGTGCTTTCTAGAGAAATTAACTTGAACCTGGAGAGGCCCATGCTAGTGGCTTTCAATGAAACCTGTGGCTCTTTGTGTAAGGCCTTTTCTACTGAGAGAAAAACAAGGTGTTGATGACAAACTATTAGGCAACGATTTTTATATAAAATGAAGACCAGAGTTAGTGATGCAGATTCTCTTGGGTAAGAACCAAAGAGGATGTCAAAGCATGTGCTGTCTTTGGGCTGTGTTCAAATCACCTGCTGCTGCAGCCACCCACCCACCAGGGCTGCTTCTCCACCTCCTGGCAATGAGCAAGCAATGAACAGTCAGAGGAAGGAATTGCAAAGAGCCCAGATTTGGTTCCACAGCAGATAAATTCCCTGCTGGTCTACAGGCAGAGATAGAGGGAAAAACAAGTCTGTTCCCAAGGCACTAAAACTTCCAACACCTCTTGTTATATGTCAGCAAGTCAATTTGCATTCTGGACCTTATTTTACTAAAGACAATTCTCCATTAGGCAAATCAGCTCTTTGGACATGACTTGATGAAATGCTGCACTAAACTCTGCAGATTGCATGCAAAGCCTTTAAACCTATTTCCTCCTTGGCACTTCCAATTTTTCCCAACTTACAATTTTGAAGGCAGTCAGTTGTGATGGGAATTCTGTTGCCTTTGTTTTCTCTTCACATTCAGACGTGGTTTGTTCCTCAATGCTCCATGAGGGCTCCTGGCATATTATAACTCTATTTTTCACTGGTCGAAGCCATATCTGTTTGAATCTTATTCTCTAGTTCTACTTTTCTCATTTCAACCAAGTAATTGCCCTGACCTCTTCTCAGTTCCTGTGCATGCCAAGAAGTGAATCTTTATATTTTCAACACTGTCGAAGTGAATTATCTATGGCAAACATTCTTCATAGCAAATGTGCAAAACTGAAAAAAAAATGCAGTTATGAGTCGTGTTCAGCAA
The DNA here is from genome assembly GCA_013397295.1 of Polioptila caerulea. Classification (NCBI taxonomy): domain Eukaryota; kingdom Metazoa; phylum Chordata; class Aves; order Passeriformes; family Certhiidae; genus Polioptila; species Polioptila caerulea. The sequence goes on from VYXF01001355.1 coordinate 31,685, forward strand.
ATAATCAAGAAACAAACATTTAAATAAAAATAATGTCTATATTCAATGGAAGTTGCTGCAAAGAAATTTGAAGAAAATTTAGCTCAACCAAATCAGGATCATATACAGAAAAGTAAAGCTAAATTATGAGCAGAATTTTACTTTTTGAAATGGCCAATGAAGCTGCATTAAAAAGTAATAAACCCACACAAAAGATAAAAGCACATTTCACCAGGAGGACAGCATTCTTTTTCTTTATGTCATCTTCTGCAATACTTTTCCTCAGTCTGATGAGACTATTGAAAAGTCTTTCTGCTGGATAGGCTTTTCCTCACTTACTGTCTGTACTTGTCCTTTTCACCTGCTTGCTTTCTTAATCTCTGCAGCAAATGCTACTAAAATAGCTCCGAGCAGTTCTGTGCACTTTAACTTTGGTTAATTGGAGCCTTCTCTCCTCTTTGTTCAGAACTTTTCTTTTTTCCTAGCCTATACACAAATATTTCCTTCCTACCACATTTCTTTAAGACCATTTTCTTCTAGATCCATTTCTTCATTTACACCACACCATCTACTGAGGCATGGAGGGAGGGAGTGGGAATTCACAAGCATGCCTAAAATGAGTCATTTCACTCATCTATTCATTCCTGAGTGAGATGCCACATTTTTCAAAATTGACTACATCGGAGCCTAATTAAGGAATTAAGTTCTTAACAGTACAGAGTGACACTGGATACTGCAGCACACAGATTCAATATGAAGTGCATTTTCATGGCATTAATTATTTACACAAGGGAAGAAAATGAACAAGGTTACTGCTATGAGTCAGGCAGAGAAGTTCTCATGGGGCAGTGAGCTGGGCAGTGAGCTGAGCTGCCTGCACTCCTTATAACAGAGGTTGTAAAGAATATCTTGCACTTTTCATGCATGAACAGTGGAGAAATCCACCACTGCATGTTGCAGTGGCTCCTGAGAAGTTGTTCTTTAATCCAAAAAATGCCATAGCATTAACCATTTATTAAAGGGGAAGGACAGTGGAGTGAGAGGTGGCTTTCAGGAGAAAGAGCTTTGGATTTATCTCAGTGTTTATTTTAAGTGACTGCTTTTGTACCCAGGACGAGCCACAGAGCAGAGTGCTGCCCAGGACCAGGTGAGCCACTGGGCTGCCTCTGCTCCTCCTGCATTGCTCCTCTTGGTGACTGGGTATTTTGAAGATTCAACAAGCATTTTCTCTTGCAGGCATTGTTCTGCAAGGAAGTTGTGATGTCCTCGGGGATGGAGATATAGATCAGTGCTGCCAGGTGCTGCAAAGCCAGAATAGCCTTGACATCACCTGTTCTAGAAAAGGCACCATGGCACCACGACAACACTTCAGCACAATGACATGTGGGTCTGAACCCATGACACAGTCTCCACCAGGAGTGTCCTAGGTACAGGAGTACTACAGGAAAACCTCATGCATTTGGGATTTTTTTTTAATGATTTGTGGACAATGAATTTACTGACAAACTAGTCAAGCTTTTATAAATTATGCTAAAACTAAGTATGCCATCCTTCTCTGACTATTATACAATTGCCTCAAGAAATTTTAATTCAGACAATATTAATTTACCACACACTTCCAGTGTCACAGATCAGTTATGCCACTGACATTTACACAAGCTCCTTTTGACCTGGAGCACACAGCAAATATTCAGTCAAGTAAAAATCTGTATTACACTTGCTGGATGTAATGATCTGCTATACACAATTAAAACTGATTAGGTCTTGATTTTCCAGAGTATCTGAGAAATTCATAGCTTTTTTTGAGACAGAGAAGAATTTTGCTTGATTCTAATACATAATAATCGGAGCCTAAAGTGAAGAATAAGCCTTCTTTTTTTCTACCAATAATCTTCTATTTATTTCAAGAAAAAATTGTCCTCCTCCCTTGGATGCCAGGACAGACAATAAGAAATAACTCTTTTCTCCTTATAAACTACACTCTTCAATATAAAAACTAATTTTAAACTCATGTTTATCACGAAATTCAAGATTATTATTATTGCTCTTACTGATGGGTTTTCAGCAGCAGATTTATATAATATAATGGTCTGCAAAATTATTATTTTGTGAATTAAACAGAAGCTCAGCATCACCTCATAATAGATTTCTGAAGTTTTCTACTTGGTGACAGCATCATCTCTTTTCTTCTTTTGCCCTTTGCAAGTCCTACCCAGCTTATACTACATCTTCTTCCAACCTCCATTTTTTCCTATACTGCTATTTCAGATGGTTTTGTACTCGTTTCAATTTGAGCTCAGTTCTAAATTTTAACTTAACTCTGACTCCATGCAAGTCAGGATGCTCTCTTACACACTCTCCAAGAACCTCCCAGTCAGTTTCCTCTTGGCTGTGCTGTATTTCCAGCAGACTGACGAGAAGAAGATACAGCTCTTGCTCCAAACTAGGCACCTTTGCCTCATCTGACTGCATTTCTATTATTGGAGAATCATAAAATCATAGAACATCCACAAGAATCATTGAGTCCTGCACAGGACCATCTCCAAGAGTCACACCCTGTGCCTGAGAGCATTGTCCAAACACTTCTTGAACTCTGTCAGGCTGGTGCTGTGACCACTGCCCTGGGGAGCCTGTTCAGTGCCCAAACAGCCTCCGGGTGGAGAACCTTTGCTGATACCCAACCTAAATCTCCTCTGAAAGAGCTTCAGGCCATTCCCTTGGGTCCTATTGATGGTCTGGAGTGAGAAGAAATCAATGCCTGATCCTCTGCTTCTTCTTGTGAGGAAGACTTATTTTCTCAAGGCACTGAACATTTTTTAATGCTTCTATGTCTTAGTGAGAGAGCTAGAGAAATTCTGAGTCCATTTGGAGGAAGTATCTATTAAAGTCTTGGATATCTAGCACAAGATATCTTAGTGGAATTCTGATAGCAAAGTGCTTAAAAATATAAATTAAAAATCAAAATAACTTCTCTAACATTCTGGTGTCCCCAGACCTGAAAGAACTAGAGGGTCAGAAACTGTTTATGCATCTGGGGTACAAAGAGAGGTGAAAAGTGAAGCTAAGTATTTTGTCATATTTCATTATCCAGGACAGAATTTCCCAAGGCAAGTATCTGAAAGGAAAGAAAAATAAAGGAAATAAATAAATGTATAACATTTGATCTTAAAACTAAAGTTTTCACAGGTGTATTGGAACAAGGAACTAATATCAGTAACAAGTGATATGTTCTGCCCTGCAATGACCCAGGTGTGTGACCACAGGACTCTCTCGTACCTGACTCACCACCAGACCCTGTCACTGTGGAGAGACCATCCAAGGTTTATAAACTCAGAGCTGGGCAGCCACATCCTGCCAGCCATGAGACTTTGTGACAGGGAATTTTAGATTGCCAGTTACAATCAGGAGTCCTTTTGGGTGAAGAGCACTGTGCTCAGCTTCCCATGGCGCTGCAAAGTTCTCAATATCACCATTTTCATGTGCAGCATAATAATCTGTCAGACAACCAAAATAAAAGTAGAATTTGTTCTTTCTCTGCCACCACAGGACAAGCAGTCTAGCTGGATTTGTGCACTGTAGGATTATATTGATTTTTCTGAAAGTAATTACAATAAGGCATATTATACAAGACATAGCAGCCAGACCAAAGAATCACTATTTGCAGAAATAACAATGGGAGGAAAAATGCAAATTACATTATACTAGGTCAATTTCCATGATTTAAAGAGATATCTTAAGGGACAAACTAAATAAATCATATCACAGTTCTGTTTCACTTGCTTGTTAAAGCATCCAGATCATGACATTACCATGTTAGGAAAATTATTTGAACTTCTTTTAATATATTTCTGGCCCATATGCAAAGCTTTGTTTCATTATTTGTGGATGTACTGTAGTAAAAGCATCACATGCACTGATACATGAATGACCTGTGATCTTCATCTGGTTAGCTAGTTTTTCCTTCAAGCAGTGTGATGTTTTCCTCTGGGAAATCAATTATAAACTCAGCACCATGCAATTAATTCAGCTGTCTGGATACATTGCAATTTTATGATATCTAAGAGGTCAATGTGGCATTGGTGAATGTGGCTCAGGACCTTCAAAAGTTCTTCAGCCCCATAGAAGCTAGAGGACAAACAAGGTGAACTAGGGCATTTCAAGTGCAGGAGAGGTCTGTGTTTAGGAAGCTAAACCAAGATGCCTTGCAGAAAAATTGCTATTTAACTTCCTTTCTCACATTTTTAAGAAAATTCAGGAGCTCAGGCAATGGCTAAAAGCCCTTCACCAGTTTGTTCTAGCCCCATATAAAACAAGAAAAACTGTTTTAAAGAAGATCACAACCTGAACCTGTCAAGAGATACCCCAGATAGTAACTCAGCCCTCTCTATCTCTTGGCTATTTTATTAAGTTGTATCACTTTGTACCTCCTTAGCCTACTGAAAAGGAAGAAATGTGAGTATTCTGAACATTTTTGATGCTATATTCTCTACCTAAAGACACACAATTATATCAGGCACACTTTATGTGTATGCCCTTTAAAATATGCATGGTTCACTCAAAAAGAAACAGGCTAATTAAATAATTATACTTCTCTTAGGCTTTGCATTGCTGCCAGTCACAAAAATATCCTGAATTTGAATAGTCAAAGTTACACGCAGTATTCCAGATATGATGTACCTTATGCAATGCCACTGATATTTCCTTTTATATATCAGAAACACTTCTCTGTTTTTCACATGACATTAGTGGGTATAATCATACACTTCTCGGTCAGTACCCTGCCATCTCTTTTTCTTCTACTGTCACTCCTAAATTACGACTTTCCAGTTATTACAGGAATATCTGCAATTAATCCTGGCAGACATTACTTATCCTTTCATCCTACCTCTATTTTGTGTGGTCTGGAGGCTCCTCTATTCTTCCCTGCTTTCATTTGGCTTTTGTGTTGGTAACAACTCCCTGTTTTATGCCATCAACAGATGTAATTTCTTCACCTCTGTGCTAAGGTCTTTAATGAAAATACTGAATCAAAGTGGTCCTCAGCTTAAGTTTCTGTTCTACTTGGGCTGTGCATCTCACACATGCTCGCATCTTAGAAGGCCAGTAAAACAGAATTAAAGTATGTGACCTGCTCATACACACGGGGTGTGCAGACCTACAAGAATAGCTTCTTTATTTGGAATATTTATCAATTTTCTCTGCCTCTGTACTGAAATTAAGGAGGAATATTACGTGTAAGGAAACTTAAGCAATCCTTTCCTCTTAAAGCTGTTATGAAAATTTCTCAGATTTCATCCTGCAAGGTCTGTGCCTCAGGTACTCAGGTAGAGTCAACACACAATGGAAAGATTTTCTCATCAAGATAATGACAGCTCTCAAAGTCTTTCTTGTAAAACTGATCCTGGCCCATTGCTGGGTCTTTTTTTATTGTCTTGGTCCATACTTTTGGGGCTTTTTCCTAGGGATAGGGAAAGTGCAGTGAAAGATCACAGGAAACTTGTGCTGAGTGGTTTCAGCAAAAATCTTTTTTTCTGGTTTGTCTCCCAATGAAGACCACCTCTTTACCCCAGACCAGCTCTGATGTCCACACTGCATATTATCAGCAAGTTTCCAGTGCACCTCCAGATGCTGGTATGACTTTCAAAATCTCTTCCACCTGTTCTTCCCCCAGCCTGCAGATCATCCTGGACTCTCTTCTTCCAGTGTCTCCCATACCAAAATACTAACCCAGGCTTTTTCTTGAAAGCTCCATCTACCCAGCAACTTTTCTGGAATTGTATCCATAGGGAATGGTATGCAAAGATGGGATAAAAAAAGGATTACAAGACCTCTGGCTGGGACACTCTCCCAGATTCCTGCAACAAAGGATTAGTGGCTTTCTGAGCTGACAATAGCATGCAGTGCAACATGTTTGAAATCAGTCAATGAATCTACCCTCCATCAGCTTTTCTAATTGCTTCTGTTTTAGTCTTTTAAATGTTCTGTTGGCACTGAGAGCCACAATTTGATTACACACTTTTTCTTGAAAGTGCTTTCTCTTGCATTACTTGTTTTTAATCTGCTGCCTGTAACCTCATTAAATGCCCTCTAATTCTGCCATTATAAGAAACACAGAATAAACATTTTCTATCCCTTTTCAACGTAGTATTCAGAGATTTTTATCACAGTCATGTCTTTTCAAACCTGAGCAATTCTTTCCCATGTAATTTCTTGAATATATGCAATAGCTTTCATAATTGTTGTTGTCTTGTTTGCACAAATTTTTATTCCTATTATATACTTCTGTCCTTTAATGTACATGGGTGTTAAGCTGAAGGCACTTCTTATATTGCTTGCATTCATACAGTCACATAAAGGAACTTTATTGGAGAAAGTGAGATCTCAAAATGTAGTGTTGTATTCATAAAAGAGTAAATCTCACAGCTAGTAAGTCTCTGATGATTGTCTTTATCACAACTTCCTGGTTAATATACAGTATTCTCAAATATAGTGTGGAGAAGAACCGACTCCCACATACTGGAGTTATTATAATTCCCATCTGAAAATTTTGGAATTATTTCTAGAGTAATTTTCAAGACAGGAATAGGCAAATTATCAGTCTCCCTCCTAGAAAATATTCACCAGGCTTAAAGTCAGCAAAAACCCCTGAAATTTCAGGACAGGTTACACCTTCCTTAGCTTTAGCCACATAAGAGCTCAGCATATTTAGAACAAAAATGTTCAATGTTCAAATGAATCAACCTTCCAACAACACATAGGGTTGATTGAAATTCCATTTTCTCCCAGTAGCACACTCTGCAGAAAAATATTGCAACCAATTCTAGTTAATGGTCTTCTGTGAAAAATAACAGAGCAGAATGAGTCATTTTCTCAGTTGGGGATATAGAAAAGATTAAGAAGGAATTAAAAAGTGGCAACAGGAGCAGCATTTGTCAATGTTAGAGAAATGCTAGATGGCACTAGAGTGTGCCAGCTTCCTTTGGTCCTGCACTGGTAGCAAGGAGCTAGTGCTGGGATTTCCCTGCAATGTCACCTGTTCCCTCACTCTGTTCTCCAGGAAGGAAATCTGCTTCTGCTCTGTTCTTCTACAGAACCAAGAACTGAACAATCACTGAAATCAGCTGTTGTAGTATCACCCATACCAGACATTTTCTTTCCAACAATCTGTTAAATTTCTTGAGAAGCTCTGCCTCAAAGCGACAGAAGTTCAGCCAAGAACAAAGGTTTTAGTAAGGTTTTAGCATGGCCATGGCCATGATAACCAAAGCTTACATATACACAAAATGTATTCAAACATCTAACATTTTGTTATAACATATTTTACTGGTTTATTGTTCAAAAATAAATTTGGACTTGGGCTAAAAGGTGAGGTTTGAGAGGTAGGAGAGAACAAAAGTGTTTTTCTTTACCTTCACTGACATCTTGTACTGTTTCCATTGAATTGGGTTTTAGTGTATTTAAATTCTGCTCTACATAGGTAAGCCGTAAACAGAAAAAATAAAACAAAACAATGATGCTTCATGACTTTTAATAGACTTTTGCATGATTTATTGATGTAAATATACTTCAAATAACTGGTTGGACATTAAGGGCAAATGAAATGGTTTTTCTTTAACAGACAACTTGGAAATGAACAGTATAAATAGAACATAGTCATCACCACTTTATTTTATGTCATTCCAATTCTACTATCAATTTCTTTTCATATACAAACGTTTTTGTAGTCTTGAATACCTAGAAAACTTGCATAATGAAACATGTTATTTACACTGTGTATGAGTCACAAACAATTACAAATAAAAAGAATACAAAATGATTAAAATGTATCATTACATGAAAAGCAAGGAAGATATAGTAGATGTTCTGATTAACTATAAATGCTTACATATTTGTACATACATTTCTAATCTGAAATTGCTAGATGATATATCTGATGATTTTGATCAGGAATACTAGTTCTTATGCTTGCACTACTGGAGAGGAAGCAATATTATCAGACATAATGAGCCACTTAAGGAACATTTATGGAACTGCATAGGATGAAATGTATTCATTTTAAAAAACAAAAATAAAGTATTTGACATTGTAAAATATAAGCATTTTCAGTCATGCCATTGAGATACATTGTATATTAAATCAATACTGTAAGATGGCATTGCAAATAAATCATAAAAGAGCTATATAACATTTTAAAAATAAGCAACTCACATGGCATTTGTATAATAAAATAGCAGATGTACAGTATTATTTACATTGCAAACCGAAGTGAGAATAACCCCATGAAACTGCAGCAAACGAACTGCTCGATTGATCACAGACCTGATTCATAAAATATGTAGGCATGTGTGTGGGATGTGTGTACAAACTGGTCCTGGATGTGTGCTTTTTGAAGGCTTAGGACCATCACAGCTCAGTCCCAATTCACAATAACATTCAAAGATTCAAAGCCCCTAGCACAAAACCCAGCTGGAAACTGAACCCTACTTGCCAAGACCTAGCAGGGTATTTGGGTACTGACCGCTTCAGCAACCAGTCTTTAAACAGTGATTATTAAAAAGTCAAACACCTCCTGCCCCGTGGCAATATTATAGCTGCTCAGGATAAAATTTACCTATGGAGACTGAGATGGAATTCCTATGAGACGGCTGATCAGCGTTGTCCACTGCATTTGAATGGTTTTAGCTCCACCTCTGGAACATGAAATTTGATAAATGAGCTCTGCCTCACAGTTGCCCTCACTTGTTTATGTTTTTTCTTTCCTTCTTACTTTCCTATATTTCTAGATAGTTTTCATGACACAAGAGAGAGCAGGTGGTACCAATGATGAACTCCTGCCAACATCAGAAATTCCAATTACTACAAAATCCATTTTTCTCAGGATTTGCCATGCTGAACTGCATTGACCATGTGTGTGCACTAGGTGAGCAACATGTCAACGTGTCGTGCCTTTACACATCAGCTCTACAGCATAAGGTGAGCACACTGAACTTGAAAAGTTGGTCTGCCCCTAGCAATAAATCTAAAATATCCTTACAAAACTTCTCAGCTGAGATACAGAATTGTTTTGCACATGTTTAGTATGGCCATTTATCCATGATTTCCAGGCATTGAGCAGCCCAAAAAAAGCTACTGATATGGTTGACGAGATGGCAAAAAATTCCAGAAAGAAAAAAAAAAGTTACCAAAAAGAGATAAACTATCTTCTCTGTCATGGGAAAGCAAGTCTGCAGCACACCACCAGATGCAGTCTGCACATATGAGAACTTGAGTAATGCAGAGACATAGACCTAAGCTTTTTTTTTTTTTTTTCCAAGCAATGGGGAAGAATAATAAATACGGTCTGGGTGGTATCTTGAGCAGCCAACGATGTAACTGAACCTGTACATTTCACACTGTGTTATTACAGTGTTCAGAAGAACCAGCTCTGTCAATGACTTCCCGTGAATTAGCTGCCTTTGGGACTACTAAGGTCTGGATGGATTTGGCATCTGGATTGCATTTGCTATGTAATTCGTACAAAGTCAACAGGTAACTTTTCTTGCTTTGGAGATCTACTGGCTTCAAAAGAAAGACAAGGAAAGAAAAAATTAAATATTATATGAGCAGCTGTTATGTGTATCAGCAAATTTTAATGAGGGAAAAAAACAAGTTAGTAACTTCCCCTTTGTACCACTTTTTTACCCATATACACAAAGACTTCTTGACTTGTCCTAATATTCTGTCTTCTTTGATCACCTATTCATTGACTTAGCTCTAAAATAGAGGCATTCTTGTAACAATCAGGATCAAAATATTTTTGAGTGAGGTTTCTCTGGAGAAACATTTTTTATGGATATTGTACTACTATTATGACAAGAATTAATTAAAGAGAGCTATCTACCAGAGGACGAGGTCAAAGTAAATGAGAACTGTCTTGCAGAAAACCTGTATGAGTTTGGTTTTTTTTAAATCCAGATAATTTCTCCACTACAGTACACTTCCACAAATAACTGGAAGCAGAAATTAGAACAACTTTTTTGAAGGTACCAGTGTCTATGGCAAAAGCTTAATCAAATACATCCATTAAAATGATGGAAGAAACTGCAAAACTGAATAAGCAATGCAAGAATTTCAGAATTTCCTCAGCCTAACTTCAAAGGATTTTTGTTGTTTTGCTGATCACTAGTAACCATAAATGAAATTTTGGATCTATTTATCTTTATGAATCAGGTACTGTGCAAAGGTCATGCACTGAAATAGCTCATTACTTTTCCCTTTCAAATGTATTAATGAGGAATCAGCAGGATGGAGCCCATCACAAGTAAACTAGAAGCATGAGAAAAGAGTATTTGAATAGAAATGTTACTGTCAGTATTTAGACAAGGCAAAACTTTGCTTGGTCCTGTGAAGAACAAGAAAACCTGTATTTCAATTATAGACATTTATATGAGTACTAGCCTAAAACTAGAGGCATTGAAATAGATGTATAGTATATTGCATATTGCTTTTCTTATAGAGTGTACATAATGTTTCTAATATGATGACAAACAAGTAAAATCTTTTAGGACAAACTAAAAGGACCTCATTGCAACAAACACCATTAATAGCAGGTCACACCATGAAAGCAAGATGTCAAGTCACAACACAGTGCAGGCACGCTGTTAAAAGACAGTCTGGGGTGCTCTGAGAAGGCTGTTTTATCCTTCAGCTACCTGTTAACAACATACCTGCGTGAGTTCTGTAAAGTTTTTTCTTCTTGTTTGAGGCCTTCAGAGGCTTTAAAAAAGGAAGGGTAGAAAAGGCAAATAGTCCTCAGTTACACTTTGGAAGAATTGTATCAACAAAGCCTAATGAAAGGGAGGCAAAAAGAAAAAAATCGAGAAGTATCAACAGAAGTGGAACAGAACAAGGCTGTTTTGTTTCCTCTAAAGAAGGCCCAGGATTTGGCACTGTTTGCATTTGCTAGTAAAAAGAAGTGGCTTATCAGGAAGAGATTCAGGAAAAGCATTCACAGATCTCTCTTAGCCTGCAAGATTTACAAACAGCGTTTGCTTTTCCATTTCCCAGCAACATATGGAGAAAGACCCTTTACTGTATGCAGGTCTGTGTAAACAGTTAGACAAAAAATAGTAATTTTAAGACAAGAAGAATAAACTTTAGATTACATTTTTTTTCAGAAGCTCATAGGATCAACAGCTATCAAGACATACATTCTTTTATAGGAAGAGCAGTACAAATGTTAAAGCTTTTAAGACCGTATATAGTTCACTGCACACACAATTTTCCCATGGCCTACACATATGGCACATCAAGTTTTTACATAGACGAGTGTTCCCATGGAGGGATTAATACTGAATTCTGAATGTGTTGTACTGGTGCTGCAGCCTTAAAGAACTTGTTCAAAGCCACAGCACAGGCCTGGTTAGTACATCCATCATGCACTTCAACTGCTCACAGTCAAAGACACAAATGACAGAAGCAAACTTTACTGTTTTTCTTTTTTTTCAAGTAGGTAAGTCTTTGGTTAGTAATAAATTCAGTTGGTTTGGGGAAGCAATCATAACTGAAATAGTAACTTTCAACCAGAGGTACTTACTGAAACTTCCAGACCACTAAGTCTGCCAAACAAATCCCAATAAAAAAACTGAAATGCAGCACGTGATAGTTTGTATGGACTCTGCTTCTGTTGGCAGGTGGATTCCTTTGCTGAACAGCTAGTTACAAGTAATCAGATGCAATTTTGCAATTAATCCCTTTATTTCAGTGTGGGAAGATCCTGGCTTATACGCTTTTCTGCTCATGCCATCTGACAGTAAAACTCTAAACTACCCCATCCCTTCCCAATAGATCACAGGCTGATATTTTAAAATAATGTTCAGATTCATAGAGTACTAAAATTAATCTCTTAATTGACAGAAATCTCTAGGGACACTGCCTTACATCCTCTGTGTTTTACTAAAATGGAAACACTGTCATTAATTAGATTATCCTTTCTCTGTAAGAAATTTTATATGAACAGGTTCAGGTTCAGAAACATCTCAGTGCTCTAAAACCCTGATAGAGCTCTAGTATTCTTTAATGGCATCCAAGATTATTTTAATGCTAAGCAACCATTGTTGATAGTGCAAGGTTGTAATCTTACTAGTGCAGAATGCTTGTACAAGTCTCTTCAGATAAGCTTTATAAGACAACACTTAAACAGTATTACAGAACTACACAAAAAGCATTTGCACCCAGGGGATAGATATTTGTCCATTTTCACAGGAGTGTAGGTATTGAGGTGGTCAGTCTTTACATTTTAGGAGGACCAAATATTTTTATCCAGCATCCAGAACAGAGAAGTTTGAAACAAGGCAAGCAAAAATTCTCAGCATTCATAAAGCTGAAATTAAAACTGCACTCTACTGAACAGCTCTGTCCCTTTGGTCTGCTCTCAGTACATGACACACTAGCAATGGGTGGCTCATAACTCTTCCTAAAATTCCCACTCTCAGAACTGAGCATCATGAACTCAGGTGAAAATTCATCTTTCTACAATAATTCAAGTTATCTTCACATATGACTGGCTATGTTATTAGAGATGTTTGTGACCACCTTAGATAGGAATTAGCCCTCAGATTTTACTTTGGCAACACTGAAATTAAAGGGAAAAGTTGAAAGATACAACTCTAAGGCATCAAAGTTATTTGTCCTCTAGCATTACTTTCAGAGGAAATGAAGATGAGACTGAGTGAATCACCAGTTAAATCACCAATTTAAGCTGGTTCCTGGAAAAACTATTTAAACAAGTATCAGAAATTACTTTCCATCCACACTTTCTTGAATTTCATTACTACCGATTAGAAGGGAGAATCTGAATCACAGTCACAGACAAGTGGAAAATTGTTATCACTTCTTCTATAGGTGAGATACTGCATGCAAAGTTCAATTTCTCAAAGGCCTTGAGAAGAGACTGAACCATGACTTGGTAGGCCCAGGCTGTGAATTTCATGCCAATAATGTGGGCTTGTTTTGCAAAAGTTTCTCCTTATTACAAATTAAGTCCACTGAAATATATAAATATAAACCAGTAGATTATTTTCAGTAGCATTCAGTTCCTTTCCTAAGGTTGGTCATAGAGGCAGAGCAAAGTGGCAAAGAGAGTAAGGGGATTACTTGTGTCTGTGAAATAATTGTTTGGACTCTCCAGGATGGTGACCTGAGAACCCCTTAATATTTATGTGTTGCACCCATGAATTGCACAAACAGAATACACATAGCTTCTTTGAAACATGATGGGATCCTGCAAAGAAGAACTTCAGCAGAATTTTGATAAACTGGGAAAGGTTAAACTTACATCAAGAAGAAATGTAGTCAGTGTTAGCAGTGGAGCCCACCATATTCAGGAGAACAAACAAACAAACAAAGCAGTTACTGTTCTCTTAAAATACTTTGCTGGAAAATACTTGTGTCAATAATCTCTGGGCTTTAAAGAAACTGAAGTTTGAAAACTAAAGGGATGAGGATGGCCATGCTTTTCACTGAAGTAACGATGGATGCTGAAGATGCATTATTTGGTTTAGAGTAATCCCAAGGGTAGGGGACAATATATCGGTAATATCTCAAGATAGCTATCAGACAATGGTCACGTATTTTGTATTATTTATCTCTAATTATGTTTCTACAAATGTAAGCACTCATATCATGTTCTGTAAAACACAAAGTTGCCATGGAATGCATAGCTAATGTGTAGGACGTGTGATGCAGATAACTGCTGGTGCTGCTTGTCCTGACAGGTCTGTTCCACCACTGAACCTTTACACCCTGGTAATAATGGTACACACTGAGTGCCAGAAAAATGGCACTGATGCTAATTAAATCCCAAAGTCAAGATTACTCTTGACCTTTTTTACAATGAGAACTTCTGCAAGAACAAAAATTTGCAAAAAGAACTCTAGTTTATAAGATATCCAAAAGACAATGAGCATAAATACTTTACAAATATTTTTCACAGTGATTTGCTTCATTGGCATAAGTTATTATTTACACCCTACACTTGTCAATGCCTCAGATCTGAAATGCAGAGATTTTACAACAGGTATGCAGAAAAGACACATACCACAGAAAGAATTTCTAAAGTGGTGAAGGCTAATTCTGAGCTATGCATAGGTCAGCTTGTGAGTACATAAGTAAAAAGAATTACTTAAGTCATAGTAGAAAATGCATGCAACTACTGCCAGCTCTTTTTTCAGCTGAGACCCAGAGTGTACCTTGAAGAATTTTTCACCTTGACCAAACAGGCTGAGGTTCCCTATCTGCAGCGGATTGCTGCTCCTTCAGGGTCATATGGTAGAACTGCCCTGCTGCAGAAAATAAATAATTGAAGAAGAATATAGAATTTAAAAAATTGTTTGCTTTGTTTAGTTCATTAAATCCAAGCAAGAAGCAATATGAACTTGCAGAATCGTGGCACAGAAGAGAATTCTTTAAAATGAAAATGTTTGAGGCAATGGAAAATAATTACCCACTTTTTAGTAAAGATATGGTGAGGTTTGGAAATCTGCTTCCACTGTAGCTCTGTTATTAGATTTGAGTTTTGGGAGTTTAGTTTTTATTTTTCAGTTGAAAAAATTTAGCAATAAATTATCTCCTCCTCCCTCCTGCAAAGAAGATGGAAATGTCAAGCCAAAAACTTCTTTTTCAGTATCCAAATGATCACTTTAACATGACTTTCAGCACATAACTTGAGGTACTGAACTTTGAAGGGACTTTGAAGTGGCCAGACTGATTCAGCAGATAAAACAGAAACTGCAAGATGGATTTAGAAGGTGAATAAAACAGAATTAAGACTAAACCTTGTCATTCTTCTTTGTGATTGCAATTGTTTTTAATGTAATTTTATGGCTAACTTGCTTTCAGTTGAGCATTTTTTGTTGCTTTTTGTCCAGATGCTATGATATTTTGATGTACCTTCACCTCTGTTACTGAATTCACCCTTCTCTGGCAAGCCCACAGTGGCTATTTTTAGCTCCATGAGCTACTAATCCAGTTTCTCTGACAACTGCAATTTGTTGGAAGAAGTGACTAGTGTTACGTTGTCTTGGAGCTATCAGCGTGTTTGAGAAATCAGCTTCTTAGCTGACCTTTAAAGCAAGTGAGAATAATGTGCTTGCAATTCCACAGGGTTTGGATTTCATTATCACAGCAGTGTATATGAGATGGGCTGGCCCTGCTGCACAACTCTGCCTCTCTGTTGTGTTTTCCTGGTAATTATAGAAACAGTTTACTGTACATGGAAAATCTGCAAGTTTTCTCAGCTCTTGAGGACAATACTATTTCTAATCCTTTTCTCTGGAGAGTAACAGTTCACAGTGTGGAGGACTGCATACTAGTGATTCTACTCAAGAGGAACTTTCCCACGGACCATGACTGCATGGAGAAAATCACCACAGATGTCTCAGGATCAGAATGGCAACTGCAAACAGAGGAGAGACGTGTGGGAGCAGAGTAGCAGAGCGACAGCCCTGATTCTTGCCACACCTCTCTGGTTCAGAGCCTGACATGAGTTCCTGTGGGAGCATCTGGGTACTCCAAGCACATAACAACACAAGTGCCATTCAGGATGGGTCACATAGAAGCTTTAGCAACTATGACCATTGTGAGAGAATGTCCAGCCAGCACCTCACCCTCTGCTCCCCTTTCTTTCCCAAGTGATTGCAGACACTGACCTATACACTGTTTCAAGAAATAAAAAAATTGGTGAGGAAAATTTATCATTTCAATGTTTAAAAAAAAAAAAGATACACATTTCTGGGATGGATGGATGGATGGATGGATGTATTAAGTAGCTATTCCAAGAAGCAATTGAGCAGTAAATAATAAGATGGTTTGGAGAGGGATGGCTCTTGGTGAACACAACAGATAATACACTAGTTCTATCTTAGAGCAAAGGGGGGGAGTTAGCATCAATCACAGATTGTTAGTCTGTTGAAAGGAATGCTCTTATAACTAGAATAAACCCCCCAGCCAGACTTCTAAAATCTTAAATATTAATAATTTTACTGTCAAATCCCTTTGAATNAGGGGGGAATTAGCAACAATCATAGATTGCTAGTTTGTTGAAAGGAATGCTCTTATAACTAGAATAAACCCCCCAGCTAGACTTAAAATCTTAAATATTAATAATTTTACTGTCAAATCCCTTTGAATCTCTGGCTGAAGCCTGGCCCTTTCCCCAGTGTCTTTGTCTCCATGTGTATTTGAAGTTCTGTTCTTTACATCATCTCATTCTTAACAGCAGAAGAATTTACCTCACCTACAGCACAGCAGCTAACCTGAACTAGTGCTCCACCTCCACACAGTGGTAACTAGGGAGGAAAGAGAAGAGCATATCTGAGGCACAGGTTTATCTCATCCCTAAGACTTTCTCCAGGACAGCTTAATCTTTGAAATGCCAGGATGTCTGCACTGACTGTATAGGGAACTGATCTGACTAGCTCAGACCAGATATAAATGCAGATCTGCTGAATTTTGCTCATATTTACAGCACCTACCCATACTCTTGGTTCACTAGAGGACCCCACTGCAACTTGGGCACAGTGAGACATAAAATAAAAAGGAATATTCTAGCATCAAAGATATTAATGGCTGCAATGTAGTACTAAATCCTAATTTTCCAGCAAGGCAATATAAATGTCATGTATTAGGATGGGAGTTTTGTCTGGAATGGCTTTTGTTTAGACTTCAGTAAAAGGCACAGTGCCGTTCTGTCAGTAAGCACAGTTAAAGTTTGGCTTTGGGATGCTCTGTATCTCTTACTAAGCTCTAAACAACTGAGTTAAATTTCAGCCTTACCCAACCTGATCTGCATGGCATTTCTGCAGAAGCTGCTGGGTAAAATACTACTTCCTTGGAAATTTACTACAGACAACTCTTGGTTGAAACTGTATTTGAAAAATCCATATAGAGGACTGTTTCTGAAGGAAGAGTATGAATTGCAGTTTGTCTCATAGACTTTGCACCTTTTTATTATGATACAACAGTACTCCAAGCTTTCTTTCTGTTTAGGTATTTCTAAACAATATTTACTTACAGAGCAAAGCAGACTCTGTTTTTTAAAAAAGTGCTAACATTTATCCCTATATACTTTTTAATAGACATTCTTACTTCCACCTCCAAATTTCTAGTTGGCAAAGTACCTCACTTGCCCTGTTTCACATCTAGGGTTGCATTCAGTACTGAAACTCATGGAGAAGTTTTTATCCCTACGTCCAGAAAAGCCAAATACTACAAAAAAGCAGGACACTCTTTGCATTTTGACTTTCTAGATTTTCCTTTTCTCCCCACAATTTTTCTCTGTAAGTAGAGATTCAACTCTTACTTGAAATAAAAAGCTCAAAAATAATGCATTTCTTATGCAATTCCAGTAAAACTTTAAGGACTATAAACTCTGACATTCAGCCTTACACCCTGAGAGTTCATGACATGATGTGCAATACTTTCTTGCACTTTGTATGAATAATCTCTGCATCATCCAGCTTCCAAATAGATGAAAGCTAATATCAGTACCACAACTATGTACAGCTGCCCTCTCCTACACACAGACTTCACTTTCTTCTGATGCTTTTTATTTATACACTTGCGGGACCTACAAGAAGTTTCCAGAGATGAATGTTTACACACTTAAAACACTGACAAGCACATGAGACTTAGAGAGGGGATTTCTAACTCACATTTCCAAAACTTATTTAGGCATTTAGAACCTCAGGATCATTCAGAAATGTAAGATTCAACTTTTAGAAAGAGGTTGTGTTCAAGCAGAGAAAATGGGATTGAGAAGTATGCCTCTTAATGTGACTTTAAAAATTTTACCTGCCTCTTCTTAGGAAATGCAAATAATCTGAATTAGGAAGCCATGCTTTCAGTGTACAGTTTCAAAATTATTTCAATCAACCAGAAGTGCCACAGAAACTTCTAAAATATACCTGTCAGTACCTCCTTTTTCTTTTCCATATGATCTGTTATCTCATGCAATGGCTCACATCTAAAAAAAATCTCTCCTTGATGGTTATTTATTCCTAAGCTTGTTCTTTTGCAATAAGTTCAGAAACTCTGATATTGATTAAACAGTATGTTCTAATCTCATTAGGGAAAGAAAAAATAATACCTTAGGGATGCACTGGTAATAAACAAATGCCAAAATGGATTAAACAGTATTTGCCCTCTGTGGGTATTAATCAGTTTTAGCTTCTATTTTCTGTTGTGTATAAAACAGAAGTCATCCATTGTATATACCTGCCTGGTTTATTACTCCTATTTATCATTCCTGGGTGTATCTTACATCTATTACCCATCCTGCTGTTTCTAGGATGTGAGACTAGTCTTACCCAGTGGGTAGTCCTTTAAAAAATACTGTTTACATCCAAATCCCAATTCTGGCCGATAGTTCTGATTTTGCTCTTCCTTATTTAAGTAAGTAGCAATGTATACTTTTAGAAAACTAACAAAAAACCATCACCTGAAAAAATCAAATTATTCCACTACATGCTCGTCTTCTCTGAGGAAGAGGGTGGAAGGACAAACAGTACATGTCAGAGTGTTATTCTGCCATTTAGTGTCCCACTGAAAAGCAGTTTTTTAAGGTGATAGGTGTTGTACAGGAGCCTACACAGAAGAGATTAGCATGGCTTTACTTATTGCTTCAAGAGTAGTCATTAGAGAGTATTGCTAAGGAATAATTACCTAGAAAACAAGTAGCTCAATGTGACTTTCCACTAATGGAAAGTCAATTTTGGGCCTAAAAATTCACAAAAGCACAAAAAATGTGTGTTAATGATGACCTGTCAACTCTCTGTTCTTTAGAATCTATATATGTCATTACCATCTTGACTACAGGATGAGGTTTACACAGGCATTCTGGCATACAGTTCAGGTGAACGTGGCACACAGGTTTTGCATAACTGGGCTAGGGGCTCAAAGCTCAAAACCTTTTCTAAATCACACTCCTAATGGCATCCCAGAGTTGTGATTGGCAGTGCTGGTATCATATGAAAAGGGTTCGGACACTAGGAGGGATTTGCAGAACCGCAGTAGCCCACGTTCCCGATAGTCACCATGGCTGCTGTGGTAACATTTTATTTATCCTGGAATATGCTTAACTATCCCTCTGACACTTAGTTTCATTCCGTTTATTTTGGCCAGTGCAAGATGCTGAAAAGCAGCACAACAGAAAATTTGAGACACAGCACTTGGGCTGAAAAGAATGTAATTCACTGGGATCAATCTCACTTATCTTGGCCATCTTAAAAAACAGATGTCTAGCCTAATTTTGCCATCTGTGGTCACTGAGAAAGTTAAGCGCACTCAAGGATTCAGGCAGCCTCATACTCTTTCTAACACAGAGGGGACAAGTGCCTGAAGTGCTTACCTGTCCTCAAGTTTTCAACAGAAACTCGATTGTTGGAATGCCAAAGAGGGCCAGACAGCTCAAGGCACTGCTGCAGCCAAGCTAATCAGCATGTCCCTCTTGATTCATGTTAATTCCACTGCCTCCTTGCTAGGCAGGGAAGACACTTGTTTCTCTGAAATCCTCTCTTCTCTTTTTGTCCGAATAAAAACACGCTCAGCCTCACTCTGCCTTTGGAAATTAAAATCCCAGGAGTAAACAGCTGCTTTAACATCTGCCTCCACTACTCCTTTTGTTGAGGCTGTCAGCAAAGTTGCCGTTTGCATCACTTGTATTGGGCTCTCTAATGTGAACCCCACCCCAGAGGCAGGCAGACTGCGATGCCTCATGCTGTTTTCAGAGGCCATTTTGTTGCCATAGTGACATGGTGACACTAACCTGGACCACAGATAACTGGAGGTCAACCTTTCTAAGCCACAGGAGCAAATTAGCACCTACAGAGGTGAATGATTTGTTGCCTGTGACTGAATTGCTGCATTCCCCAGTTTCACTGTTTCATTTGCTTTCAAGCATTATTAACAGCCAGGCCACAAAAGATCAATCATGCATATGAGGTTAAACACTTCACAGATTTTTGTTGTAAGCCTGCTCATGCATTGCAAATTAATAACATCGTTAAGGAGTAATTCCTATCTGCACAGATAAATTTGGTGCCTGTGGAAGCTAAAAACATGTCGTGGGCTGTTAATGCACTGACTTCACCCAAACCCACCAGGGATAACTGGCACTGTGGTCTTTTCCCTCTCTAAGGATGTGAGGGCCTGCTGTGTAACTGTAGCAGTTTTGTCTTTGCTGCAAGAGGAGTAAGATAAGCCCTTTAACCCCAGCTATTCTTTAGATATAAGCTCCTGTGTCAACAATACATGCTAATTAGAACATCAGTAGCAATTATTCACTATGCCACATACAGAGTGCTAAGGGAAGGAAAGTGGAGGTCTTCTGGAGAGCAGAACCCTGACCAAGAGCAGGACACAGCATGTAAGGTGATGGAATTATTTACAGTAGCAGAAGCTGATCAACTCCAACTTGTTGAGTCTACTGCACACTCAGCATCTTCATCCATAGCCTCGCCTGTCACTGGCACCCTCAATCCTGTACAGCATTATGAATAATGTATTACCTTGAGGGAAAGGAACCAACTGTCTCTGAGTTTGACAAGCTCTTTTAAGCTTCTTGTTTTGTTGCTAATTTAAGCATATTACTATTTCCAATACTGCACATGCACAATTTTGCAAAAGATCACCAGAATCCAGAAGGGAAGCCAGAAGCTCTGAGACTGCATCAGGACAGGGAATTAGCTTTCCTCAGTGAGCTCCGAGCACACAGCAGAGGTGAGGTAGTGCCTGAAACTAGAAGAGAAAAACTCAGAAGATTTCCTAAGTTTACAATACTGCTGCTGGATTACAGACTCCTTGACAGGACCGTCTGCATGGAGCACGTACATGTGGCAGCTTGTGGCAGCTGAAGAATCAGAAAGCTGTCCAGCAATTCAACTTATCTCAACAACCAATGCAGGTCTCAGACTCATTTGTAATTCAAAACAGCAGTTTTGAGTGCTATTTTTTTCCCATTCATTTTTAAACTGCCTGAGAGAAGGATCTATTCAGAGCAAGAAATGTAGAATGTGAAATTGTTTACCAGAGTTTACATCTTAGTGCAGTGCTGACACTTTTAAATGCATGCAGCATGTCATGGTTTTGCACTGCTTGCTTTTTACAAGAAAAAAAGTTAGATGGATGTTAAATACAGCCCTGTTGGGCTTGGTAGGGAACACTGTAAGCACAGGAGGAGATAGCACTGTGAAATGGCATGTGCACACACATGAACTGCCATTGACTGTTAACGACTCAATCACAGGGATTTCTTCAAAACAGGCAATTCCCATACAAGATTTCCAAGGTTTTAAGAGCTTTGATCTTCTGTTTGCAGAGGCATATTTCCAGGCTTTAAAACAGACTCAGATCTGAAACTGAATGTGGGAATGAGCAGAGAAGCCAAAACCACAAGAACAGTTAATGACTATTTGCTCTCTGGAATTAAAAATGAAATATCCTTTGGGACCCTGCAAGAAAACCACACTTCGAGAGTCCTGGCTTGTAGCAATTCTCCCATGCAGAGGCTTTTGTCTTTGAATGGCAAATTTTACCAGAGGGATGCAGAACAAAATTTATCCATCACCCTACCACTTCATCACAATTTCCTTTTTGCTCTGAGTTCATGATCTCTATGAACTGCATCACAGAAAAGCCTGTGTGATGGAGAGCTTCAAACAGATGGAAAAATTTGACACAAGATCCGTAAAAAGTGTTCTGGGGAAATTACTGTGGACTCTTTACTTTGGCCTCCTGATTTTTGTACAAGAAACTGGCCACAAAGAGTTTGATGAGGTGGCTCCTCACATCACCTTCCCTTTGCCTTTTACATGCAATAAAAAATAGATCTCATCCCTCTTCAGAGAGGGTGGACTTGTTCTGCACAGAAACTCAAGACAGCAGACATGGCTACTTGCAGCTTTGTGAAGAAATACAAGAATGTAAACTCTTACCCAGAGGAACCAAAGATCATCTATTCCATAGGAAGTAAAACATTGAAAGAAAATTCCAGCTAGAGTGTATGATTTCTGTAACCATTTCAGCAAGTCTTAACCTCTCCACCTCATCATCTCAAGGTACAAAATTCTGAGAACCTTCGTAGTAATGAAGACAATGACAGAAAAATGAGAATCTTTTCCCTATCACTAAAAGTAAGTGTTGTTGGTGAAATGTTGAGTCTGACTACCACCTAATTGACACTACAACATCCATCTTGATAATAAGTTTCATTTAACTTTGTAAAGGTATCCAATAAAATAAGCTCGCCACCTAATACGAAAGGCAGCAGATGCAACTACTAATTTAGAAAGCGCTGAGAATTTGTTTTACACTTTCCTCACATTGACATAGAAAAATGTCCCCAGAGAGCCCACACTTTTTCATCAACATCCCTCATCATAACACAAATAACACAATACTTAGCATCTGTTCTGCAGTTCTAGGGGTTACTTTTATAAGCTTATGAAAAATGAAGACTGTATATTTTTATACAGTCAGTATAAATTTGGGGAGTATATGATTTATTTGCAAACACTATCAATGTGTTCGTGGCGATAATCAATTTTCAGTTCTCATACAGATCTCTCTGATTTTAAATTTCCTTATACAGCAAAAAGTCTCTGAGAGGATGAGGATGGTGATAAAAACTGGTTTTGATTGCTTCTCCAATTTGCTAGTAAAATGAGCATTTATCCATTATTCACTATGGAAATGTTTCCATTGATCAAGACTGGGTGCAGAATTAACCTAGACATTTCCTACTGGCAACTGTAAGAGACAAGTTACTAAACTACAAGGTTTTGGTCTAACCTCTACATTTGTACTCTTCACATAGGACTATGGGTGGTGAGAGGAGAAAAAGCTTGGCCAGATAGGTTGGGACTCTGACATTAGCACCTACTGAACAATGAAGATGTGACAGAGAAGTCAGATTGAAATCTAAATCTACTAAAGGCTATTTGAAAAAAATTCACTCCAGGGAACTAAGTAATGACATCAGAACTATGGATTTATTAACTGGGAAGTGGCATTCCTCTTTCAGTGATGAAAACATGAACTTTGATCCATTTATGACTCTTACACATCTCACTGGCGTTCCCAGGGTAAAAAATGCATGCTACATCCTGTGTATGTGCAAACTAATGGCTATAGGCTAAAACTTGTCATCCCACACAGGAAATTCTCAGTTCTGTAGTTTGGATGCAAATTCTACAACATCAAGCTTGAACAGTTTTTTTAAAGTAATTTTTCAGATAGGCCACAGAACTCCATATGCTGTTTATCAAGGTAGATAAAAAAATAACTCCTCTAATCCCAAAAATGCTCTAATACCAATGGAAGAAATCTTTAACATCAGCATCCCACTAGAAAGTGAGGGAATTTGCATTAAAATAGATTTATGGGCTAATTCCCATGCATCTACCCTCTTCAGGCAAGGAAAAACTCACCCCATCATAAAAAGTTCAGATGTCCTGTGTATGCTGAAGTCTGCTAAGGTTCAACACAGTCCTTTCTCATCCAGAAAGGCTTCATGGAAAGGAAGCCTGAAACATATTCAGCACAGACTAGCAGTGCCATGCTGACTCACAGGGACTACTGGCGAAGGGCAGAAATAGAGAACTGTCATTCCCTTCACAGAAAGATCCACCTGGATTATCTCAAAATGTGGTGAGAGTTATTTACTTATTTTCAAGAGGTGCCTCATGTAATGACTAGTAAATCCGTAAGCAAACTCATTTCTGTTCTGGATTAGAGATATGCAGAGTTTCTCATGCCTCCCAGTTGCCAATGAGTCTTATCTTTGATTAAAGTGATTAAAGGCCCACAGACACCTAAGCCACTTTGGAATCACGGCACAGATTTTAGCTAATGATCTGCAAGCTCAGAACAACATCACCCACCCCAGTGTGATCCAAAGGCAGCACACCCACACAGGAAAACTGACCACCATCACTTCTGAAAAAGAAAACCTGAGAAATAAACAATGCCTGGAAATGTGCCAGATACACAGCCTGCTTGTACTGGATTAACTGAAGATAATAATACTATATTAATTTTCAACAGCAAAGAACTGTTTGTTTTTTTTTTTTTTTTAATTGTCTTGGACTAACAAAAGTCTTGAACTGTCATTTGCATTAAACCTGGAAAAGTACTGACTTTCCCTTTTTTGGTGTTTTTTTGATCTTCACTAGATAAAGCAGGGGACCTTCAGCCAATCCAACAATAGAGGAAGTTTCCAAATGAGGAATCATTATTAACAGAATGGATTTTCAACAATCAATCTGGACTTGGAGCACAAGTCCTTTTAAAAAATATGGAAAACCAGCATCCACAGAGCTTCCAGTGTATGCTTGGATTCCTCAGAATAAGTTTTCACAAGACCACATTTTTAGAGAAGTTCAGGGTTTCTACTGAAAATCAATTTGGATGATAATTTGAAGGGAAAACAAGTCCCATTGAAGAGAATTTTTCTGTTTGTCCACACATTGATCTTCTGCACTTTGTTTACATTGTCCGGGAAGGACTGGACATAAAACACTGTAGGACAAATACTGAACATTATTTTATATAAGAAGACAGTGTTCATCTAAAGCTTTAGCATAAAAAACAGATAAAGTGATTTATCAAAGTGGGGGGTTTTATTCTGTAAATGTTGATTTTTTTGTTGCCAAAAAAAGGTCAAGAAATGCCTTCTTCCCACTTGTATAACAATAAGGTTTGATAGGTAGAATGTATGAAATATACAGTAACTTCTTCTGAAAAGCTATCTAAGCTCACTCAGCTTACAGTATGTGGAATGTAATTATCCAGAAAGTGAAATATGTATAAAAATAGGTAAAATTCCTACAATATTTGTATTGAGTCATAATTCTTCCTGCCAGGAAGGTTACAATAGCTCTACAGTATATGTATGAAATGCTTGTTCATAAAGTTAAAAAACATCATTACCTTACTGAAGAACACATATAGGAACAATATAGGAATGCATAATCAGAACTGACTCTCAATTCTGCTTAGCTGGTGCAAATCTACAGAGAACCATCATCCTTTCTGCACAAAACAAGACCAACCTCTAATTGGAGAGTTGGGGTTTTGTTGTTTTGTTTGCCATAGAGGGGTCAGACTGAAGTTTATGAAAAAAATTCCTCTGGAAGTGGAAGTACATTATTTAATATTTTTTTCCCTATCTCCACTTTGTTTACTGACAGCGGTTACCCACCTTTTAAAATGATTATTGCCTGACATTACATGGAGCTTTTTACTGCCTGCTCAGAAGAAGGCAGCACAATACAAAGAACCCCCAACTCCCCTGTCATGACCCAGTTTAGGGCTTGTGCTTTTTTGACGAGTCTTTGATCTGCAGCAGGCCTCATAGGCTAGTCTCCCGGAGGAACATGGTGCCAATGTTGTAAGACACCTTTCTCACTCTAGCAGATGTGACAGAAGGTTTTGGTGGCTTCTGACCACTTCTGACCTCCAGGAAGTAACAGATCCCAGGGATTTCCTTTGGAAAGTTTTCTGGAAGCTCTTCACGGGAACGAGGGATAAAAATAAAATTTTCTTCCTTCTTCAAAAGCCTGGAGAAAAACAAAACAGAGGGATATAAAACACTGTTAGAACAAATTTCAGAAATGCTTCTTTGGAAGAGGTGGCTCATATGTGTGACCAAGTAAAAAATTACTTTATTAGGTAACATATAATGTACAGGATCCTCAGCTGATATATATATCATCATTAACTTCAAGGAGCTCTGTTGACTGAGATCAGCTGAAGGGATGGCTCAAAAAACATCCTCTGAAAATTGGTGTCAGAATTCAGAAAGTAATGTACCAGAAAGAGAACCAAATTCATAATGAAAGTTGTCCAGAACCATATCATTTGGCTTCATTAAAACACTTTAGTCTGGTCAGTTGGGCAAAAATTAACATTTCAGAGTGATTGTTACCACCACTGGAAGGCAGGTATGAAGGTGGCAGTGCTTGGGAGCTCTCCCAGATAAAAGCAGAGAGGTCAGTTTGTGCCCTTCTCACACTCAGTACTACTGTACTTCATAAATTGGGTTCAAATACAGCATATGCAACTTCAACAACAGAATCAAATCTGATGCTATTCATCAACAGCACCCATGGGTTTAACCTAGGCTATTTGGTTGGGTCAAAAAGGGCTCCCACCATAGAGCCACCCATGGTGCCTTCTGCCATTTATCATCTTAGCCACGGTGGATAAATCTCTACCTGGTTAGACCTGAAAATTTAGGACATCTTTATGAAGTATCTTCTCTGGGACTAGCTGGACTTGTAAAATAAAGGAAAGAACTCTATATCTTTTCTTTTTGTTTCCAATTTAAAAAGTAAGTTAATTAATTAAGTTAGTGGTATTCAATCTCTTGCAGCATTGAAAAGACCAGTTTTGAGACAATGGTTAATTCTGAGCACAGTTGGATATACAAAAGCATTCTTCCTCTTTTCCTTCCAATGTTACTTTTTCTTTCTCTCAATCAGTCTGAAGCTCAAAAACATAATTGGGAAAAACTTCTTAAGTTTCCATGGAATTTTGTAATAGGTAGATTATTTAATATCTGTAAAGTTGATTTCTGGAAAGTAAATGAATGAATGAATCCCATTGGCAGGAGAATTTTGCAGGATTATCAGTATATACAATGGCACTTGCTTTACTGAGTATTTTTTGTGAGTTTTGCATGTGACAGTCTCTGTGAGCTCATTGACATAGAAAGGCATTTTCTTTCCAGCTTTTAAATAATGACTTGGTTATAAATCCTTCTCAAAGGAAAACATTTTCCTTTGAACTTCTATGGAGAACTTTATTTAGCATGTGGTTTGAAGGTCCAGATTGTCAATTTTATGAACAAAATACTGCAATCTTTTCTAGATTTCATGAATATTTGTGGAGGCCTCTACAGAGAAGCTTCTCTCTTTTAGCTTCTGTAATATTTACAGTAAATATTCTATACATCCAAACTACAGGCTTAATATACTGAAATAAGTCTTCACAGCTTCCCAAATTAGATTTCTGCACACAACAGCTGAAATCCTAGAACTTTCTGAGCTAAGTCTGTAAGCTTTCACTGTAGCCACTCTTCCCCACACAGACTGCTCACTATAGAGTGTCCAGCCTTCCTAAAAAGCAATGGTTTCCTCATCAGAGTCTAACATCATGTAATTTTAATGACAGCTACACAAATACAAAACTGTGAAATATATCTATATTCTTTGATTCAGGTCAGGGCTGGCACTAAGATTAGCTGATATTTTATACTATCTCCTTATAGGGAAAAAAGTGCAAGATATTGATTACTCATCTTATTTTCATTTGTTTTGTGAATTGTAACTTGGTTACAATTAAATGCTCCAGGACTGATAGACAATTAGTCTTTTGAAGATTCCTCCACTGCTGTGGTTTGTGATAGACTCCACATCCCAGTATTAGATGCACTGCTTGAATCAGCCTCTAACCCTCAGAAATTGTCCACCTGACCTGCATTGGGATTTCAGCTCTCAAGCAAGAATGGTAGGAAACTTTTGTTACCAAATGTTAATGGAAGTTACTTATGATTACATTCTATCCTACTTACTTTACATCTCCAAGGAAAAAAAAAAAAGAGAGAAAAAAAAAGAAAAGGAAAAAGAAGAAAATTCTGGCTCACAGAATAATACTATTAAAAAGATTTTCATCATGATGAAAATGACCTCTTGTTAGCTTTCTCCTAAAGAACAGGTTCTTCAAATTCCTTAAATAATACATTGGTCCTGACACTTGGCTTCCCGGTCTAAGAATGAGATCATAATTCAGAAATTGCTTCTGATTTCTTACATCTTTGTATATATACTAAAGAAACAAGTTATCTGCAAACTCTCAGTGCATATCAGTGAGGATAATTTTCTGCAAAATCTTCCCTTACTTTTAGGCCACTTGTGATGTCAAAAAGAAACCAATAGCGGTTGATGGCCATTTCTAAGTTCACTGAATTCCTTTTTATAGGTACAAAGAAGCCCAAAAGGTCCTGGTGCCAAGCAGATGAATGAATAGTGCACATCCTTAGGGATGTGTGCTGAGCTGTGTTGTGGTGGGCTGACCTTGGCTGGACACCAGGTACTGACCAAGCCACTCTATCCAATGCAATCCATTTTCTGCACTTCCTCTCTGGTCCAGGAGAAGATCCAGTGTAAAACATTCTGCTCTGGAACATTTCCTGGGTGGTGGCACCCATTTCTGGTTGGTTGCCTCACCTCGTGGACCATTCTCAGAGCGCTCCTTTGTGAACAAGTCAGACTGCCAGTTGTGAAAGCCTGAAAGAACAATCTACCCTGAGAGCACAATCTTATCCTTCACCTTCAGGAAATTATGTTGCAGCTTAAACCGTATAAAAAATGTCCCCAGATTGTCCCATATTCAGAGAGCTTAAGCTGAAGTTACACAACCTCCACAGTTCAGGAATATTCATATAACAACTAGTCTGAAAATATTCCAAAGCATTTATCTTAGCTGTATTTTCTGAATCACTTCTGTGAGTTTCCCTTCAGGGCACTATTGCAAAGGATATTTTTATAGTAGGTTTTTCACAGGTTCAAAATTCTGAGTTCCACTCAAGTAGCTGGATACACAATTTACAATTCAGAGCTCAAATTGTGAGGGTCAGGGTACTCAGGTATTCCTATAAATTTCCTGGAATTAGGTCTGCCCTCAGGTTGTCTTCTTCATTGATGTTTCAGGGAGGAAGAATTTCTTAAACACTGATTTGCAGTTGATTAACTTTGTCTCCTTCTCCTCCTAACCTGAAATCTTCCAAAGCTTTTAAAATTCTTTTTCTGTCCCTTCCTTGGTGGGAATGCTCCTGCCTTCAGACAAAAAGAGACAGTATTTGAGAATGATCCAATTTTTTTTTTCTTTTCAGTTCCTTCATTTAAGAAAAAAAATTCAGGAGATCTGTGTGTGAATGAAAATTCCTCATACTTAGGGGGAATGTTGAAGAAGCTTTTAAAAGCTGTAGCTCTTTATTCACATAGATGAAATTACACGGTAATTATATTTCAAATTATCTTGGCAAGAAACATTCACATCTTCATCAGAGTTTCTATATTCAGAAAACTATAGAATCACTGAATATGCTGAGTTGGAAGGGACCCATCATGAATATCAAGTCCAACCCCTGGCCTGCACAGGACCATCCCCAAGCTTCACACCCTGTGTCTGAGAGCATTGTCCAAGTGCTTCTTGAACTCTGTCAGGCTGGTGCTGTGACCACTGCCCTGGGGAGCCTGTTCAGTGTCCAAACACCCTCTGGGCGGAGAATCTTTTCCTGATATCAAACCTAAACTTCTCCTGACTCGATTTCATGCCTTTTTCTTGATTTCTACCACAGGTCACAAGACTGAAGATATCAGTGCCTGCCCCTCTGCTTCCCTTCATGGGGACGCTCCAGACTGCAATGGGGTCTCCTCTCAGTGTCCTCTCCTCCAGGTAGAACACAACAAGTGACCTCAGCCACCTCTCATATGGCTTCCCCTCCAGACCCTTCACCCTCCTTTGGACACTCTCCAATAGTTTAATGTCTTTTTTATATTGTGGCACCCAGAGCTGCCCCCAGCACAGAGGTGAGGCCACCCCAGTGCAGAGCAGAGCAGGACAATCCCCTCCCTTGCCCAGCTGGCCATGCTGTCCCTGATGCCCCCAGGACAGGGTTGGCCCTCCTGGCTATAAGGGCACTGCTGGCTCATGTTCAGCTTGCCACAGACCAGGACCCCAGGTCCCTTTGTGCAGCACTGCTCTCCAGTATCTCATTTCCCAGTCTGTACACTCAAACAGGGTTGCCTGGTCCCAACACACAGAATCTGGCACTTGCCCTTATTAAATTTCCTATGGTTCATAAAGCCCTGCCCTATAATTTGAAGTAAGAAATGGTGATTGCTCATCTCTCCCATTTGAACTAACAGACACTTGGTATTGCAGAATTATTTGTTGCAAAGCTCTCTCTAGTGAGTGCATGTTTCCCATGACAATTCTTAACTCCCTCCATGCTTACAGTATTTGCCTCCATCTCTCAGAGATGTCAGACTTTTGTACGTCTCCTTGGATTGCTGAATCAGAGCACAAAAGCATGCATTCAGAACTAAACTTCAGCGCAAACTTTTCTTTAGGAAAATTGGTCAGTATAGAACAAAACTAAACAAAAGTTCCAACAGAAATGTTATGCACCAAGAAAAGCACATTGGCCAGGTCAATCTTCCATAAATGCTATCATTCACAAGGAGAGATATCAACAAAAAGAAAAAGGTTCTTTCTGCAATAACTGTAAAAGTACTGTAAAACCTTTACTTAACCTTGTTCACATCACCCCATTAATTGGTATAATTAGGAAAATCTAATTTTAATGGCTTTCCAAACAGGCTGTCTCCTGAGAAGACCGTCTCCTGTTGGACTGCTGCCAACTCCCTCTGTGGCAACAAGTGTTGCTTGCTTTGTCAACTGGGCATCTTCTTGGTAACATAAACTAGCTCATTTGTTTCCATATGAATACAGATAATAAATTATTACTGTACTCATTACAAATTTTGGAAGGCTGCTCTTAAAATACTCTGTATGAACATATGAATTTGCTATTGTAATGCTAAAAATCAGTGCACTTGGTTATAAACTTCAGAAGGTTTGAATTTCTCCCTCAATTTCTGTGCAGGCTCTAAACATGAGGAGATTGGGAAAAAAAAAACCAAACCAACTACATCTCTACCTAATTGAATGCACATTGTGTTTATTACTGTTTAAACTATGGCAGTTAGTGTATTGGTGTTCATCATACAGGTCAGTTGTGGTAAGGTTATGAAAGGGCCAGTCATGGTTTTGACTGGAATATATTGCATACCACATGCAGCTCAGCATGGTGAGTGTCAGTCCTTGACCTTTAATACTTTTCTTACTAACCCAACTAAACAAAAAGAATATGGGGTTTCTGCTCTCTCTTTGGGACATCAGAGGCTCAGTGCACAGGTTTGCTACTAAAGGCCTCAGGCTTTACACTGATGTAACAGTGCTGGCCTCAGGACATGCCTGGATTTTTCTAGGCTTGCGCTTTTTGTAGTTAAAACAGCTCTGTAGCCCACAGATGACTTCTGCCTAAACATGTTTTAGCTTTAGATCAGCTGTGTGAAACTGTGGGGTAACATACACTGTTAACTACTGAACAGTGATCCAGCACAGCTATCCTGGGTAGAGTGAACCTTGAACAAAAGTACAACGTCACAAAGCACAGGCACAGACACCAGAGGCCCAAGGACCACAACCACAAAACACAGTGACTGTGGGGGTGCAGCCTCACAGAAGCAGGTGATACTGGGTGCAGAAACCCAAGAATAAACATTGTATTTTGACTAGGTTTCTAAAATTAGACCAGCAATAATATTTTGTGCCCATGAGTAAGTTGTACTCCCAATCTGTCCAAAACTAAATTGTCTAAATGTCTAATGTCTAAAACATACATGATGATTGACCAACATAAAACCAAACAGTTTTATAAAGGATGCTGAGAAACCAAGGCTCTTGGTTTGACCCTATGAGGCAGAAAAATATAGATGTAGAGATAGCTATAACCTGTAGGAGAAATGATAAATAGATATAGCCTGTAGCAAAAAGAATTTGATAGAAACAAAAATCAATAAGGAGTTTCAAGAAAAGCCTAATTTTAATTAAAAATCCCTGTAAAGAGGGAAGTATAGAAATACTTCTTAATTACCTAAAACTTTTTTCATACAACTTTCTGTGAAAGAACTATTAAAAACCTACATTGCTTTTAATCCATATTAAAGGCTGAGAATCAATTTATGCAAGTGAACGCACAATGCCTGACCCAGCTCAATAAGGAGGTACACCTGGGTTGCCCTCTCTCCTAAACCAAGATAAAGATGGGGGATACAGGCTGTTCATCTTCTCCTAAGCTCAGGTCCCAGATGCATTGCCCAGCATGTGATAACGGGAAGTATCTGTATCCAGCACTGTGTGCCAGGAGCACACTCTCCACAAGAGAAATACATGCTGCTAAAGACTAGAGGTAGAAAGAAGAGGGGAAAAAAAAAAAAAAATAAATCACTCTTAAATAGGAACAACTATGTTTACCTGTTTTTGGTAACTGCCTAGAAATCCTAAAGCATTACACTGCAACACTACTAGGAAAACAAAGCAAATGTGGGTATATTATATTAATATCGCATAAAAATCATTATTAAAGGCTGAAACAAAAAAACTAAGAAGTATTTGATTTCTGTCCTGTGATGAAGAGTCTCATAAATCTTACTGTGCTTCCATCTTAACTATGGAAAATAGGGTAATTCTATTCAATTCAGGATAATGTAGATGAATTAAATAAACTTCTTTTCCTATTCTTTCCTACCTTTATATTTAAACAGGGACCAGTCTGGAACGCTCAACTTCCTCTCCAGTTTCTACATTTTTCACTGGAATTTTTACTTCAGTGAAACTGATTTTCACTGATTCCAGTGATTTAATTTCACGATGCTCAGTGATTCTAAGCAAATGGAGCTCTGTGATCCTTGTGTCCAAAGACCTGAGTCAAGAGAACAGGATATTTCAAACAGAAGTGATGTTTCAGATTCAAAAAATGCCAAGTCCACCTTTGTGCAAGGTGTTGTTTCACACATAGCAGAGCTCTGCCCAGGCAGGTATAACTGGAGCAAGGCTGCCCCAGGCTCACTGCTGCTGCTATGCAACAAACACCACACCTTGTACTTATAATTTTAGACTCTGATTCTTACTTAGGCAGATTACAGGCTTAAAGGGAAGTGTCTATAACCAATAATAGGTATTCTGAAGTTTGATTATTATTTGAATGCTGGTGACACCTTATGATGCATAATCTTTACCGTAAAATGAAAGCTGCTAAGTATTGGACATGTTTCTAGGACCTGCGTGCTTTATAAACCTTCAATCAGAACTTCCATCGTGGCCATGGTAGACAAAAACATGTGGTGATAAATGCCAGTAGTTTCATATAATTGAAAATTCAGTTGTTTTCATACTGACTTTGGAAAACACTGATTCTTAGATAATAGAAATATTAACAACAGTATTAACAAAGTGATCAGCAGCACAGTGCGATCAAAGAAAAGCATTTAATAGAATATAAAGTCAGATACAAATACATTTCAGCTTGTGATGAATCACTTTTTAAATACACAATAAATGTATACTCATACAAATTATATTTAAGAAAAATTATATATGGATGCATCAGATCACTACTTTTTGATTTGGACAACACCAGGATATTATTTTACATCTCACAGATCACTTTCAGAATATTATTTTATATCTCACAGATCACTTTCAGACACTCTGAATAATTCTGTCCCTTTGAGTATTTTGTAATTGCAGTCTCTTCTAGCCACTGTGTGAACAGTGTCATTTCTTGATTTCTTTCCTGTTTGTTTTCAAGCTTTCAACTGCGCCAGAAGGTATGGTTTGAAATCAACTTTTCAAGTTGCCCCATGCACATTCATTTTAGCTTTTCATATCATTCCCCAAGCCTGTAATATAAAATTGTTCCTAGCCTGATCATCACTACTTTTAGCCATTCATCTTGAATGATAACTGCATCTCATTCAAACTATTTTCTTGCCATTTCTACTTCCTTTACCTGTAACCATGTGTCTAGCCTGTTACTTCCACTGCAAGTTCTCTGAATCAAGCACTGAATTCGTTCAGCAGATTGTTTACTGAGTACAACGAAGCAGATAAAAAATACCAATAGTTCTGTATTTTGTTGTGTATTGTTTTGCAATTTTTTGTTGCAGCATTACTACATAATCAGTCATTTTTCTACCTTCTTCCCTTTTTGAAGCAAGAGTCTACATTGACAACTTTCTGCAAGGTAAATACAGACATGAAGGTCATATAAGGTGAAAGTTCAGCCATCTTGAAAAAAAAGCTCCTACTCATATTGGATTTCTAGGATTAAAGGGAAGTGAAAAAACCTAAAGACCCATTTTTGATACAACCTGAAAGATATGCAGGGTGAGAAGATCTGACTCGGGTTTTGGTACCTAGGACCTAGTAAGAACGCTCTCCAAGGTGACTCACATTTGACCTGCCATGGTAAAATACACCCAGAGGCAGCCAGGCAGAGATGAGACAGAGGTAAGGAGAAGCCATCTTCTCTGTGCCACACTGTAGTAGGAGACAGAAAAAGGGCAGCACAAACCCACAGATTTCTACCAAGCTCCACATGTAGGCTCTCATGTTGACTTTCAGAACAGTCGTTTTATCAGCGTTGTGATGAAAAGAAAATACAGTCAGAGAACCACAGAATCAATGGGGTTGGAGGGGACCTTTAAAGCCCTTCTAGTCCAACTCACTTGCAATGAACAGAAACATCTTCAGCTAGATCAGATTGTTCAATGATGACCACAAATTTGTGTCTCACAGAGGAGTTCACTCATAACCAAATTCAGCACAACTGGCACTGTGCACTGGTACACAGAAAGTGACTCTGGCCTCAGCATGAAGAGAGTTTTGTGCTCCACAGGTCCCACAGATACTCTCCAGTTATATTTCCATAAAGCTGTCTAGCTCACCAGTTTCTGCTCTCAGGGACACACACATGAGCAATCAACACCATAGCTCCAAGTGAAATCACTCCCCTGAACCACATTTGTGAAGCACTAAGATCTCTCTTCTGAAAAAGCATGGACTGCGTTTTCAGAATATCTCAAAGACTATCTCAGGCTGGAGAACAGGACTTTATAAGAACTGATCCTGTTCAAGAAAAGTCCAGCCTCCTGTCACAGGGCCATGGTCACCTTTTGCCAGACCACAAACCAAACACCCAAGGCCCTGCTACCATGTAATTTTTGTAACTGGAGTACAAATGGTAAACAAAATGATGATGAGTATTCAAACAAGGTTTTAGAGGGTTCCTCCTACCCTACAGTGGATGACCAAGACTCAAAGGCTGTAGAATGCTTTGTATGGAGGGTACCAAAACCAATTTCTTTTCAAATGATACCAAGTTCCAAACAGAAATTTCCTATATACTCATTGAATTCATTTTTGTTTAAATGGAAATGTTTTCTGTAAACAATAATTGATTGGATTTGGATTGACTTGGAGAATAATAGATTGTCTTTCTCTTGCATGTTACCAGACAACTGTATGAATCTATTTCTGTTTACTTTATGATACAAAGGCTATTCAGTTATTCTACCTCTTGTTCAATTTGTTACATTTGCCTCATTCTCAAAGTATGAGCTCAAGTGAATGGGCTCTTCAGAAGAATGTCACTTTATGCACTACTTTAATTACTTTTAACTTTACTTTCTGACTGATTCATATTTTAGCATAGCAGAAACTTCAATACCTGGATGAAGAAATCCCATTTAAAATTTTTACTTACATAGATGGCTATGGGGGGAAAAAATTGAGATTCACTCTTCTGAATAGGAAAAAAAAAAAGAATGAAAAGCAATTTTGTTTGAGCAACTATGTATAGATTTACCACATAGTCTCAAAACCTCACTTCAGAAAATTGCTTCAGATACAGAACACTGGAAGATTGAGATATCCTGCCAAAAAAAGATGAGTGCATCAGCTGTAATCTCAGCAGTAGAAATTCTAATAGTCAAACTGTCAAATTTGAACAATAAGGAACACCTTTTTTATTTAGGAGCTGTTCATCATAACCAGATTTAATCAAGCCTTCTCTCCATTTGCATAATTTCTTCAAAAAGCTAGGGATAACGCTTTGCCATTTTCAATCTTTTTTCCTGTTATGAGAATGCTTCTATCAAGTGTATCTTTACAGTGCTAAATAAGAAATTTTGTCTTCAAGAAAGAATTAAATCTCTTTGTAAGCTCGGCCTTACAGGCAAAACTAGACTTTCTTCTGAGACAATGGAAGTATGCTTTCCTTCATGAACTATGTTTAGCAGGTGGAACCCAAATCCTCAGTCAAAAGCTGTAATAGTGCATAAAACTAAATTGCTTTGGGAGAAATCTGCCACTTCTGTTACGGACTATTTTAGGCAGGAATGGCTGGCTTTTCTGGTGTGCCTCCTTGCCTCCAACACCTGACTTCTTTGCACATTCTGATACAAACCTGCAAATGAAAGACAGATCCCCAAGCAATACCTCCTTCCAGTTGTCCTGATGCCCTACCAACTTCCTGTTGAATTTCATGTGTCGAGGACAGCGTGTGTTACAAGACGGAACTGAAAACAGGCTGAAACAAAAACAACAGGAAAGGGTTAAGAGGACTTACTGGTATGTGGTGGGACTGACATTGATGCGGCGTGGGTGACTTCCTGACTCGAACTTGCTTGCCAGGGTGACATTGTTCCCAAAGAGACAATAGCGTGGCATTCTCACACCAACGACGCCAGCCAGCACTGAACCTGAGTGAATGCCTATCCTCATCTGCAAAAAAACATGAGATCCATGTCAGCCTGCCTCTCTTGTGCCACCAATGGGAATGTCATTAGCACTCATCTACAAGCAACCCTTTCAAATAAAGAATAAGCCAAAGAAGAAAGAGTGAAGTGGAAGAAAACAGGCTCTTCTATCCCTCTAGCTTAAATCAGATGCAGTTAAAAGAAAGAAGAACAAAAATATTATTATCTTTTTCACTAAAACTATTTTCTCCTGTGCACGTTTGCTGGAGACTGTGACAGTCAAAACAGAAATCATGAACAGAATAGGATGGGATCATCCAGAGCTACTGCAATATCAACCATCTAATTACACAAATAAATACACCACAGAGGTTATTTTTGCCATCACTTCTAACACAGGCTTTAAAGCAACACCCAATTTTTCTCAAACTGGCAGGAAGAGTAGGTAAGTGGAGTAAATAAAACAGTTCTTTTATCTCCTTCACATTTTTCCTCCAAACTCTAAAAGGTCTAAGGTCTTTCTCACTTTGTCAGACAGAGAGATATTGCAGGGGTGAGAATTCTGAAGACTGAGGTACGAATGATTTTAAAAGTAAATGTATCCTCCTCAAAATAAGGAGGAATAAATCCCCAGCAAATTTAAAAACCCATGTGACTATTCCAGCAATCATCTCCTGTAACTGTCTGAGATCTGGCAATTGCATAGACCTGCAAAGCTCAGAGTCACCATTCAAGTTTCTTTCAGAGTAAACAATCAAACAGAAATTTATTCTAAATATATTTTAGATAACAATTGCATTTGCCAAGAAAATAATTTTTACAGATAGGGAAGTCTTTTTCTCTTGTTAATTTTCTAACAGTAGAAAAAAATTGAACATATATCTTCTGAGGATACACTTGCTCATAGCAACTGGACTGCTGCAAAACATAAGGAGAAGGAAATAGATAGCAGCTACTAAGAGGTTCTGATGGGGTATGAATAAGTGACTTACTTAACACTGTACTCAATATGGTCCTTTGACTTACTTAATTCACAGTTATTGCACTGTGCTTTTGTCCATCAGTCCCTATTTTTTAAAATAAAAAAATACATATGGACTCAAACACCAATTAAAAACCCCCCTTGGTTACTCTTTTTTATG
Source organism: Polioptila caerulea (assembly GCA_013397295.1). Classification (NCBI taxonomy): domain Eukaryota; kingdom Metazoa; phylum Chordata; class Aves; order Passeriformes; family Certhiidae; genus Polioptila; species Polioptila caerulea. The sequence continues at coordinate 69,231 of VYXF01001355.1, forward strand.
TAAAGAAAATGCCAGCATTTTATGACATTGGTATCCATGAAGTTCTAAGAACATGTGGGACCTCACATTATTACACTGATTATGGTTCTTCCCACATGCCTAAGACATTCACCACGCAGCTAAGCACTTTTTAAATTTTGTTCCTCTCTTATATGTCACAGACAATGTCACAGGCTTGGAATTATATCTGCTATACAGTAAGCTCTTGCATAACGTGAGGACACATCCTGCATTCAATGTGATACTACTTACAACATTCTCACAGGCAGCCTAAATGCCTCAAAATTCACAACAACGTTTTCAATTGCAGACTAGGTTGTTTGGTTTGGTTTTTTTGTTGTTGTTGTTGTTTTTTTTTTTTTAATATATCCGTGAGTAACTATCACTTTAATTGAACTTTCAAACTCTTACTATGGTTTGGAAGGCAGCCACAGAAATCCTTCAAACCCTCTATTCCATAGGGCTGGGAAGCCTCCACGAACTTGGTTTGCCTGCTAACATCTGCACAAACTCATAACAATTGGGTTATTTTGGTTATCTTTCGGAGCAAGAACATTTCCTGCTTTTGCTACAACATGCATTTAAACTCCACTGTCCATTGCCAGTAAACAAAAGAGCTCCTGCAGTCATGAATTTGGTAAACAGCCCTTCTCCATACAGGTGAGGTCAGTACCTGCCCTCAGCGGAAGGCTGTGAGCAGGAAGTCTTGCTCACACAGCAGTGAGCATGCTGTCAGCTTTCAATAAATAATAAACAACCTGTTTACAATGTCTTGTTCTTGTGAGAAGTGAAGGAAGTGAATTAGTCATTTTGCACACAGTTTTAGGAACAGAGCTAATGAAACGTATTTGTTCCATTGCTACACTGCATATTTATTTAAAAATCACAAATTAACTGTGTGCTGTGACCTCTTCCATGGTACATTCAATCACAGGTAAAGGCCAGATTGAAACTGTAAGAAAAATTATTAGCTTTGTTTTCCTGTAAAAACACAGGGATAAGAGTATACATTAGAGAAATTTATGGAATATTATGGAACAGCAAAAAATGTACTAAGAAAAAGAATTTGCTTTTGCAATATATGCAGTGAAAGCAGAAGCTACTGTTGGTTATTTTGTTACTTTCATTCTTTCCTTTTCATTGCTTTCTTTTACGTGGCCACATAGTTTTTTTATCACTCAGTGCTTCAGTGAAAGACGTGAGGGTTCTTCTGTACTACCTTAAGAGCTTTCTAAAAAACACATGCTCCTACAATAAAAAAAGTAGATATATTCTCATAAACCCAGGTTAAACTACATAGAGAGTGTCAAAACCTGAAATTTTCATTGGGTGGAAGAAAGTTGATGTACACATTCAAGAAAACTTAAAGATAAATTACATTAAGAATGGCTTACAATAAAGCTCCACATCTGCTTTATTCTATAGTTCTCTACAAGAGAAGAGCCTGCAAACACTGATATTCTTGCCATGAAGTATTCCTCAGTGTGCCATACTATACCAAGAATAACCATTACATTATAGTCCTGTCGTACTTTTTAGAGAAATATGTTTACTTAAAAGTGTATTTTCAAGATTTTACTTCATTTGCATACATACATTGTTCTGGTCTTTTCCTCACTGAGTTGAAAACTGTTGTGTTAACAGCTTAATGTTTTTTCTTACAAAGGAAAAAGAAATGTGTAATCAAATAATTAACAAGAAGGCAGTTTCTGGGGCACATCAGCCTTTCACATTACCTTTGCAGTAAAGAAAATCTGCCCAGACCACGTAACTTAGAACAATAATAACAACAGCTACACAAATATAGTTGCAGTTCCCAAGCTATATTGTACATGTAGTCCTTATCAGTTCTTTCTCAGAACAGTCACCATTAAATATTAAAAGTAGGATAGAAATTGAAAATCAAATTACAACACTAGGATGTATTTTTTATCTATCATAACTCTGTTTACTCCTTTTAATATATGTGTAGTCCAAATTATACATTTATTAACTGTCATAGATGGAGCATTTTTAATAAAATGCATGCTCTTCATCTGTACCAACTGCTCCTTTTTATGTAATTATTTGGCTAAAGATAAAAGGGAAGTATGCAGCTGAACCTGAAAGTTCAGAGGCAATATGCACACAAATGGAAAGATGGGTCTTCAGAAACTCTCACAAAGAGAAGACAGCTGTGTAAAAAAGAAACCAGTAAATATCATTCCTCCAAGGGTTCAGGAACCGTGAAGAGACCAACAAAAGCCAAAGACATTTCTAAAGCATGATACTGGAAGGCACAATGGCAAAAGAAACATGGACAGGTGAGAAAAATACTGAGGGACCTGTGAGAGATCATTCAGATAAAGAGGGACAACCTGAACTGAGCACAATGGAAAATGAGAAAAAAAAGACTAACAAATCTGATCTTTGCAAGAGCTATGGTAATAGTGGAGAAAAGCCGATGAGTCAGAGGTGTAAAAGAAAAGCAGCCTGCATCGAGCAATGTAATGTGAGAGGAAAGACATGGCTATGTGCAAAGCAAAAGAAGCTTCCAAAACTTGTATAGAGAAAGTAGCAGCATTTGGATATTTCTTACTGGATAAGGCACAAAGAGCAGAAATTAATAATACCTGAGTGAGAGGAAGGACAGTGATTTTGTTTAATAATGAAAAAGAAAATTCATAAGGAAAGATGAGGAGCATTGGTCATCATCTAACAGGGAAATGTGCCAGAAGTGATATCAATGAGAGCTCATAGTTCAGACTGGACTGCAAGAGTCAAGAAGAAACAGGAAAAAGGATGAACAAAACAAAAATATTTGTTCTTTTTCTGAACTGAACATTCTGCTACTGAATTTTTCCGATGTCCCGAATCTTAGAAAAATTGTATGTTAATTCTTTACACCTCCTCATTGCCAAAGCATGATTTTTCTTTTTTATATCTACAAGAGCTGGGGTTTTTACTTTGTTTAGTTTTGTTTCTTTTCTATCCTCTGTGCAATTTCAATTACTTGCAATTGCCGGAACGCCTTCTTAAGCACCATACTGAAAACTGCACTCTTACATCAAAAAAAAAGCCAATTCCAACTGAGATGAGAGTAAATGCAATACTGAAAATTCACAATCCATCTACAACTGAGTTAATGGAGAAGAGGCAAAAATATTTTAATAAGAGTAAATGAATGCAGTGGCACGCTTGAAGTAAATTTCATCATTGCTATTTTGTTTCTTAATAGGTTTTTCTGTAAATCAGTACTCTCACAATGAAAAAAAAATCCAGTCATTTTCATTATGGTCAAAGCTCTTGAGTTTTTTCTCTTTTGTAACCCTGTTGAAAAACGTATTCTCCTTCCTCTTTCCTTACTTCTCCATATAATTTTCAAGGCAAAAATTAGAAGGCAAGTGGAAAGACAGTCTGAGAAGTAGCACTTGTCTACTCAAGACTGTTTTTTAAAACCTCCTCAAATCTAAATTTTTTTGACCAATATATGTCTGCATATTGATAACCAATAGAATACATTAACCTTATTTCTCTTCAGCCAAAATGGAGACATTGCATTACAAGATTTAAAAATAATTCCTTTATTAATTAGAGCACAGAAAAATGGTTCAAGCTGTAATGATTCCTGAGGAAATTCCTCAAGCTTCTTATGTACATGGTGCTGTGCAAAAATATTTTCAGTCCTTTTCTTTTCAACTCAGAAATCATTCTTCACGGTCATACCCTAATGCAGTTCTCTATGCTGTTACCTACTAGTCTCTTTTCTTCTGAATAAAGCATGAATTATGCTTTTTAAAACAGATTTGTAAGCCCATAACCAAGATTCCAAATATTTTTGCACAGCACCACGTACATAAGAAGAATAATTTAAATGAATTTTATAATAAATAATTGAGGAATAATTTAAAACCTGCCTAATTTTCCTTTCAGGAATCATTACAGCTTGAACCATTTTTCTGTGCTCTAATTAATAAAGGAATTATTGAAGTAAATTGAAAGGCAAAGTAGGAAGAAGAAGAGTCTGTGGGTACCTTTCTTTTTCTCTTCCAGTAAAGAGTAGTTTATACTAAAGCATGCAAGCAGACTTTCCAAATCACACTAAAGGTAACCATGTAACCTGTTTTCTGATAAGCACAGGGCAAAAAAGCATGCTCATTTCCAGAGATCTCTCTCTGCAACCAGCAATTTTTAGTTCAGGGATTTCCTGAGCCAAAAGAAATTCTTTTTGTAGAGAAAAGATGTTTGATGTTCACAGTTCCTCCTCAAATATGAACTATGATAACATTTCAGCATACATTCTTTCTTTCCACCACACATGTGGAAAGAAGGACCTTAATAAACAGTTCTCACACTCTGAAAAACACACACCCATGCTAGAAAGAGAAGTCTCAGATTGCCTCACAGGTCATCCAGAAGGACACAAAATCCATTTTCTCAGAACTGTCTACCTTACACAGACACAGATGAAGGAGAGAGGGCAGGCTGGGAAGTAGGTGACACAGTTTGGAAAGCAACCATGGGCACAAGTGATTCCCCACTCAGCCAACCTGGAGCTTTTCAATAACGTGACTGACAGCTGCTCAAGACTTTGTGCTGAGCTGAGCAGAGCTCAGGGCTGGCACAAGGCAGTAGCTGGATGAAAATAGTTCCAGGCACATGGATGGCCCAAGCCAGGAAAGCAGTTAAATACAATAGGAAGATTCTGCTGGATCAGGACTTTTGGTATCAGCTTCAAAAATATACATTGGTATCTGTATAGTGACATTTCTTAGACAAGAGCACTCCTTGCCTCCTGGCCTAACACATGGATTGATACTCTGTGTTCAGTATGGACCTGCTCCCTTCTGTCCTTGCAGTGTCCTTCAGGAAAGGAAAAAGGCTCCTCTTGCAGGCTGTCTTAGCTATTAGTCCAAGATGCACAGCCAGAATCTGCCAAACACTGTTGGGTGTTTTCTGCTCTAATATTTTCTAGCAGCTTCTACAACAGTGCTATCTCTAAATCTCAACATATGCCTTACACAGGGACATTAACTTGTAAAATGTCGTAATGTAAAATAGACTCTCCAGAGCTCAGAGGTCTAAAATCAGGGCCACACACTGGTGAGTCAATGTGACTTTCTGCTCCTTCAAAGGACTGCAAGTTGATAGGACTGACAGCTATGTCCTGACATATGCTTTAGTGTGTGGGTTATCTGTATTCTTAGATAGATTTATAAATAGTGCCTTTCTGGAAAGGGACATATGACAGTACAGCTCACTACAGAATTGTTGCCAAGGAACAGACCTGCTCAGAGGAAAATTTAGATCACTTGAATTTCACAAGGTGTTCTATAGAACTAAACTACAGGATATATTTCCCTGCTATTTGAATATCAATTGGAGAAATAAATACCTAACTTTTTTCTAATCAGAATTTCCTAAATTTTTTCCTCAATTATTCAGCCCATCTGAAGCAAAAATCACAGCAAATTATACAAGGACAATGAAAAATACAGTAATAAACTAATAAAGAATGAATGCCTTGGGATCAATAAATCCATTTTAAATAGTTATTAGGTAAAGCAATCGTGGTTTGTGCAGAAGAGATGCAATTAAGTTATAACCAATGGGATGCACACCGCATATGTACATCCCTGGGCTATGACAAAGGCATAGTCATTTTCTACTGAATGTGGAATAAAGGAGCTATGGAGCATTTCAACATAAAGAAGCCCCAGACTTGAAGGATGAAATTGTTTTTCGCTTTCCCTTGAAGTTCTTCCACTATGATCTAAGCTAGCCCTGCTTTGGATAGTGGTTGGATTAGTTAACCTCCAGAGGTTCCTTCCTTTATTTCACAACTCTGTATTTCATAATCTGCATTGAAAAATTATACACCTGTGAGTCTCCATTCTACCACAAGGTAGAATTAGATGAAGTAAAAACAAAAATGAAGACTCAGACTAGTTTTGGGAGCTCATTAGTTCTAGCATCAAAGGAAAGTTCTCACTGGGGCAAGTTATTTTTGAGCCAAATGGGATCATGTGAATTCACTATGGCAATGCTCAGTGTCTAGGCTAGAAGAGGATTTGGGTCATCTGTAAGGAAACTTCTGACCTGAAATTATTTACTGGAGGGGGTTGTGGGTGGAGAGGTGGGTGTTAAATGATGTAAATGAGAATTTTTAGAGCTGCTAAACAGAAAAATAAAACCTATATCCTTCTCCTAAGATTCCAAAGAAGAAACATTAAAGTTAATGTGCTTTTTCATGAGCTGCTTCTCACTCACCAATAAAACATTGCATTTCATTGCTGGTGGGGCATTTAATCAAAACCAGCTTTTATTGTTTTCTTTAAATAGTAATTTCCACAGTAGGAATTTAATTACTATATGAACCTGTGTGCTCAGGCACTTAAAAAAGAGCTGATCACTCACACAAGCCCACATAGCAGTGGAGGATTTTTCCCAGCCTCCCCTCCACTGACATCCAAAAAAGAAAAAAATTCATCACTAAGTTCTCTTTGATCCCTAGTGTAGGAGGACATCTTTGTCTCACAGTGCCATCATATGACATATACTGAATGGATTGGGTGATACTTTAACAAAGATAAATGACACATGCTCAAAATATTTAAGGGAACAAAAAACTGTATGAAGAACAAAAAAAAAAAAAAAAAAGACTGACCTAAGCCATTTTAACCTCAAGAATCAACCTCTGATACTTTTGCTAATTTAGTTATTTAAGGCAAATTTCACGTGATTGCAAGCACCCAGAAGTTAGCCAGCTCATTTAAGTTAGATTTCTAGACTCCTGCTAAACACAGGAGGTAAATAACCTCAGGGCTACAATTCTTCACATTCTAAAACTGGTACACAGGTGAGGCTGAATCACTCACTCCTGAAGCTGTCTAACTCTCCTGGTGGAGCAGAGAGGGACATTTAATGGTAAGTTTAACCTGGACACCTCATAAACAGACAGCTAAAGAAAGGTGAGATGAATCCAACTCTCAGCCTGGCAAAGTTGACACACTTTTACCTTTCCTTAAAATAAGCTACACTCTGGTGCGTAAATCATCAAAAGTACTGATGTTTATGGATAGGACCCCATCAGAAGATCATTCTATTTGTAGAACTGCAGAAATTTCTTCAGATGTTTTAATGTAATGGTCTTTGAATCTAGCCTACAATCTTTGAAACTGTAAAATGAAATGACCTTTCAATGGCAGAGTCAAGCTTCATCTTTTGACCACAGCACATGTTCTTATACATAGATGAAAGTCAGATTGATCTGCTTTGGGAAGAGCTTGAAATCAATCAACAGGGATCATATCAGCTTTTAAATAGAACCACTGATCTGTATCAATCTTACAGTTTTACTACTAGAAGCAACCTTATCTAGCCTCTACAGTAACGATGTATCAGAGTCTTCCCAACGGCTTCCACACTATTTTATGAAACCTAAATTGTTGCCAATGTCATTTAAACCTCAAACACCACAAGGTATGTTAATACTTTTTGCAAGACGAGGAAATACATTCTAAGTGTGCAGATTCTACTGGATGCCCCAGCTTCTTGCAATCAGCACCAAGGCAGACATAATCAAGACAAAAAATTATTAAACTCCCTGCTCCATCTGGACACTGTACACTTGACAGAAAAAAAAAAATCAGTGGGTCAAGTTTGGAAAATGTAGCTGTTCTTAAATTGGGAAAAGCAGAGAGACTACTTCCTTCAGCACTTCTCAGTCTAACAAACAATGCAGTCAATTAAATTTTTCAAGGAATGATTGGATGTGGCACTTATTGCTTTGGTCTAGTTGACAAGGTGGTGATCAACCACAGGTTGGGTGGACTCAACAATCCAAGAGGTCTTTTCCAACATAAATGATTCTGTGTGATTCTGTGCCTCTGTGATATAGGCATATACCTGAAACATGTCAATATATGCCCTCTTTTGAAACAGTAAATCAAGAAATGACCACAGTAAAGATAAAAGGCTAAGGAAACCCCAAGCTATGTATAAAGAATTGCATGCTGTAATTGCTAAAAAATAGTTTGCTTCCTTGTGAAGAAACTTAAGGCACTGCTACCATCATAGGGACTTGAATACTAAATGTGCAACATAACTCTTTCTTGTGCTCAAATATAGGATAAATTATCCTGTAAAGCAAAGAAAGTTCCCATATGACAGCTGGGACATATAGCTACTTTATGCCTTATAGGGTCCACTGTTTGAAGAGTTCACTGTATTAGATAATCCTTAAACACCTCACTCTAAAATGATAATGCTGTGTTCCTTTGCTTGTTCACCAGTTTGATTTTAAGAACTGCTATTTCTATAAACTGAACACAAGACAATGCAAGATGATGACAATGATTTTTGCAAAATTTACCCAACTCTTATGCCTGGAGCAAGTCTCCACAGCTGGCAGTGGCGATTGCATACAAAGGGAAATTAATGAGGCTCTGTGACTGCATGGATCCTATAAATAACAGACTAAAAGAATTCACCCTGGCTGTAATTGGGAAAGGGTTTATTAATACTCCTTATTGGTCTTTTTACTTCACCATCACAAAGCTGTACATTTTTGTAGGGAAAAAAGAATTTCCTCCTCAGTGAGTTCAAAATACACATTCACATAAATTGATTTTTCTGAAGTCTTTCAGACAGGCAAATCCAGACAGTTGTGAATAACTACTTCATACAACAAAGGGGATTAGCACAAAGAGAAAGGCAGCTGGTTTGCACAGAACTGAGGATTTTAGCAAACTATCTAAGCATTTAGTGAGTCTCCTGATTCCTGTATAGACAGCACTTCAGCAAGTCAATCAAACTTTCTTGACATCACAAAACAAATCTTAACAAAAGCTAGGATCAGAACTCAGAGTATTCTGTACAGCTCTGCTACCTCCACTGAAAACCTAGGTTTAAAAGAAGGACATATGTAAATAAAATGGTTAATGAAATGAATGAAAAATCACTCTGTAACATTTTCTATTCCTAGATTCAAGGGGGAAATCTGCATGCAATATCTGACTGTTATTGAACATCAGATGTACCATGAATAGAAATGAGAACTAGTTCACTGTTTGTTTAAATTGCTTCAGAGAAAATTCTTAACTGCACTACAATTTTAAGAAGACTATTCAGGATAAATTCAAATGCTCTGGTGTTTTCATGACTAGAAAGATTCTGATCTTATTTTCAAAAAATTAGCAAATGAAGGACTGATGATGTCAAGAATACGACAACATCCAAACAGAGACTAATTGCTCTCAGATGAAGGTGAATCACTTATGGGAGGGAAAGGTTTCAATGTTCAGATGAATGACTTTCCTTCATTTCATTCAATGATCTCTCCCACTGTGTCTAACACTCATCCTTCTCACAGAGACACACTAACAAAGAACAAAGCATGGCAACACAGTTGTTTTTGGCGTGTCAATTCTGTAAAAAATAGCAATCTTTGTGCGTATATTGTAATAATTCCTTTTATGCAGGTTATGCATTTTGCAATTGCAAACATTAACATGCTTAGCCAAGATTACCTCCATCCATCTTCACCAGCTTTTATCAACTAATTTCTATTTCTATAATCCACAAACACATAGACAAAAATTTAAGGGTGCTTATGCTATTATTTGTGGGAGTGAGACCTGAGCAGAAAGCCAGAGACTTTAAATCTCAGTTATCCTTGCATGTTCTTTCATGAAATGAAAAAATAATCTAGTTTGGGAGGAATAGAAGATGATAGTATGGCATATCTATGCTTCCTTGTTTGCCAACCTTTAGTGACACTAACTGGGTGCATTTGGCTGCTGAGCGGCACAGACCCCCAGCCCTGGATTTGCTTATCCAGCATTCTCATTGCTTGCTTCTTTCCTGCTGTTGCTCCTATCTGATTATGCTTTATTTGAAACTTTTCTAGCCAAATTCTTCAACCAAGAAGTGAATGAAGTGAATGCTCTTGGTGCAGCCTTTGCTAACAAGTCCTTTAGCTCTTAGTCCCGTTCTTTACTCCTTTCCTCCCAAATGCACACAAGATGTGCTTCCATGAAAAGAATCCCTTTATTTTCTGGTGCCTTGTTCTTTATCATTGTGCCTCTGAGAGGAAGATGAGTGTGAAGATTAATTCATGACAATTTGATACTTTTTATTTGTATTTAACTTGAGTTGAAATTTGTGGATAAATGAAATAAAGTATATGAAATATCACTCATAGTTGTGCGCAATAAATAAAATTCAGCATAATTTATTTTTATTTATTGTATGCGATAACGATCTGCAATAAACAACACACAATGCAAGTCAACAGATCCCGTGAACTGAATTCAGTTAGAAATATACTGCGAAGTAAAAATACACAATTCAAGAGAGAAAGCTGGGAAATACCAGTGAAAATCAAAACATGAGATAGTATGCAATCTTGCCACATGAAAGAAGTACTCTGGGGCTATGAACATCATCTGACACCTATACTTCCTTTCTACAGAATCCTAGTCAACCTCACCAAGCCTATTAAGTTAAACCCTAGGTACTGTCAACAGGTGTGATTTCTGAAAAGATCAAGAATCTCTTCAGAAAGGATTTGATTAGAGGGAAACTAAAAATCCATAAATACTTACTGCTTGGCTAATTATTACTCAAGAGGGGAAGCATGATAGTCATCTACAAGTATGTGCAAGATGTTCATATCAAAGAGGAACATATGGAGACACAACTAGAAATAAAACAATTGAAATGAAGACATAGGTGAATATCCAGCTTATCTAGGCCTAAACAGACTGTACTGTAGTGACAGCGACCTGTTCCTGAGGTAAATGTGCTAAGTTACATCTTTTCATAATGGCACTACCAAAACACTGGAAAACACATTGTGAGAATGTTGACAGGAAGATGGACAGGATGCATTAACATATGTGTGTCTTTTTAAACTCTAACATCATACTGCATTGAAGAACAACTAATTAAAAAGTGGAGTTACATTTGAGGGTTTCAAATGACTGCTGCAATGTCTGTTTGCCTTTCATCCTTAAGAACAGATGGGGTGGGAGAAATATTTTTTAATGTCTTGAAACTACTTAAAGAAATGGAATTTTGAATTTCAGTTCAAAGAGAAATTAAGTGTACCCTGGTTTACATCGTCTTTAGAATTTCACTAAAACTAAAAAAATAAAGAAGACAGTAGATGTGTTGAACCAATTTTACTTATGTTATAAACTCAGATATTTAAATTCCTTTTTATAATAATCACACAATAATCAATGATCAATGTCAACAACTTACTTTGCAGCATCAAGCACACACCATGAATAGCAAAACAGTATAAGCTTGACAGAAAACCTAAGTTTCTAGACAGTCATCCTTTCCTGATGGACTGTCAGTTGTTGATACACTGCAATCACACCTAGTCATGTTATTTTGGCATTGGTCTGTTCCCCATCAGAGATGATCACAGCTAAGCTTCCTGTGGATAACTAGCAACACAAACTCTTTCACAGGAAATGCTCTGGCAGTTGCACATCCAGCCTCCATGAGAATAACAGGAAGAAGCACCTCACTAAAGGGCAGCAGCCTCCAAAGTACAACACAGCTACATTCTACGTGGTTTTGAAGCATGTGCCCCAACTGCCCCTATTTATTCTACATTGCTTCATTTTATAAAATGGTTTGCTCTGCATGAACTGGAACCCTATTAAAGGAAATCAAAGCAGTAGCTCTCCTCAGGATGTACACCCAAGTTAAGACAAACTCTTACGGGTACATCAGTTTGTAAATCAGCATTTGATCTTTCAGATCTGTGGAGGCATTTTGTATGAGGAACAAAATCACTCCAAGCAAAAATCCCAAAACACATTAAGTATAGATGCAGGGGCCTCAGCACAAACCCCACCAATCGACCCACCCTTTTCTGTTGCACTGATCTGCTTGAAGAGCTGACACACTTACTGTGTCATGAGCAACAGGGGCAACAGCAAAACTAACTACTTTACATTGGCCTTTCAAATCTGTGATCATCAACTTAAAAATTTAGTTGCTAAAATTCTAATGAGTGATTGTCATTTTATAACAATAAATACGTTACCAAGTAAAAAAGTTATGGCTCTCTTAGAATTGTTCAGTACTGAAATGTAAAATGAAAACAAAGCCATCTTTAATTAGAGCGGTAAGGCTCATGAAATTAGTAGATTCACTTACATAAAAATGCTGTAGATGATCCTTGAATGAAATTAGTCAAAACATATTTAAGATTTCTCATTGCGAAAGTGTTTTAATCCCAGAAGCTTCCCACATTAAGGGTTTGGCTTCATACGCTTCAAAGCTGCAGCATGTTAAATTCCAATTACTTCATAAAAGGTAGGCAGTGTGTGCACAAAAGATACTTGCAACAAAAGACTGCACTATGGTGTGTCTCAAAGCTCATTACAAAAGCAGCTACTACAGTGGACCGTGTCTGATAAATCACCACAATTTTTCTTCATTTAGTGTTACTTAGAAATTGATCTTGGTTTGTAAACAAATTCAGAGAATCTTAATTTACTTCTAGTAATCCCCATGAGAAAGATGAATAATGTTCAGACTACATGTTCCACAGACAACATTCTCTATTGTAGAATTGTGGGAAGAGTAGTGAAAACTATTTTCCTTTTCTCTGAAATAAATAAATTATTTTCTATAAAAATAAATAGAAGCTTTCTTCAAATCATAAACCATCCAAATTCATGCAGCTGAACTTAATACGCAAATTTGAGCAAACAGAAGCAGATCCCCTTTAAAGTGTGCATTTCATTAATGTCTGTCTAAATCATAGAACAGTGTATCTCAACAGGCATGCAGATTTTTTTACAAATTAAGCTTATATGCGAAGAACCTGCTAACAAGGAAGTACAGTTTCACATTAATCACGAGGAAATATTGCCAAGCAAACACAAGTTCTTTGTATCTCTAACTTCTGCCACACTGAGAAAGGCTATTTTTAAATTTGAAATACCTTTAAAGGTATTACCTGCACCGTGTGAATTTCAATGAGGCACACAGACTCCAAGCTATGTTAAGATAAGCTTGTTCTGATCTCAGCCAACATAGCCAGAGAAACACAGCACGGCTGCTGGGTCAGTCCAAGGAGGACTGTCCTGATACAAACCATGGCAGTGCTCAACACCCATAAAACATCATCAAAATATGATAAATGAAGAGTAATAGCTTTCCAGCCTTCCTTGCTTCCAACTAGCTCTGAGTCTTTTGAGGTAAAAAAATATAAACTTCTGCAGAGTTCCATGTTCTATGATGCCCTCACTAGATTGTTCTGGCTGCGTGAACCAACTGGAGCAAATCTGAACAGGGAACTCTGATAATTTGCCTGTCCCTTAGTTCCAGCATATTTCTGGTCATCTTTCTTTGCAGCAGATTTCTCAACGCTATGCATTGAGTGGAGTCCTCAAACACTCACGGGACTGAAGGGAGGCTTTGTTGTAACCTTCAGGGACTAATTGATGGCAGCTTACTTGACTGCAGCTCCTCTTTCCCTTGTCTGCCCTCCTGGCTGTAAGCATCAGGCAATGATAACCTCTAACTGCACATTGAGAGTCCCTTTTTCCCCTCTACATATCCTTGACTTTATTTAAATAAAGTAATTCAGTACACAATTAGCATACAATGAATTTTTAGATATTTTTCATAAGAATGGAATCAGTTCTGCTCAGCCTGAAGACATCTGGAAGCCTTCCCCAAAAAATGGTTTCTAAAAGTAACAGTTTTGAAAATGTGCCATTTCTGTGGAGGTCACAAGTGGTGCTCCTGACGTCACCTCAGTGCAGTCCTAGAGAGTTTAAAACAGAAGGTAGCATCAAAGCACATGATTTAGCTCACTGCTTTTCCACCCAGTTAGCCCTGTGCTGACTCCCACAGCTGACAGTATGCTGCAGCAGATCTGGATTACACACAAAGCAGCATTCAAACCTTGTTAGTGAACTCTCACTGACTCAAAAGATGCCTGGAAAAGAATTTGGGTCAAAGGCAGTGTAGGACAGCGGAGGGCAATGCAAGGTGGTGAGTGCACAGTATGCTGTGGGATGTTTAGGATGCCTGGGCTTAAGTAGAACAGCAATTGGGAAGGGAAGAGAAGAAGGACCTGTGGCAGTTAAGACTGTGACACAAGATAAAACACAGGCCTTGCCCCAAGACATTCAAGGCAAGGACAGCAATACATGTTTATCCATAGTAAGACAGTAATCTTAAATGCTGTAGCTACCAAATCCTAAAGGCCATAACCAGTATGTCTGAGCATAACCACATGGAGAAAAGAGAACCTCACTTACAGAAAATGACTTAAATGCAAAGTTCAAGACAACACAAAAGAACAGGAGAGGAGGAGTGTGGAGCAAGGGGACCAGCTAAGTTTTGGTATGCTAAGCCCATAGTGAAACATGGCAGCAACAAAAAAGATGCACATCTGTTTTTCATGCACCAGTAAGAATTCCAGATATGTCACAGTATCCATGGGAAAACTGTAATTTCACTAATAGTACTGGGTTATAAAGGCATCAACTTCTGTTAATCTAAGCTAATGAGAGAACACAAGTCACTGTCATTTTGGAACCTTGTCCAACTAAATTGCCCATATGCTCAGGAAGTAGTTGCATCTGGATTATTCATAACATTGTCATAAGAGTCTAAGACACATTAGGAGATGGGCTTAGCAATGTTTTCAAACAGAGTGAATTCAAATGAATGCTTTACATAGATGGCAACCACATATTCACATATGCATAGACACACATCCTACTGAGGAAGTCACAATTCCAGTTAAGATTTGCTCTTTGCTGGTGTTCTTGGAAAG
>VYXF01001360.1:0-11744 GCA_013397295.1 Polioptila caerulea
GCACCCCCAGATCCCCTTGCAGGCAGCATTTCCCCTCTCCCAGAGGCACCATTCCCTCCCACACCATCACCACCCGGGGATGTGTCTGCCTGTACTCACAGCCATGGTAGGACGCTGGGGATCCTCCAGACTTCCCATACTCCTGCTCTGAGTAGCTGGTGGACAGGTTGGGCTGGCTGGAGCCTCGGCCAAAGGTGATCTGGTTGCTGCCCACCCCAGTGGCCACCTGAGCCATGCGTTCTTTGGTCTTCAGGGCTTGGGCCCTCTCTGTCTTGAGGCGCTCGTCGTCCTTCAGAAGGGACACCAGCTGCTTGGATTTCTCCCTCACGTTGATGCCCTGGTCCTTCCCATCTCGGTCGATGTACTGAAAATCTTTCAACGTCTGGATAGCAAAAATATTCTCTTTACACTGCTGGGCCACCCTCTCAGAGCCAGTTTTAATCAGGTAATCTAAGAGAGTGAGGGCCTTGTAGACGTGTCGCCAGTTCTTGCCGTGGTCGTTCAGCCGTTTCCAGATCATGCTCATAATTTCAGAAAAGGCCACAACATTGTAGGTCAGATCTGCTATTTCAGTCATCAAGGAACTGGAAGGACCCCAGGGGTCATTTGAGGTCGCTTCCCGAACTTTGATTTCGGCCTCTGAGTAATTGTTCACAATGTTCTTCATCTGCCGTCGGATAGACGAAGTCGTCATTTTTATTTCCCTTTTTGACCAGGACAGATGGCAGAACACAAACAGAAAAGGGTTAAATTTGCTCTTCCAGGAGCAGTTCTGAAGGAAGGCTCCGGAGCTGTGGCGTCTCTGTGACACGTTCCTCTACAATCATTGCCTCTCCTCAAGAGGATGACACGAGAAAATGAAAATCATGACCTGAGTGAGGGAAGAAAACAAAGCAGGTTACTCAGTTCTGATGGCTCTGCACAGCCAGCCAGCCACACATGCTTGAAGGAATTCTCCTGGATTCATTTTTTCCTCCTGGAATTTCTCCTGATTTTGAAAACAATGTGTTCTTCTCACAAGTCACATTTGAGATTAAAAACCTGAAGTACCGAGCAAAACAAAAGCAAGAGGACTGATCCAAAGGCAAAATTTGAAAAGCAAACCAGAAACAAACCTGGAGATTTTGTTTCCAAAGCAAAACCTACCTAGAAGTTTTAATTACAGGAATTACAGAGCTCAGATGAAACCACATGAGAAATTCCATGTTCAGCAGCCCTCTGAAAGCAGGAATCTGCATCCAGAGAATGAGCAAACTTCCTCAAAACCAACCAGGCCATTTCTGAAACCCTGAGGAAGTTGAAAGCCCTCTCAGTCTCAGGGCAGAGATCCTGTGGCCCAACACACTCCAACTCAAGGTGACCTTTCACGATAAGCAGATTAGAAGGAATTTTTTTTCCCCAAATGCCTTTACTTTGCTCACTTGACACCACCCAGCAGACCCAGGCTTTGTGCTCTGGGTGGCTTTCACCCAGCACAGCTTTGAGCTCCATGAGAATGGAACTGCAAAACCAAAATGATTGGCAAGACAAGGCAAGGACAAGCTGTGGAGCTGCAAAGCTGGGTCAGTTCTTTAGGGCAGGTCACTGTCTCAAGTCAACAGAGGCTGTGAAGCTTTGGGATCATTTCCCTGAGCAAGCTGGGACGTTGGGAGGCCATAACACAGAGCCACCAGTGGCACAAACTGTGAGCAGGGACCCTGGAACTGGGCTGGCCACGCTCACAGAGATCCCAATTCCAGAGTCCTTTACCAAAGTCCCCAAAAAGACACTCCCAGGAACCAAGCCCAGCCCTCCCAGAGACACTGGAGACAAGGGAAGCACACATTTCCAGCCTGACATTGTTCTCATTCCTCAAATTCCTGCAGTGCCTCTGGAATGGAAGCAGAATTCAGTGTCAGCACAGGTCTGTAAAGGCTTTTTTTAGCATAAAGACAAATTCCCTTCCTTAGAAACCTTCCTGGGCAGGTTAAATACCACAGAACACACCTAATGAGTTCTTTCCTTTGATTTTCTTCCACTGGAGCTGAGTTTTGGCAGAATGAAAACCTCTTATGACACGATGGAAGATTAACTTTGAATGAGACCAACACTAAATTTCAGATAAACTGCATCCCCTGGTGTTGTCCCAAATATTTAGAAGCAGCTGGAGGAGAGGAGCTGGATAACAGCACCAAGAATAAAAAGGGGCATCTCCTGGGACATTTAAGTCCTGTGTGGATGTATGATTTTAATTTGATTAGACAGTTTTGTAATATTGACACATAAATAAACCAATAAAAAAGGTCTTCTTTGAACACACATTTTAGGATGAGAATTCCAAAAGGGAGTAATTCTGAATCTTATTCTATTTGGTTTTTCTTTTAGTGTTAATTAATAAAGTTTTATCACTTTGTTCTTAATTTAAAAATTTCAAATTTTTGAAACACTATGCTGGATCAAAGCCAGGATCTGAAAATGTTGATAATACACAAACGTTCCATGACTGCTCCTTCCCTCTGGAATTTTACACTGCCCCTGTGATCCCTCTGTAATGCATGACTTGTAAAAGGTGAGCAAACAATAAAAATTAAACAGAAAAAGCAGAATTTCCATCTTCTTTGGCCTAACCCATTTCTTTTTGCCAAGGATGGGTGAAGGCAAGCTGAAACCAGTTACCCAAGGGAACTGGAAAGTGCCACTGAACTGGGAGCAGGCTGGACACAATCCTGATGATCACACAGAGCCCAGAGCAGAAAAATCCAATCCCCCCATAAAAACTGAGCTTTGTCAAGCAGAAAAACAGTGAATAACATGAAAAATCAAACCCAGGAGAACTACAAAACCTCCTACACCAGTCAGATAAAAAACCCACCAAGCCTGACATCCTCAGACATCAATCCTTGTGCAAAGAGCATGAGAAAGGAATATTTTTCTTCTGTTATTCTCTTTTGATTCTGTTGTTAGCAGCAGCTGGATGGCAGCAGGGCCACCTGAGCCACCCCCAGCAGGGACAACCATCACCAACAACTCCTTCAGCTTTCTGAGGAGGGAAACATCACCTTGGGATTCTTCATGGCCCTCGTGGGTTTAGGGGAATTGGCCAACTCCTTCTGAGCTGAGGTTTTCTGAAATTCAGGCTGCTCAGAAGCTTCTCCACATCTCTAATCATCCCTGGGGTGTTTCCATGCAGGGATTAAACTCCCATTTTTTGGGACACACACAGCTCCCAGCACTCTGCCTTTCAGATTTTGGCAGCAACAAAAGTTTGTATCACAACACAGTCATTTATTGCTTAGCACTCCCCATATAGCAAATATTTCCTAAAATTCCACGTGTCTCTTGGGAATTGTATTTCTTCTCCCTGTGCACTTTATCCCTCAGCAGCTCTCAATCTTTCATCATTCCTTCCAATTTAAATCATTTCAAATTTGACTGATTTGCTTCAATTTGGCCACCTTATCATTTCAGGCCAATCTGTAAAAGGGAGTATTTGCAAGAACTCTGATCCCTGGCAGGACACTTGGCTGGGAAGGGCCCTTCTCTGGGAGAAGCAACATTTACTCCCAACCCCATTTCCTGTCTTTTAACCCACTGCAAATCTATGAAAAACATCCTTGCCTTATGGAAGTTTTATTTCTTTCAAGGCCAAGGATGAGAGGCATTCCCAAAATCTTTTTACAATTACACTACAGGAGCAAGTGCCTCACCTGTGTGTATCTCCCCAGTCAAAAATGAATTTTATTCTTTACAACTTCACAAGCTTTTGGAAAAATCATTTTAATACCTCACATGTAAAAATCCCTGAAGAATTAACCACCCTAACAACACAAGACTGCTTCACTTTCCTCTTTCTTGCACCAAATCCAGCAATTTTTACACAACAGCACAGGAAAAATACTCCAAAACCTCCTAAGCTTTGCTGCCCAGCAGATTGCAAGACAAGGAAGAACAACCCAGCCCTGGATCACTTCTGGAGCTGATTAAATGCAACACAAAGCTGTCAAGGTCTAAAAAAACAGAGCAAAGAGCCTTCATTCCCTCTCAATTACACCCCACCAGGAAAGCAGGCACTTGGATTTGGAGAAGGAACCAAAGGAAGAATTCCAAACTGGAAGCTTTTCTAAGCCTGGAGCAGCGCTTTGGAAATAAAAAAACCCAGAGCAAACACAGGGGAGAATCCTGGATTAGGAGAAAGCAGCAATTCACACTCTTTCAGGAAATTAAATATTTCACTTGTTGCTCTGTAAGAGACTCAAACCCATCAATCCATCAACACTGAGCCATTCTTCACTTTCAGATCCTCGAGTCCTGAAAATCAAGGCCTTTAACGGGAGGAACATCAAGGTTTGTTTTTTCCTTTTTTTGATGGACATGTTTTCATCTTACTCTACTCACAACCCATAAAAACCAACTCACTCTAAACCCCAGAATAAACACCCAAAGGATAAAACACCCAGAATAAACACCCAAAGGATAAAACACCCAGGATAAACACCCAAAGGCTGCCAGGATGGGAAGCTGATGGAGCTGGTGTTCCCCTCAGCAGAGCAGCTCTGCCAAAATTCAAAGTCCTGCCTTGACAAACCCTCACCCAAGAGCCCTGGGTTTGTCCCTGCTTTACACTCTGCTCCCTCACCACACAATGGAAGCCTTTTCCTGGATTATTCCATGTCCTGAAGCACCACAACAGCCACTTTGATCATCAACCACACTGCCTAAAAGTGAGGAACTGTTTCTGACACACGATCAAATTCTTACACAGAAAGTTTTGGGGTTTTTTTCCCCGAGATCTCAGTGAATTAAGTTCTCACAACAAACCACAAGGAAGCACAATGCACTTGCAACTTCAGCAAAAATGTGAATTTGCATTTTTAACAGCAGAGTTGCAAAGAAAGCAGAAAGTGAGCCCGGTTGATTAAAGCTGTTTCTGGTTAGCAGGGAAAAGGCTTGAGCAGATTTCTGTGAAAGTTTAACAGTTTGGTCTTGGGGAGCCTTCCTCCTTTTCACTCTTGGTCCCTACAAGCCATTTTCTCTGATTTTGAAGTATCCTGCCATCTCCAAATGGCAAAGCAAAACCTGTGGTTTTCAGAGGAAGGTGAAGCTCACCTGTGTTACCAGGGGTAGCCTGGAGGGGAACAGCCCTAGGCTGGCAGTGCAAAGTGCACCCAAATTGTGCATTCTGGGAGCAGCTCCTGGAGCTGGGCTGGAGGGAATCCTCTGTCACTGGGCAGTTTGTTTGTCCCTGGCAGGACCCAGCCTCCCTCCAGGCACAGATCTGCTCTGCTGTCACTGTGGGTCACTCACAAGGACACACACGACACAGGTTCTCGAGAGAAGGCTGAAAGAGCTTTATTCACTATCTGACTCCATATTATATGGTATTTCTACACAGAGCAGGGATTGCAGGAGAAGATGGACACCTCTCCCTTCCCACTGGTCAAGGCAATTGTCCATCAGTTGCTTTCCACTCCCAGCAGAAGGAATTTCTAACAACCTTAACATGTTCTAATGACAGAANCCCAGCTGGCCTTTGGCACAGCCAGCAGCCTTGGCACGGCATTCCCAGAGGGAGCCCAGGCCCAGCCATCCCCAGGGCCCCTTCCCAGGGAATCTCCCCCTTCCTGCAGGATCCCTGCTCCAGCAGAGCCACCTCTGCCCCTGCAGGAGGGCTCAGCCCCCCTGGGATGGCCCTGCCACCACCCCTGAGCCCCAGGGCTCAGCTGGGCCCTGACTGTGCCAGGGTTTGGGTTCTGGATCGCTGCATTTCCATTGGAGCTCTCCCAATGCAGAACTGTTGTTCCATCCCCATCTCTTTGCCTGAGAGCCCCTTCAATCCAAAATGACAATAATTGGGAGGGAGGGGTTTGCATTCCCCATTCCAAGGGAGGCTCCTGCCCTCCTCAGCACACACCTGGAGTTTAGACCCAGACACCATCCCAAGGCCTTTTCCCTATTCCAACACTTTCACTACACAAATAATGAATTCTCCTGGTGCTTCCCCACACGCAGAGTGCAGACAGAAGGAATTCTTGCCTGAATTCCTCATCTCTCTCACAAGAGATTAAGTTCAGTGAATGAAATCTGCATGAGGAAACATCTTTAACTTGCTGAGACTAACCCAGAACCAAGGCCAAGCCACAAAGTCCTTCACAAATTCAGTCCAAAGCAAACAACCCCACAAACCCACCTATAGCCAGGCTTTCAGCACAATCCATTCACACCTCTGCAATGTAAAACTCCAAGCAGGATTTGTCTGCACTGATAAAATGCCCTTCATATCAGCCTGAAGGTAAATATCTGCAGAGCCCAGCTAAGCATGCACCAGAAATATCAAAAAAAACCTTTAATATCAATCATGCAAATTATCATTAAACATCAGGAGTTCACCAGATATTTGCATAAAACTTTAATTAACAGGATTACAGACAACATATATCCTCAGATTAGACATTTAAAAATGGAAAGTGGAAAGTGAGGTTTGGAAAAGAGTGATTGATTCAGCAGGAACAGACAGAAAAACCTCCCTGCCTTGCTGCCTGCCCCCCTCAGGTGGGAACAGCCCCCCAGAGATGTGCCAGGGGCAGGGGCTGCTCAGGGACCTCTGCTCCAGGAGAAATCAGGGAATTCTTGCCCATCTGCACAGGATCAGGCTCAGAGCTGCTGCTGCCAGGGGCTGAGGGAGGAAAAGGCTCCCCCAGCCAGACAGACAGACAGACAGACAGCCCACACCTGCACTCACAACCCCAATCCCTACAAGAAGTCAGCTCCTGTTCATGGCAAAGAAAAAGGATTCCCATTGCCTGCCACTAAACTCACACCCTGCTTTTCCTGGGGTATGTGTTTAAATCCAAGCCCACTGTGTTCCAGCAAGTTTCATTTTCCACAATTGCCTCAGAAATCAGAATAAACCCGACTACAAACCTCTCTATAAAAATCAGGAATATAATGTAGAAAAAAAGCCATTTTTCTTATACTAAATCCACCCTGCTAGACAGATTTTCTTATTAATTCTCTGATTTTTTTTTTCTCTCTTCATAAATTATTCTCAGAGAACAACTGGCTGACCAGAGGGTACCATTACCCAGCCCATGATAAAATATTCAACTGCAATGCAAACACTGTTCCCAAAACCAAACAGGAAAAGGGGAACTGTGCACTGTGGCCACTTGGAGGAGAGGACTGAGAGAAGACACTTGGCACTGCTCAGAAAAGCCAACAAGCAGGACACTTATTAGCTCTCTTTTGCTATTCTACAGCAGAGAAAACAGCAATTCATGGGAATAAAACAGCAAAATGAAGAGCCTGAAATTCCCATCAATGCCCTTCCTCAACCTTCAAAATTATTTAGGAAACGAGTTACAAATACAGATTGGCAAAGGGTTTGGAGAACAGGGTTAACTCCAGAGGAAAGGTTTCATTTCCATTTTTCACAGCTTAAATGCTTGTCTTCTTCAGTGTAATTTCTGAGCAGAGGAAATGGTTCAAAATTCAAAGTTTTGGAAGCTTTCCACTGCCTTTTACAAATGAGAGAACAAGGTCAGCTTTCACAGACAGCAGGTGGCCAAATTATTTCTTTATTTAAAGAGTTAATGCTGAAAGATAATTCTCCTTCAAATTTATGCATATTCATGAGTGCCAAGGTTTGATTCTGCACTGGTTTTACAGTCCTGTCTCAGCCTCACTGAGGGAAAGCAGCTCCAGCCTGAGCAGAGTTTAGCCATGAAAGAGATTTAGGGACACAAATATGGTTCTGTTTTCTCCACACCACCTTTTCCTATTCCTTGTCTCCTGAAATTCCCAGGATTTGAGCTGCATGGGGAGCTCATTTCTCAGAGGGCACGGGAAGGGGGGTGAGGAGCAAATCTCCAACCTGCCTGCCACAGCAGCATCACCTGGATCACCTTCCCTTTTGGGATCTGTCATGGCTGCTGGGGCTCTGTCAGCCCAGCTCCATCAGCCTTTTTGGGGTTCTGTCAGCCCAGCTCCATCAGCCCTTGTGGGGTTTTGTCACCCCAGCTCCATCAGCCTTTGTGGGGCTCTGTCAACCTCAGCCCTGCTGCCCCTTGTGGGGTTTTGGTGGGGTTTTGTCATCCCAGCCCCACTGCCCTTTTTGGGGTATTGTCATCCCAGCCCCACTGGCCTCTGTGGGGTTTTGTTGGGGTGTTGTCAGCTCAGCCCCACTGGCCTTTGTCCCCCCAGCCCCATAGGCCCTTTGTGGGGTTTTGTTACCCCAGCCCCACTGCCCCTTGTGGGGTTTTTTCACCCCAGCCCCACAGGCCTTTTTCACCCCAGCCCCACAGCCCCTTGTGGGGCTTTGGTGAGGTTTTGTCACCCCAGCTCCATCAGTCTTTGCGGGGTTTTGATGGAGTTTTGTCACCCCAGCCCCACTGCCCTTTGTGGGGTTTTGATGGGGTTTTGTCACCCCAGCCCCACTGCCCTTTGTGGGGTTTCGTTGGGGTGTTTTCACCCCAGCCCCACTGCCCCTTGTGGGGTTTTGGTGGGGTGTTTTCACCCCAGCCCCACTGCCCTCTGCAGCTGGAATTGCTGACAGGGGGCTGTCAATGTGCTCAGCAGAGGGGACAGTGCCAGACCTGCACATCTCCACTCCCTCCCTCACGCCCCAAATCCGACCTGCACCAGGATCTCATTGCAGGATTACGAGCTTTGACAACAGCTCTTTAAAAATAACACATTCCTCCTTCTCTGGCCAGGTCAAGTGTCACCCCAGTGCCACCTGCAGCAGGGGCACATCTCAGTTTATTCCTCGTGCAGGTGTGCAGTGAATATCAGAATATTGCAGAGTTACAGACCAGGGGAGGGCAGGCCACTGTGCACTGAACCAGAAATGCCAAATGCTAATTAATCCAACAGGGCAGTGAAAACACCTCCCCAAACTCCCCAGAGGAATTTGTTCTCTGGGGATTACCTGCTTCAAGGAAAGCATTTCATCTGTTTTCTCACAAATTGAGTAGGAAAAAAAAAAAAGATCACCCAATGTGGGCCTTGACTGCAAGGTAACAATCTGAAAGAAATTCAGCTTACCAAGTGTTCTTGAATTGTAATTTCCACTGAATTGAGGGCAGTAGGAGAAGCTTCTCTCCTTTCATATTCTCCTTTTGGAAGGGAAGAGGATATCCAATACCTTTGCCAGAGGATGTGCCCTAGAATCTGTCACTAATTAGAAAAGTCCAGCCTTGTCACTCAGGCTGGTATGGGGTGACAGGCACCTGCTCAGCCTGAACTCAGGAAGAACTGCAAGAAATACACCACCCCAAAATGTCAGCTCCCCTCTTTAATTCTATAGTTTCCTATAGAACTGCAATTTCTCCAACTCACCTTCACCCAGATGTGTGCTCACGCATCAGATTCCACATTTTGGAAAGGAGTTTTGGGAAAATACCTGCTACTTAAAATTACCTGATGATTTCATTAACTAAATTGATTTTACATTTTTATTAATATGAAGCAGACATCACCAAGTGCAGTTTCTCCCATCCTCCTACACACACCAGCCATGAAACCACATTAATACACTCACTGGGCCAGGGGCAAATGCTCCCCATGACAAAAATTATGGGGCAAAAACACTTGAATTCTCCATGTCACTACTGGCAGGAGCTGAAGGATTAATACTTTTATTTTATGACAGGGATTTCTAAGGAAAAGGATTGTACAAGATGCCAAGAAATACCTGTCCATCCATCCAAACACTACTTTTCCCAGTTTAATTAAATGTGCTGCCTGCCAGCACCAACTACAATTGAGATTGATTTAATATTCATCAATGTCCATTCATGGCATAAAATTCCAAGTGCCTTCCCTCATAGCCACCAGATTTTGCACAATCATCTTGAAAAGTCAAGGCAATGTCTTAATTCAACAATCAGAGCTGGTAATGACATCAGATTGATTTAAATCTCAGAAATTCAGGTACAGGAGCTGGCTGAGATTGGAGTTCAGGAGCAAATCTTTCCCTGGGAGGGTGGGGAGGTCTGGCACAGATTCCCAGAGAAGCTGGGGCTGTCCCTGGATGCCTGGGAGTGTTCCAGGCCAGGCTTGGAGCAGCCTGGGAATGTGGAAGGTGCCCCTGCCATGGCAGGAACTGGATGAGCTTTAAGGTCCCTTCCAACCCAACCCATCCTGGGATCCTGCAAATAAATTGCTGTAAGATTGCAAAGTAGGAAACACAGCCCCAAATCCTCCCTGCCTGTCCTGGAGGAAGGTTCTGGCCAAAGCCCAGGGGTGCAGAGCAGGATTTGCTGCCCAGAGAAGGGAGGATGGGATTCCTGCAGCCCCACAGAGCCAAGGGTGACCTGAGCCCACAAACTGGGGGGGCTGGGGCTGCTCCCAGAGCAACCAATTAATGCCAAGGTCACTCTAATTATTGAAACAACCCCTCAAATGAGCTCAGCAGGCTCCAGTTACAGCTCACCGGGCACGGCTGCACCTGGGGAGCTCAAACTGGAGGGGAACTTGTTGGGTTTGGATTTGGTGACTGTGCAAGGACTGCAGACAGGGGGTGGGAAATCTCCTTTTCCTGCCTAGTGACACAGCAATTCCATGCTGAAGATGGTCACAAAGGAGGAAATTTGGTCCTTCACTCTCCAAATTTCATCAAATCTTAGCCCTGCCCTTTTCCCACCCCGATTTGAGCTCTGTCCTGCAACACCAAATGTTCAGTTTTCCCTCTGACTCCTCCATATCTCCTATCTTTTCATACTGTACACACCACAGTGTCCAAAATCCTTCCCAAACCCACCCAGCTCTCCTCCCTTTTCCTCTCAGACCTGTCTGACCTGTCCAGCACCACCTGGGCAGGAGCAATCCCACAGAGGTCCCAGCTGTGCCATGGATCTACCCTGCATTCTGGCTCCCAGCAAACAGGACTCAAGAATATGGAATCATATAAAAATATTCACTTTGGGCAACTCCTGTGGTGCCCCACTTCCTGATTCTGAGATATTTTTTTAAGTTCAGCTTTGATGGAAGTGAATTGCTAAAAGATTTTTTTTTTTTATCTGGTTTGAAGATTTGACAGAAGGATTTTGCCTCATTTTGCTGCTTCCAACTTTCTTAATTCCTTCATTCATGCCCAAAAAAGAGTCATCCTTGTTCAACAATGAAAATATTTGTTATCATTTTATTCTTATTTTGTTGATTTTTGTGGTATTAGGAAAAAAAAAAATCTGGTTTGAAGATGTCTGTGAATCTCCCATTCTCCTATGCAGATACAGAGAAATTTTCAGCTGTCAGCATAACAATTCCTCAAGTTTTCTGAATCCAGCCTCCAGCAGTAAAATTCTCCCTACTCTTTTCTTTATTCTGGATATTTAGACGGAAAATGATTCGAGTGGGAGGCAGCTTGTTCATGTCAAAGAGATGACAAAGACTTGGGACTCAAAAGCATCTGTGCCTGTTCCTTCATTAAAGGTCATTTTCTTCCTGTCAGCCCTTGCACAGAACAGCTCCTACCCCTCAGCTCTGGCACCCTGCATGTCCTGGATCGTGGCACTGCAGCCATCTCCTAAGGAATCCACCTCTGCTTCCAAAGCTGATTGTGCCTGGGGATGTGTGGAATAAAATGCAATCAATGCCTTGAGCAGCTCAGCTCCTCCCTGGCGCTCCCAGAGCTGCCTGCTGATGATTGTTTGGACCATTGTTTTCATGCAAGTCATTAAAAACACTCTGGTGAGATTGAGAGCAGAACACCAAAGTGGCTTCAAAACTCACCCACTCCATTTTCTCCTTTTTTTTTTTTTTTTTTT
>VYXF01001360.1:21929-33530 GCA_013397295.1 Polioptila caerulea
TCCCTCCCTTCCTTCCCTCCCTCTTCCCTTCCTTCCGTCCCTCTTCCTCTGCCGGCGAGGCTCCGGCGCCCGTGAGGAGCGAGGCGGGATCGGCCCCCGGGCAGGGGCTGGTTCTGAGGGAAGGAGAGCGCCTTGAGGAACCCCCTCGGCGGTCACGGCGCTCAGGGGTCCTTCAAAAAGCTAAGTGAAATAACACAAAAAAAGAGTCTGTCCTTACAAAATAACCACATTTATGGGGTCAGGGGACGCTGTAAGGGGGGTTCGGGGCTGGTTCTGATGGAAGGAGAACGCCTTGAGGATACCCCCCTCCCCCTCAGTGCTCACAGCGCCCACGGGTCCCTCAAAAACCCGCGCGAAATAATAGAAAAAAACCCCACAAATAATGATAAGAACGCCACATTTATGGGGTAAGGAACGCTTTTGAGAGGGTCCGGGGCTGGTTCTGATGGAAGGAGAACGCCTTGAGGAGCCCCCTCAGTGCTCACAGCGCCCACGGGTCCCTCAAAAACCCGCGCGAAATAATAGAAAAAAACCCCACAAATAATGATAAAATAACCACATTTATGGGGTAAGGAACGCTTTTGAGAGGGTCCGGGGCTGGTTCTGATGGAAGGAGAACGCCTTGAGGATACCCCCCTCCCCCTCAGTGCTCACAGCGCCCAGGGGGAGCTGGTTTCAGGGCTAGAGATCTCCCAAAATCCAGGGACAAAAATTACAAAATCATTACTATCAGTATGAAATGACCACGTTTATGGATCAGAGTACACTTTAAAGCAGATCTGGGGCTGCCTTTGATTGAGGGAGAAGGCTTGGGGAACACACACTGCCCCTCCACACTCCCAGCACCCAGGAGAAACTGATTCAGGGCTGGGTGGCCCCCAAAAAATCGAAGTCCGGTGTGGGCTGGCAGCCCCCAAAAGCAGAATCATGGAATCAGTCTGGAAAAGACCTGAGATCATCAAGTCCAACTTGTGGCCAAACACCCCCTTGTCAACTCGACTATGGCACTGAGTGCCACATCCAACCTTTCCTTAAACACCTCCAGGGACAGCGACTCCACCGCATCCTCGGGCAGCCCATTCCAATAGTTAATCACTCTTTCTATGAGAAATTTCCTCCCAGCGTCCCAGCACAGCTCCCACTGCCTCACTCAGCACAGGTCCTGCGTTCTCCCCCTCCCACTGAAGATGCCAATATAAAATAACCACATTTATGGCTAAGGGGACACTTTACAGATTTGTGGCTCAGGGAGGCCACACTGGGTGCTGAAGGGACACAGAGGCACGAACGTGGCAGGAGGAGCCGGGTGGGTCGAGCACACGTCCTTCCCCTGGGGATAATGACTAAACCTGTGTCCGGCATGTGGGCTGGAGGAGGTTGTCCCATTGTAGTCCTCCCTGAATATATTTATTCCCATCTTAAAACCGTGAGACAATTCAAGGAAACGGGACGTGGCTGCTCGGGAGACGGTCGGGGTTGGCGCAGGCCGGGGGAGAGCGGGAGAGCAGAGCTCAGCTTGGATTGCTGCTGGCACAGGGCAGGGCTGCTGGTTATTTAAAACCCAAATTCCTCAGGAATCGTGCCTTACAAAAGCATAGGAAAACAGAAATGTGGAGCAAAATCCAGTTTATGAGTCACTGCTTTTAAGTGAAAGGAAGGTCAGGCTGAGCGCTGCAAACTTCATCAATTCCCGGAATGGTTTGGGAAGGGACCTTAAAAATCATCTGGTTCCAAATCCTGCCAGGGGCAGGGACACCTCCCACTATCCCAGGGTGCTCCAAGACCTGTCCAACCTGGCCTTGGACACTTCTAGGGATGGAGCATCCACCACTTACAGCCCAGCCCTTCCTCCCTTGGAGCCACTATCAAATCTACCACAGATTTGAGGTTTAAATACAGAAGAACGGGGACTGCAGTGAAACGCCGAGTGAGCTGCACTAAAAGCAACTTGTTTAGAAATGCTGCACATTCCAAAGCCTTGAACACCATCTGGGAGCCGGGAAGCTCCGAATCTTCTGCAGCGAGCTGTGATTCTGGCTTAGCTGTTAACCTTGAGCTAGGCAGGATTAAATTCTGGGTGAAAAAAAGAAGGGATCAGCACACATCTGATGGTATCAGCAGGAGCTGAAAGAATACTTCCCCCTTTTCTTCTTTTCAAGAAAACAGCAATGATGGAAACCCAATGTTTCTGGGCACGTTCATTAATCCTAATGATCAGGTGCTGACAGCTCTAAAGGAGGAGAAGAAAGCTCTTGGTTAAAATAAAATGGGAAGAACAGGATTGTTCCTGCTGCCTTCTCTCCTGCCTGTGTTCCTTCCAGATCTGGGCAGACAGCTCTCCAGAGCAGGAGGCAGCTTCCTCTCCATTCCCAGCTCCATCCCAGGTGTCTGTCTACATCATTAAGTGTGCAAATCAGCAAAGCCAGCAAAAACCTCCTGCAGCTGGCACACTTCCACCAAAAAAACTGTTTTCTATCAACCAGATCAAGCCCCTTAGTGCGAGTCAAACAAACCAGCCAAGTAAAATCACTTATTTTTTGATTATTATGTCCTTGCTGATGCCTTAAATTGCAGTGCTCCTGCTACCCTGGGCAGGTACAGGAGTGGTAGAGCTGCACCAGCAGAGCTTTGCCCAAGCTGCAGAGGGATGTTCCCTCCTGGTGGCTCCCTAAGAGGACTCGTGGCAGTGAATTTACAATTTACATCTCTTGTTTCATAACAGCAACAGGCGGTCACTGAGTTTGAGCTGTGATTTTGAAGCCACTGCAGCCCTGCCCCATCCCTCTTTGGAGCAGGCTGTACCTGGATCTTGACCCGAGCCATCTCTGACCTTCCCAGCCCACAGCATTTCAGCTGCGTGGGCAGAACCAGAGTCCAAGGCCGTGATCTGCAGTTGGGCACCACGAGCTGGGAGCTGGGGCACCACCCTGATAACCAGCACAGCAATCCACGTGGAGAAGGCAGCTCCCAGACTCCCAGGATATCCTTGGGATATGGAAGGGACTCACAAGGAGCTTCAAATCCAGCTCGTGGTCCTGCACAGGACAACACCAAGGATCAGGGACACCTTTCACTAGCACAGGGGGCCCAGAGCAGCTGTGGCTGCCACATCCCTGGAAGTGTCCAAGGCCAGGTTGGACAGGGCTTGGAGCAGGGATAGTGGAAGATGTCCCTGCCTGTGGAACTGGAGGGTTTTTGAGATCCCTTCCTACCCAAACTGCTCAGTGATTCTGTGAATCCCACCCTGTGCTGAGAGCGTTGTCCAAACACTCCTGGAGCTCTGGCAGCCTCGATGCCATGACCATTCCCAGGGGAACCTGTGCAGTGCCCCAGCACCCTCTGGGTGAAAAACCTTCTCCTGATAACCTAAACTTTCCTGTCACAGCTTCAGGCTGTCACTGGTCACCAGAGAGGAACTGGTGGCAGCGGATCCAGTGAGTGGGAGTAGAGGGACTGCTGCAAGGCAAGGAGCAGGAGGATAAGGAGTGGGATGTCTGGAATGCAGGAGGCTCTCCCAAAGAGGATGAGGAAGGCACATCCTCCCCCAGCTGCCCTCCCAACTAACCTAGGGAAGAGCAGCTGCCAGGGAGCCCCGGGAGGGCCTGTTCCACAGCCAGCATGGGAATATCGCCCACGTGGGGCTGAGCACACCACTAATTAGCTAATGAGTTTGTTCCAAATGTCTGGCCACCGTGCGAGGGACAACAGGAGCAGCACTTGAAAAGCCCCAAACAGTGACAAGTGCATTTGTCTCCTGTCACTGACCCCAGCCCTGCATTAACAAATAGGTCACAAACAACGGCGCTTTGCAGTGATCTAATCCCCCAGCCATATGTCGGCTGCCCGAAAAAACACTGCACAGAGAACGCCCCAAAGCTCTGCAAAAATCCCAAGGAAAACTCGATAAATATATCCCTGCCGTTGGAAATTTGATTTCCTCACTCTATTGTTCCTCATTTCCTGAGAGCTGGCTCGGTGGATCGCATTTTCTGCTTCTGTCTCCAGTGCTTGTAAGCAAACAAGACTGAATCTCATTATCCTGATGCATGGCCCTGGCTGCGTGCAACCCGATCTCTAAATCACAGTCATTTTGCTCCATTACTGATTTTCCTTCCCACTCCTAACCTGCAGGTCTTCAGAGGGATCGATACAGAAATAGAGATGAGCATCATCTAATGAGGGTGTGTTTAATGTTCAGCGTTTCAGTCTGGGTGAAACAGCCAAGTGAGAAACTGCCTCGTGCCTCGGGAGGTTGGGCACCCTCCACTCCAGGGGCAGCTGGAGCTTCTCAGCCTTCCCGGGAAGCCACACGCTTCCACATGGGGTAAATGGGGACTTCAGTCCCTAAGAGCCCAATTTGGGAAATCTGCTAATTAAATAGTCTGGGCAAACACAATCATCATTGTCCTTAGAGCCAAAGCAGCGAGATGTTTCTCAACAAGCACAGACCCTCCCCGGAATTTTCTGAGCTGTCTGCATGTTGCTGACAGTTATAGAGAATATATTCAGATTATACAACTTGATGTTCACCCCGGGTTATTCTCTCCTGGATTCATGAATATTTCATTGAAATATGCAAAGTCTGAGTTACAGTCTTGTCTGCTTCAATCAGACACCCGGATCCACGGGGTCTGCAGCCCTACCACACTTCCAGGGTTTGTCTACGAGGCGAGGAGAACCAAAATAAGAGTTTAGCTCCCATCATATTTAGCCTGGCTTCTTCAAACCTCTTTA
Source organism: Polioptila caerulea (assembly GCA_013397295.1). Classification (NCBI taxonomy): domain Eukaryota; kingdom Metazoa; phylum Chordata; class Aves; order Passeriformes; family Certhiidae; genus Polioptila; species Polioptila caerulea. The sequence goes on from VYXF01001360.1 coordinate 26,664, forward strand.
AATAAGCGAGAAAAGCAGAAGGATGGGAATGAGGGAGGGCAGAGCCCAGTGAGCCTGTGCCTGAGTTCAGCTGGAAGCAGCCCAAGCTAATCAGAACAGAGCCAGCAGGAGGGGGTTCGTTCCCTTCATGATGCAGACAAACTTGTAGAACTGTTTCCAATGCAAATATTCCCTTTGACAAGTTCAAAATTAATACACCTCTAATATGGGTATTCAAACCAGACCTTTTCTGAACACGTTGGCAGATTCATGAAAAGAGAAGGGAGAATGCAAGCCCAGCACATTCTGATTTTCTCAAAATGAATGTGCGGGGACAGTGCAGGAGGCAGTGACGTTTGAATGTGCTTAGTTCTAGTAATTACCAAGTGTTGTGTTTCTTTAGAAGCTGGAGCTGTTCTCATCTGTGGGCACCTTCCCTCATTCCTTTCTCCTTACAGCTCCGGAGGTGCAGTTTCTCCCATGCCACAGCAAGAAGCCAAGGCTACTGTGCTGCTTACATTAAACCCCACTGAAGCCTCGGGGTGAAATTCCACAAGTTTTAATTGTCCTAAGTCAGAATGTTGTGGTTCCTGCCCTTCCTCCACCACCCCTTCCCATTCCCTGCCACCAGCATCAGCTTATACCACTTGTGGTGAAGATTAATCACTTTTTGGGGGGGAGTGTTGCTTCTCAGCCAGCTCAGCTCCCTGAACCAGCTCGCCAGAGGCCCAGACCAGCACCCACATCAGCAGAAAAGAGAGGACAGGGCCATGCAAGGCCACCCCAACTGCTGAGGAGGTATTTTTCTGGGTTTATAGGACACGAGGAACGCATTTGACCTAAAGAGCCTGGATCTGCTGCTTGTTTCCAGGCTGGGAGCACTCACCCATTAGGACCATCTGCACAGTTTGGAGTGGCAGACTCAGGCCCAGCAAAGCCAGGCTCATTTATTGTTACCATCTGGCTGTCCAAAGCAAGTCACCAAGACAGAGCCTGGAAGCTCCTGCTGGAGGAAGGCATTCCCTTTTGCTTGCTACAGTTTGTTCTCTCCCTCCTGACTTCCTCCTTGTCACAACAACAGCACTTCCTGCCAGGATGGAGCTGATGGACAATGTCATCCCTCAGAATTCCTCCTCCTCATTCCTGCAGCCACCCAAAGAATGTCACCTGGAGAGTCAGACCCTCCCTTTTGCCCTGGGCCCATCCTCGGGCTGACAGAGGCTCCACAATAACCTCCAAACTCCAGGATGACTCGTGCAGTTGCACAAGGCTCTCACGTGGCCAAGGATTATCCTCCCTCCTCCCAGGTGTTCCTAACCTTGAGGGAAAACGCCCTGTGGGGTTTGCTCTGAGGAACTGCCAGGAGTTACACTCCTGGCTCTGCAGAATCCTCTGGCATTTGGGTCTCCTCTCTCTGCTGGGACAGGGATTTTGGCTGATCCTGGCTGGAAATGGTGGAAAAAAAAGACTTTGTACACTTGTAGAAGAGGAGGGGAAAGTGATGTGTACCTACAACCAAGCACCCAGCCTGTGGCCACTGCTGGCACAGGACGTGGTCCAGCATAAGAAGCTTCATTTTTATGTACAAACCCCCAGAAAGCACCACCTCCCCTACAGGAATCAGAGGCAGCAAATGATCCACCCCTTACGTGGGGTGAATCAGGGGTAGCCACTCTGAAATCAGCATTATCACACCTCAGTGTGGTGCTCACACAGATTTGGGGCATCATCAGCACAATTGGAGCTTCCTTCACGTTTGCTCTGCTCCCAGAGCATCTGACACCTGGAAATCCACCTCAGCTCCAAGCCTGGGAGCTGAGCTGCACAGCCACAGCCAGTTTTAGCTCAAATTTCAGAGCCCAGCTCTCAGACACAAAGATGTGACCCCCAAAGCAGAGCGAGTGCTGGGAGCTGCAGGTATTTTGTGTCTTTTAAACAGAGAGGCTGGAACAGCGCTGCCACATCCCTGGATTGCAGCTGGATGCCCATCACTGAAAAGCTGGAAGCTTTCCCCTTTGACAGATGAAAACTGAGAGCTGTCTGTTTGGTTTGTGTTTGCACAGCATCCAGCCAGTCACTTAATTAGTTGGCCCAATTTCTGGGTTTCTGATTCCCACTTCTGCAAGTAACTTCCTCCATTCCCAGGCTCACAGAGCCCGTTGAAACTTTCATATCTTCATGCACAGTTGTGACTCCAAACTTGTCCCTGCTGCCCCATCTCCTCCTCAGCAAGGCTTCCCAGGAACTTTCACTCTGTAAAAAAACCCCAAACAACTCTGCAGAGCTGTAAATACACGGTCCCTATGTGATAAACAAGCAGATTAAAAAAAATTCACCAGCTGGGCTGGGAGAGATTCATGACAAGCCATCAGGACTCCACAAAGCAAACAAACTGCACAGCACTGCAGGCAAGAATTCCTCCAGAACTTATCCAATCCTAACTCTATCCAGCCAAGCTGCTCCATGGATCAGCCCTGCTCTGAGCTCCTCAAAAACCTGGGGGAAGGAAAACGTCCCTCTTGAACAACAGCAAATCTCAGGAGCCATTTGAGCACCTTAGCCAGTCAAGCAGGTTATAATTGGCTGTAATTAATACTCCTACGAGCTTCCACATTCTTATGGACTGAGATGGAGAAATACAGGGTTGCTCCCTGACCCTGTGAACACGAGAGGAAGTCAGAGGGGTCTGTTGCCTTCTGATTTTTCAAAATCAAACATCTCTGATAGGAGAAGGCAAACACCAGCACTGCTGGGAACTGGCTGTGCACAGCCCCATCTTTTCTGGGGCACAAACCACAACAACCTCAATCCAAAATAACTGCAGAGCAAGTTGCTGCAGACAGCAAGTTCCCTCTGCCCCTCAAGATGCTTCCACGTCACTCAGAGCACTTTGGGAGGGGTACAAACCACACACAACCACACCAGATTTGAGCAGCACCAAAAGTGGCCTTTGGTGAAACATCAGCTGAGTAATTCAATCCAGGAGGGTGAAAACTAAAGAAGCCCAAAATGCCTGATGCCATGAAAACCCCACATGTGTCACCAGCGGGCCAGAGGAAGGGTTTGTGGCACCTGCACAGCTCAGCTGAGCAGTTCTTGGCACTCAGCAGGATCTGCAGCTCTCAGGGAGGAAGGGCTGGGCTGTGCAGGCCATTTCCTGCAAGAAGCCACCAAGTGACCCTTCAATGAAAACTGACAGGAGCTGCCACAGCAGCACCCCGGGCTTGCTCTTCGCTACGGGCGCGTTCCAGAGCGTGTCTGCATCAGCTTTTCCAGCTTGTGCTTGAGAGAGAAACGTGAGACTCCAGTGTTTTCCCTCCAGGCAGGGCAGGACCTCTTGTTTTGCTCTGAGATCAGAGCCTGGGGGAAGGCAGGGAACTGGAGATGCTGTCACTCAATGGTGCCTCTTTCAAGATGCATCTTGCAGACACAGCTCCAGTTCGGGAGGTGCCCAGAATTACTGAATCCAAGAACACAGCGTGGAATTCTGTCTGCTCACTCACTTATTCCTCTTATCAGAGGATCATAGACTGGTTTGGGTGGGAAGGAGCTTAAAGATCATCCAGCTCCAAGCCCCTGCCATGGGCAAGAACACCTTCCACTATCTCAGGGTGCTCCAAGCCCCTTGGACACCTCCAGGGATGGAGCAGCTCCTCTGGGCAGCCTGGTGCTTCCTCACCCTCACAGGGAAGAATTTCTTCCTAATACCTGACCTAACCCTGCCCTCCTTCAGCTTAAGGCCATTCCCCCTTATCCTATCACTACACACCCTTGTGAAAATTCCCTCTCCAGTTATATCCTCCTATATTCCTCAAACATTTGCTATAAACACTGCCAGTGCTCAGATTTTGGACTGGACACCTGGGTTGAAGCAGGATGGATGTTCTTATCTTCCCACACGTTGGCTCCCAGCTCCAGACCTTCATGTTTATCATCCTTGGGAGCAGAGGCCGACAGCAGCACCCACGTGCTGTTTTCCTCAGCTCTCCTGGGTTCCTCCCAAAAGCTCCAGCCCTGTGAAGCTCCTTTCCCCACTCTCTCCATGACTGGCACATTTTCCACCCTCAAGCCTCCCCTGAGCCTTGCAGACACTTGGCACGTTCCCTAAGCCTTCTGCACCCAGGGGTGCTCAGGGAGATTTAAACACATGCTAAAATGATTTACTGAACTGTCTCTGTGCCCCGGGGAGCCAAGAACAACTCAGCTGCAAACCACTGGAGGCTCATTCCCAATCCCAGCAAGCAGGAATCAGGCTGGGACACAGAATTTCTGCTAATTTGGTTTCCTGAGGGAGAAGACACGGGTGCCCACACTGGAGAGGGGCTGCAGCCCCTTCCCAAACTATTTTTGAGGGTCTCCCACGAGTGATTCCAGTTCTTTGCACCCAGTCCAGACTGTTCCTGTTGCTCCAGAAGTTCCCTGAGCCCTTCCAGCCACCTCCCTGTCCCTCCACTTGGAGCTGGAGCTTGCCCACGGTCAAACTCCTGCCCCTATTGCTCAGCTGAGCCCTTCCAAGGCATCCTGTGCCCCGTGGTGATCCCCAGGGGCTGGATCACAGTTGGGACACACAAGGATCATTGATCCAGCTCCTGGCCCTGCACAGACACCCCAACAATCCCATCCCTGAGAGTCCAAACACTCCCGGAGCTCTGGCAGCCTTGGGGCCAGCACCATTCCCTGGGGAGCCTGGCCAGTGCCTGACCACTCTCTGGGGTAGAACCTTTGCCTGACATCCAGCCTAAGCCTCCCTGATGTGAAATGACCCTGAAGTCGCAGTTTCTGCAGCAGGGAGGACCAGCAGGGCCCATTTCTCCAGCACAGCAGGATGTCACCGTGTAACATCAATGTGACAAATGGACATCACACACCACTGTGTCCTGCTGCCACCTCCACGAGCTGCTCAGCCTGTAGTGACCATCAGCCCCCCAGCAAAACCCAAAAACCAGCAAAACCCAAACCCACTTCCTCTTTCAGCCTGGGAGAGGAAGAGAGGGAAGGAAGGAAGATGACAAATCTGCATTTCAGATGCTGAAAGGAACGCGGTGCACAAACAGATATTTTACAGGATTTTGCCAAATGCTTTGCTTGCTACTGCAAGTACATCTTGTGCCAAGCACACCTACATGGGGAGGGTTTTTATTACCTGTGCTAATGTTAGTGCCTCTCATCCAGAGCCCTGTCAGATCAACGCTGTTCCTTTGCCATCAGCTCCCCAGGGAAGGGGCTCAGCTCCCCGTTTTCCTGGGGGATCTCAAACACTTCCATCGAAGCAAATGCTGTTTCCAGCTCTACAGGAATACTTCCAAGAGAAAGCAGTGCCTTGGCTTCCTATTTAAAATGCAGAATTGCCTCCTAGGAGTGCTGCATTTGCTAAGAGAGCAGAAAGTGAGAACACACATCTCGGAGCAAACCCCTGGGCAGTGTTCCTGTAACACGGGCCAGATCCTGCTCTCATTTACACACAGATATCTGGAGAGGCTTCCGTGAAATTACCCTGGATTGCCACAGCTGATGTGTGAGAAATCACAACCCAACGCAGCCCTTGGGAGGAATTCGTCAGTTTTATTGCGGCTTCCTAAAGAATCTGCGCTCAGTTTTTCCTCTCGCCTTGCACAGGCGGAAATCACCCGTCAGGAGAAGCGCCCTGAGGGGGCTCTGCCACCAAAGCACGGCTTTATCCAGCTTGGTTTTCCTAAGGGCAGCACGGGGTGGGGTGGGACACGGGCAAGGCCGCGTGTGTGGATTCTCCCCTGCATCCTTTGAGGCTGATTTCAGCCCCAGCTGATGACGAGGCTGGGTAGAGTCTTTACAGCTACATAATTACTAAATATTTCCTGCAGATACTCAGCTGAGGAGATCAGAGAGGTCAGAGCAATGAGGGACAGCCCAACCCTGGATGAGACCTCAGAGAATCCACACAGAAGTGTGAATATCCTACAGGAAAAAAGGCAGCCCTGGGCAGTGTGGAACAGGAATAAATCAGAGTGCCAGCAGGGCTGGGGGACTCCGGGGGGACCCCCGAGTGCATCCCCCGCAGGAAAGGGCAGCGTGGAGCATCCGGGGAATCCACAGCTGCACCTGCATCCGTCCGGCCACACACAGAGGCCTTCAGTGCTCCATCTTCCCTCCGCTTCCTCCCTCTTGTCCTGCCCGTGCGTGCCCTGAATAGGCGGTTTCAGCAGGAGCACAGTGCCCGGATTCTCTGGGGTTTCGCGGCGCATCCGGCGCTCGGCTCCAGCGGCCCCTCCGCCTCCTGCGCTGCCCGGGATGTGGCACCGCGCACATCCCCAGCCCCAGCGAGCGGCCCCCTCTTCTCCTGCTCCCTCCGTGTCCCCACGGCTGTCCCCACCTGCCCTGGCACTGCCCAAATTCCTGCCGCACGCCGTTCCTCTCCCATGCCCCAGCCCCAGGTCACCTCTGCGCTGCCCAGGTGACATCTCCTACAGCCCTGGCAGGTGCCACCTGGCCATGTCCCATCCCCCAGCAGCCCTGCGGGGAGGGGACACCTCCCCAAATGTCCCCCCAAAGGCAGCAGGGTGGGTACGGAGCCGAAGGAGGAACCAGGGCCGCTCTTGCCACACTTCCAGAGGAAAGCGTGACGTGAGCTGCGGCTTAATTGGTTATTAATAACTTCTTTGTTAACCAGCCAGCCCTGAGGAGGAACCGAAATTTGACTACCCCGCTGGAGAGCTCAGTCACCGGCAGCCAGCGATCATTCACAATTTCTCCCTACATCTTTTTATTTTTTTTTTTGTTCCCGGGAATCGCAGCCCTCCCCGGCTGAGTCACGGCGGTGACAGCACGGTCCCCTCACCTACGCACGTGGCACAGGCTTCTGCCGTGGGTTTTTCTTTTTAATTCCTAGAAAAATAACAGATGCTCCGGTTG
>VYXF01001360.1:49285-99607 GCA_013397295.1 Polioptila caerulea
CGCTCATAAAATATTGAAATGGATGGAAATTAATGTCAGGCATAAATATGGATGGGCTGCCTGGCTCTCTGGGCTGCACCCGCCCAAGCAGGAGCACGGGGACGAGCACGGGTGACCTGGCAGCATTGTCCTGGTTCTCCTGCCTGCACCAAGGCAGCCCTCAGCCTCCCAGTTTGCCTCAAACCTCAGTGGTGACACCTTGGGACTTTCCACAAAGGAGCGTGGGGTGCGATGGGAGCACGACTCAGCTGTGGGCAGACCACAGGCCGTGCTCAGCACATCCCAAGGATGCCAAAAATCCCAACCTGGGCCGCCTTTCCCCAGGGTCAGAGTCAGCTCTGGGGCCCCGGTGACTCCTTCCTGCAGCAGCCGTGAGCAAAGCTGCCATCAGCGCTCTGTGCCTCAGTTTCCCCTCTCTAAAACACCACGTTGTGCACGGCTCCATGCAAATCGTTGGTGGCTGGAGGGTGGAAAACGTTCCAAAGGGCAAGGCAGTGTCTGGATGTTGAATTCCAGCTGAAATGCCCGCCCCAGGCCTCAACTCTGCCAAAGAACACTTGGTGGGACCTCGGAGTGAGTGGGAAGCAGGAGCCCCCAAGCCAGGAGCAGAGCCCAGTGTCATATCCCACTGCCTCACTTTCAGGCCCTCTGCAAAAAATGGGAAATTAATTAGGACCTTGTAATTAATGCTTCCATCTGCAGGAAAGGGGCTGTGTCTGCAGCAGGTGCTGCCTGTCCAGCTGGATCCACCCAGGGACACCTGGAATGATGGGGACCAACCTGCTCAGCCACAGCAACCCAGGCCTGCAAACAGGGGCTGCACCCAGCTCCGGGGTTAATTCACCATGTGGGGGTGAAGAAACCCCGGGATGGGGATTTGGGGGAGCCAGGTGTCATCACCCTCGTGAGGATCTGGTGATGCTCCAGGTGTGGGGCTCTGCCACCCCAACCCGCCCCCAGCAGCGCAGCCAGCACACAGCACACCACGGCTGGGATGCAGCATTTACCCCACATGCAATAAATCATTAGTGCACACACCCCGTGAAAGAGGCTGTAAATCTCCTGGCACAATAAAAACCCCTGGAGCGAGCGGCTGAGGCGGCGACAACCACAACACGCTCCTGCCACGCCACACACACCCACAGCCAGCACCCAGCACCCAGCACCCAGCCTGGCCATCTCCCATCGCACCCGAGGAGGTCCTGGGTGCTGGCTCAGTGCTCACCTCTGTCCCATTTGCTGTCCCCGTCACTGCCAGCAGCGCTGGGATTTCACCTGAAACACCCAGGTTTGGTTCCAGCTCCCTCAGTCTCTGCTGCACCAATCACTGACCGGGCCACGGCGGGGGGTGATGCTTTAGGTTTGAGCTTTGATATTTTTCACATTCTGGGCTGTTTTGGTGGGCAGGTTTAGGTTCCACATTCTCTCCTCACAGAGCAGGGAGACAAAACAATTCCTGCTCCAGCTCAGCACCAAGGACAACTTTCAGCCCAAGAACAAAACCAAGGGTGAAGGGAGAAGGAAAAACCAGGAGGATGGAGCTGCATAACCTGGGGCTGGAATTGGACAATTAACTGCAATGTGCTAATGAACCAGAACTTATCAAAGTGTGGGACCTCGTGGCCGTTTGTCCATTCTGTGCCCATTTTGGGCTCACCTTGGGTGTGCCCAGCCGGGCTCTGGTGCTGCCCAGGTGTGCCCAGGGAGGCCTTGGAATAAATCCCCAATTTATCCTTTGGCTCTGTCCCAGCTCAGCCTCCAGAAGGCATCAGGGGGATGCCACCCCACCAGTGAGAAATCCCTGCAGGGCCAGTCATAAAGTCACCAGCTCCACCTGAAACACCTCCTGAGCTGATATTCTTTGGGAGCCAAACACTTCCATCTTCCCCAAGTTCACGTGGCCCTTGGGGACATGGTGTGGTGCTGGACCTGGCAGTGCTCCCTGGACTCGGTGACCCTTCCCAACCTCAATGATCCCGTGATCCCAACAAAGAGCTGTCACAATCCTGTGTCCCCCAGCCCCGCTGCCACCTCCTGCACAGCCCAGGCTGGGGCTGGGCACAATTTGTCACTGTGGGACGAGCAGGGCCAGGGTGCCTGCAGAGAGGAGCACTTTGATGGCCGAGCACCCGGACAGACGGGCGGCTCTGCCTCGGGAGCCTGACTCAGGCAGGGCCCTCATTTATCCGGCTGTGAATCCAGATGAGCCACACCAACGCCAGGGACAGACACACAGCCCGTGGCACTTTTCTTTTTTGCATTGGCGCAAGAATCTGACCCCAATTCCTGAAATTCGTCTTCAGTTGAGCTTCCAAGAGAAGAGCTCAGGAGAGCTTCCACATTTCTGGCTTGTGAGCACCAACTGGTAAACCCAGGTGGGGTTTTTGGTCCATCTTGCAGTTATTAATGAAATCTTACAGTCAGATCTGGTGATGTGACCACGCTGCAAACCCTACAGAGCAGGGGACAGGACAGGACAGAATAAATGGTTTCATCTGGAAGAGCCTTTCAACAATCCCACAGCCTGACCAATTGAGGGCTGACAAAAAAATTAAGGGCATTGTCCAAAAGCCTCTTAAACACTGGAAGGTTTGAGGCCATGACCACCTCTCTAGAAAGCCTGTTCCAGGATTGGGACACCCTCTCCATAAAGGAATGATTCCTAATATCCAGTCTAAACTTGCCTCAGTGCAGCTTTGAACCGTTCTGGCAGCTCCCACGCGGTGCTGCCCCCCAGGACCCGCCCGGGCTCCGAGCTCCTGCCAGCACAGGAGGGGTTAACCACAGGACAGAGCTCTTTTCCTGGAAAATACTGAATTACCAGCCGGCACATCGGGAGAGGGGGGAATCTCGGAGAAGAGATTTTTTTTAAAAAAAAAGACAAAGCACCCAAAGCCCTCTGGAGCCGCCCAGGACCCTCCCGCTCCCGCCCGCTCCGAGGGGCTCCAGGTCCGCAGGTGTGAGAGCGCATCAGCCGAAAGAGTTAAACGGGCTGGGCAGGGAATGTGTGAAGGCAGCATGTGACTGCAGGTGGGGCAGGGCGGAGGGATGAATCACTCTTTTCCTTTTCCTCTTTTCACTTCTTGCAGTTACCTGTCCGGCCCCGGCAGTGCGCGCTGGCAGAGCCCCGGGCCGGGAGCTGCCGGGGCGATGCGCAGGAGGCTGAGGCTCAGAGTCCGCCGAGCAACCCCCGACAGCCAGGGACGGCACCTCGGCCGACACATCCTGCTCTGCGCTGCCCTGCCTTAAGCCGCTTTCCTCTTTGTTTCTTCCCCTTACACTTTTTATTTAATCCGGTGTCAGCGTTGTCTTGGGAAGAGCGGAGGATGAGGAGAGAGCGGACTCGGGGGTGAAGGACCTTCCTGGTGGTGTGGGTACACCTGGGGCTCTCTGCCCCGTCACGCAGCCCCTGCTGTGGGAAGCTCCGCGTTTTCCTTGCCTGGAGCCAGAAACCAAAGCCTCCTCCCCGGCAGGAAGAGCTCCGGCGTGGCAGGAGCCGTTGGAAAAGGGAGCGGTGCCTTTCCCAAGCTGCGCGTTCAGCCGGGGAGGGCGAAGCAAACTCTGCATTTAAAGACTGGAGAATAATTAATTCCTATTTATTGCCGGCATCCGGCGCTCGCTGGGGGCACAGAGCTCCCTCGGGTGAGGGGACCGGCGTGCGGGGTCACCATGGCTTTCTCCCAGGTGCAGTGCTTGGACGACAGCCACGTCAACTGGAGGTCCAGCGAGTCCAAGCCCGAGTTCTTCTACAGCGAGGAGCAACGCCTGGCCCTGGAGGCACTGGCCTCCCGTGGCCCCGACGCCTTCTATGAAGTCCTGAAAAGGGAAAACATCAGGGACTTCCTGTCCGAGCTGGAGCTGAAGAAGATCCTGGACACGCTGGAGACGTACGACCCCGGCTCCGAGTACATCCCGCGGCACGGCAGCAGCGCCGGGGACAGCGAGGGCGACCAGAACAGCCAAGGGGACGAGCAGGACGTAGCCCCTTCCCTGGAGTACTGGCCACAGAGGTCTGACCGCTCCATCCCGCAGCTGGACCTGGGCTGGCCCGAGACCATCGCCTACCGCGGGGTCACCAGGGCCACCGTGTACATGCAGCCCCCCATCGAGGGCCAGGCGCACATCAAGGAGGTGGTGAGGAAGATGATCTGCCAGGCTCAGAAGGTGAGGTGAGCCGCGGGGACCGGGCAGGACCGGCCCCGGGGCGTCGTGCGGGAAGTCCTGCCCAGCCGGGCAATCCCTGTCCTGCGGGAGGCTCTGCCCAAGCGGGGCCAAGCGCGCAGGTTTTTCCCTGTAACCGATATCTGGGGATCGGGTTTTGCTGAGGATGCTGCTCGCCTGGTTCAGCACTCCCGGCAGCAGCACAGCCCTTCCCGGTATCCATACAGCAGCTCTGTTCATCCCGGCGTCCATGCCGGGGGGTTCTGGGGAAAACTGCTGCGGAGAAAAACGGGTTGAGCTGTTCTCCCGCTGTGAGCCCACGGTCCCAGCCACTCCACAGTCGTTGTTCCCGGTGTGACAGCATGTGACAGCATGCAGGAACCCGGGATTAGGTGCTGGCTTCAGGCCCTGGGTCCATCAGCTGTCCAGTATTGACCTCTGGGTCATGGCCCGGCCTCAGTCCTTGTGTCCACCACTCGTCCAGTCCATAACCCTGGGGCAAAGTAGTCAAAGCTCCTGGTCCAGCACTGACACGAGGGTCAGGTTCAGCCCGAGATGGCTGCAGTGCTCCAAGCTGGCTCATCCTGGCTCTCAGAGGAAAAGGATGAGCTGGTGAGTGGGACAAGGCTGGGCAGATGCTGAAGGGATTTGGGTTGAGACTTGTCCTCCCTGTGGCGTCAAACCAAGGAGCAGGGAGTGGGGATACATGAGCCATCATCACCCAGGGAAGGAGGGAGATGCTGGCCTGTGTAGAAGGTCAGCAGAGGCAGGGAGATGTTGCTGGTGTTTCCCAGTGACCAGTCCCAGCTGGGAAGGGCAGGCAGGGTTGGTACCTGCTGGTCTCTTGGTGCTTCGAAGCTCTTTGAGTTCTGTGCATCCAGTACCGTGAGAGCTCCAAGGAAGGAACTTACCAACCCAGAGGATGTTCCAGCAGGAAAACAGGGATACCCCACCAGGGTAACTGTGGAGCAGAGGGGACAGGCTGGGATGCATCAGGTCCACCTGGCTGCTCCAGAGATAGTGCTGGGGTTTGCAGAGCCAGGTAGGAGAGAGGGAAACCTGTGACATGCAGCCAGCAGAGCCTCTTCAGAGCAGCTCAGGCAGAAAAAGGAATCTCTCCAAACATTCAAGGCAGCAGGATCACAGGAATGGCTGTTGGACACATCACAAAAGTCGAGGTAACTTGTCCTCACCTGTGACATTTTCCCCGCCAAAGCTCTTTGCAGCGAGGGCAAAGGGAAGGGAGAGCTGACACCCCGTGGGATGGAGGATGGGAGAACAATCCCACAACAAACAATGTCTCATCTTCGGGTCATTCCGGCTGCCTCTGACTCGGGCTTGCAGCTCCAGCCTGCCTTTGCCTTCTCGCCGCTTCCCACCTGCCCCACGCAAACGGCTCCTCCTGAGTCACCCACACCCCGCGCCCGCTCCCGGGGCTGGCAGCTGAGTCAGGCACATCCCCTCCTCCCCTGGAGCCTCGCCAGCACACAGCGACGTGGCTGCTGTGCTCATCACCACCGGCACCTCCAGGCCCCCTGAGCAGGGCTGGGCTCCAGACTGATTGTGGGATGAGACATGGTGACACCACCGGTGACATGCAGGAGGAGTCTGCTTGGAGCTTATGGTGCCTCAGGAAACGCAGAGATGGGTGAGAGCCTCATGCTGCAGGGCTTGGGGATGGCAGGAGTTACAGGGGATGGAGAGTGGGGGTCTTCCATGGCCTCCCATCCCCGATTTGAGGACAGAAGTCCCTGGGGCTGAGCCTGCTGTCACACAGTGGAGCCCAAGTGGCAACTTGTGGGTGCTCCTAAGGGTGGGGGACACTGTGCTAGACCACCCTGCTGGTGTCTGCCAGGGCTCAAGGTCTTTGCAGCACAGCAGCTCAGAGGTGAAAAAGTTTGGCTGAGGAAGCTTCGAGGGGACAGAGGGACCGTCCTGCTGCCACCATCAGATGTCACACACACTGTCCATGCTCTCTGTCCTCCCCGGGGAGCTCCCTGCCGAACTGCCCCGTCCCACCAGGCAGTGCAGTGCTCTCCACCACGTGCAAAGGAGCAGAGGCTCGGGAGAGGCTCCCAGCGCCCTGCCAGAGGATGACCCTTGCTCCAGACGTTGTCCCAGAGGCTCTGCAGCGCTGCCGGTGCCATCCCGCCGTGGGAGCCGCTGTCCCGTGGCCAGGAGAGCAAAGTCCTCTGGTGTTGGGCCAGCAAAGTTCAGAGCCCATGAGAGCACTGCAGGCACTGGAAGGTGACAGGGAGAGGAAGCCCAGGGGTGTGAGGCTGCTCTGAGGCTCAGAGGAGCCCTGGTGCTTGCAGGAATGAGGCCAAATGCTGCAGAGTTCAGAGCCTCAACCCCAGGCACGCCAGAGAGGGAGATGCAAATGATCCCACTCCTCCCTCTTTCTGGGAATAAATGGGAGAAAGGAGAGGCAGGATCCTGTGGCCACGTCCCTGCTCTCCCTGAAAATCCCTTCTTTGTGGCCAGCAAGCAGAGGTGGTGAGGGATGTGGGGCACCAGCAGCTTCACCCCAGAGACTTTCACCAGGTCGGGCCATGGCACGGCCGGCTCTTCCTTGCTGTGGATCCCCTCAGGCTGCAAAGTTCACAGGCTGGACAGCAGGAACAATTTCTTCGTGGAAAGGGTGCTCAGGCACTGGAAGGGGCTGCCCAGGGAGGTTTGGAGTCTCCATCCTGGAGGTGTCCGAGGAATTTGTGGATGTGGCACTCAGTGCTTTGGGCTGGTGACAAATGGTGATGGGTCCAAGGTTGGACTTGACAATCCTGAATGTCTTTTTCCTTAATGATTCTATGATGGAAGGGAGGAAGAGCTCCCTCCTCCTCTCCTCTTGGCTCTCTCTGACCAGAAACCAGAGCAGGAAAACATTGACCTTGGCCCAGAGCCACTGGAGAGAGCAGTGACTCTGACCTCCTCTCTTCACTTGAGGTTCCAGGTTGGGATTGTGGTGATGCAATTACCCTGAACAACTTCCAGCGAAGGTTGGGAGGCCTATTAATTACTGTTTACAAAACCCTCTGCCATTCCTGGATGAAAGGGTCGACAGGGGAGAGCAATTATTAATGTTACTTGTCCCACCTCTCCTCCATCCCAACACTCTTCCTCTAATTGTGCCTTGGTGCCTGCCTAATTTATTAAATGCCCACGTGGTGCACCCCAAAAGTCATTATCTGATGATTCACAGTGAGACAATAAAGAGCTGCAACTTCCTCTACAAAACATGATCCTGCAGTTTATGTGCTCATCAAAGCTGTTCCAAAAAATCCCAACAGCATTTGCCAGGGGCATACAATGCTCAGGGATTTGGGACCCAGCACCTGCACATCTGCTGTATCTGATGGATTCTGGCAGCTCCTGGGACCCTGGCAAGAAAAGCTTCACCTGCATGGGCTGGGAGCCTCCAGCTGTAGATTTCGGGCTGATTTCCTCTGCACCCTCCAGGAGATGGCAAAGGGATGGCAAAGCTCCCTGGGATGACACAGCAGCAAAAAGGCTTCAGGAAAGGGAATGTCCCAGCACCAAGCACTGCCCGGGCAGAGGTGACAGGGACAAGGGACAAGCTCGCTCCAGACAATCCCATTCCCCACGCTGGGAAGCAAAGAGCACACAGGATTTCACTGCTCCAGAGCAGCCAGGCTTCCCTGCTTTGCAGATTCTCCCTGTGCCAGGGTTTGGCATCCCAGGGCTCGAGCACGGGCAGACCAGCAGCAGATTTCACCCAGCCAAGGACAGGCAGCCTGGCAGGAGCGCTGCCAGCGCCGGCCCCGCTCTCTGTGCTGATGCCAGGGCAGTGCTGGCACACTGGTGTGAGATTGCAGTGACAAACCGGGGCCAAGCCTGTCCTGCAGGCGAGACGCGGCGGGAGGGCAGCGGCAGCCGAGCAGTGACAGGATGCACCAGCTGAGCAGGAGGAATTGGGTTCAAAACCTGGGCAAGTGGGCGAGGGCTGGGCTCCCTTCCCGTGCCCGAGCTGGCCACCCTGGGCCACTGCCACAGCCTGCTCAGCTGCCTGTGTGAGCAGGGCTGGGGATGGGGGACAGTGCCCTCACCACCCTCAGAGCCACAGCTGTGAGCCAAGGGCCTGGCACTGCTGGCACCACAGTGGGAAAATGTTCTTTTCCCTCCAAAACGAAGGTCAGAGCTGTTCTCATAACCATTTTACCAGTGCTCAGCTTTTCCTGGGGAAATCAGAGCACACAGGCAAAGTGACACGAGCATGGAGCATCAGGGTCAGAAGAAAATCATCTGCCACCAAACCATCTGCCACCAGACCCTCGTCCTCAAGTCAGGCACACACTGTCCCACCAGAGATGTCCCTTAGCCAGGACTCATGGAAGACAGCTCAACTGCTCCCCAACTTCTTGCTGAACACGGCAAATCCAAGTCCAGAGCTCCCAGAGTAGCTCTGAACCCATCCCACTTTGCATCCATGCAAATCCAGCAGCCAGTTCCTGCCTCAGTTTCCCCACCAGGACAACAAGGATGAGCAAAACACACGAGTGGGTGCACAAGGGAGTGAGGATTTAGCCTTTCACAGCAATGCCTGGGGAAACTCTCGGGTGAGGATAAATGGGAATTCAGTTAAAATTGAGTGGCAAAGCCATAAAGTCCCCCTCACCTGGCTCGCTGGCAGCTCCCAAAACACTCCTGAGTGGTCAGGGCTGGGGACACCAGGGTGGCATCAGGGACAGCAGGGCTGCTGCCTTGCTCTTCCCCCCATCGCCTGCAGAAAAGGAAGGGAAGAGCCAGCAGTGTCATAACAATCCTCTGCTTAATTAAAGCTCTCCACGTCCTGTGGCACAGAACTAATTAAAAGGCAGCTCTGTGCTTTGAGAGCTCCGGACTGGACGTGTCTGAGTGTGCAAGCACCCAGCACCATCCCAATCCCTTCCTTCCTGAGGGAGCAGCTCCCTGGGGTCTCCCTGGTGCCCTCCCTGGCTTAGCCACGTGGCCAAGAGCACCCACCTGCCCCCAGCCCNCCCTGGCCCAGCCATGTGCCATGGCCAGCAGGGCCCTCCTGGAAGGGCAAGTGGCCGAGAGCACCCACCTGCCCCCAGCCCAGGGCACCTTCCAGAAACAGCCACAGGGATGGGAGCACTGGCAGGTTTCCAGCCACAGGACAATGACAAGCCAGCACTCTGATGCCAAGCCTTTTTCCTGGGATGAGGGGAGGCAGAAATCCCTGTGGAGCTGCCCTGGGATGCTCAGCTGCCTCCAGCCCCTCTGCCTGGCAGATCTCACGAGCTGCCACTCACCACCATCATCAGGAAATCAACACCCATGGGCACAGAGCAACCTTTGGTGCCCAGGCAGACATTCCAGAGAAATTCCCAGCGTGGCCCAGATCCATTTTCCTATCAGCCCCAGCTGTGGTTGGGAGAGCAGCAAATGCCCTGGGTACAAAGGCAGCTCCAGCTTGTGAATGTTGGTGACGCTGCCTGTGACAAACACAGCTGTCACTGCTCGGGGTGCTGGCACTGCTGTCCTGGCTCTGCTCCTTCCATCCAGCCTGGGAGGAAGGAGGGACACTGGGCAGGAGGAGCAGCACCCCAGGCTGGGCACTGAGACCAGGACAGATGGACACACCACTCAGTGGCTGGGCTTGATGATGCTACAGGTCTTTATCAACCTTAACAATTCTGTGATCATTGTGCCTCAAAGGTCTGATAGCAAAGGGACACCAGCCAGAAACTGAGCTCTGAATTTTGTGAAGCCTGTTAAAGGCAAGAGAGTTAGATTCACCCTCAGTAACTGGTTTTGCATCAGTAGATTGTGTCATGGATCACCACTGAAATGGCTGGGGTTGGAAGAAACATCCAAAGACCATCAAGTACAACAATTAACTCAGCACTGCCAGGGCCACCACTAAACCACGTCCCCAAGTACCTCTCTTGGAGATCAAACTTTCCAGCAGAGGAATGGGAGGACTCTCCATCCTCAGACTGTCTGGAGCTGGGGGCAATCCCCAAATTCCAGCCTCCTACAGGGAGCACTTTGCTTTGGCTCTCACCAAACAAGCACTGACCGTACCTTGGGCTGTCCCTGGCCACGCTACCCAGACTCATCTCTCCTCTCCCTCTGCAGGTCATCGCTGTGGTCATGGACATGTTCACCGACGTGGACATCTTCAAGGACCTCCTGGACGCCGGCTTCAAGAGGAAAGTGGGAGTCTACA
The DNA here is from genome assembly GCA_013397295.1 of Polioptila caerulea. Classification (NCBI taxonomy): domain Eukaryota; kingdom Metazoa; phylum Chordata; class Aves; order Passeriformes; family Certhiidae; genus Polioptila; species Polioptila caerulea. The sequence goes on from VYXF01001360.1 coordinate 59,637, forward strand.
TCATTTTGGATGAGACCAACGTGAAGCACTTCCTTCAGATGTGTGAGCGAGCCCACATGCACGCTGGACACTTGAAGGTAGGGATGACCCGAGGTTCTGGAGCTGGGGAACCTCCTCCAAACACAGGGAGATAATCAGAGTTCTCAGCTCTGCTCCTTCCTGTCTTGGGCAATCACAACCCCCAGTGCCAGAAGAATTTAGTGCAATTTTCCTGCAGCCGAAGCTGGAGGTGCTGCCCAAATTCAGGAGCGGCAGGGTGGAGGGGAGCAGGTGAGAGGCAAGGATGTGGATTTACAAAGCTGGATGCAGAAAGCCCAGGGGGCTGCTGGTACCCAACCAGTGCTGGGGTTGGGACAGAGGATTTAGGGGGTGCAGCCCTCCAAGGGTGGGCACAGGGCAAACCTGTGAGCTCAGCTCCTCCCGAGGAACGAGCTGGTGAGAGAGAGGGATCAGCAGATGCTGTGCCAGGGCGGGATCCGGGCTGTCACCGGCTCCCTGCCTGCTGCTGCCCCCGGCTCCCTGCCTGCTGCTGCCCCCAGGGCAGGACCGGCAGCAGCCACCGCCGGCCGGTTCTCACTTTCAGGCTCTCCCCAAGCCAAAGGCCGGAATTAAAAAACTCGAATTTCCCCTTTCCCAGAGCCTCCACCCCAGCACAGGGCCAGGAGCACAGCAGGGAGGCTCCTGCACTGCCTGAGGCCCTGGCAGATGCCCTGGCTGCTCTCTCCGTGCTGGGCAGTGCATGCTGGAGGGATTGATCTGTCCACACACACCGTGTTCTCCGGCCATGGATGCACATGGAATCACTCCTGTGCACGAGTGGAAAACCAGGGAAGGCAAAACACAAGGGTGATACCTGTCAGTGCAGGGTTGGATGGAGCTTGGAGCAACCTGGTCTAGTTTAAGCTGTTCCTGCCCACGGCAGGGGGTTGGAATGAGATTTAAGGTCCCTTCCAACCCAAGTGATTCTGGAACTCCCCCTCCATGTCCCTGTGTGAGCAGGGGCTGCAGAGAAAATCCCCTGTCACAGAGCTCATGCAAAGGCAGAAGAAGGGACAGAGGAGAGGACAGGGGGTTATTTCAGCCTCAGGAGCAGCAGCCAGAGCAGGGACCCTCACTCCAGCCACAGGACAGTCCCAGGCTCTGCCCTGAGCACAACGCTCCCATCACCAGCATCGGATGCAAACGCAGCAGAGCAGCCCCACATCCTCACTGGGGGCTTGCAGACCCCCCACTCCTGGCCACGATGGCTCGGCCTCGCCTGTTGCTTGGCAGAAAAGTGATGTTGCTGCTCCTGACGTCAGCCGGCCGCGTGCCCACTGCCAGATGCCCGCCGGGCAGGCCCGTGCCCGGGCAAGCTCCCCAGATTTGCTTATGGTAAGGGCTGAGTAGGAACACGTAGGAGCCACGACACCCTCACACCTGGCTGGCACGAGGTGGGCTGAGCTCAGGGACCCCCAAAGCAGGCAGCACTGGCTGGCCAAGCCTCACACCTTCCATGCCCGCCGGCCTGGCTCAATCGCTGCTCCCAACGACCCAAACAAAGACAGCCGAGCTTTTCCTGGCGTCCAAACTCCCTGGAGAGTCTGGGATCCCGCAGGCTGCTGCCTCTTCCAGACCAGAAAAGCCAGCGCTGACGCACTCCGGTGTTTTCCTGCATTAGCAGCCCGGTGGCAGGACTGGAAAAGCAGGAGAACATCTGCAGAGCTCGGCAAATGCCTAGAAGTTGGGATTTGCCACATATTGCAGCCAATTTGCTGGCACGGGATGCAGGGGGAGGTGAGGAAAGTAGGGCAGAGTCTGGGAGCTGCTTCTTAAGCCGGGAGATGTTAACGAGAACGTCCCTCGTTATCTCGGTGCCGTCGCTGGCAATTAGCAGCCGGCTTGGGCAAGGCGGGCGCAGCGTTGAGCAAGGGCTGCCTGGGCAGTGATTCACCCAGCCCGGCTCCTCTCCCGCTGCCTCGGCAGGGATTAAAGCAGCAGATTTTACTGAACAGCAGTGACAGGCCAGGAGGGAAAGGGGCCAGCACCAGGAGAAAAACCCAGAGCTGCTCCTCAAGTTTGGGCAAAGGGTCGGCTCCCCGTGGGCAGAGGGTGAAGCCTTGGGTGTCACTGCTCTCTCAGCATCCCGTGTGCAGGGATATAACAGGGGACAGGGATGGGGACTGCCACCCCAGCCCCCTCAGTGCAGCACACTGACAGAAATTAGGATGTTCAGCACCAGTTTTGCCCCAGCCACAGCAGGCAAAAAGGAAAGTGCTGTGAAAAACATGAAAGTCACAAAAAATTCCCCCCAAACCTTCCCTGTTCCCTGGAAACAAAGGCAGGAAAGCTGTTGCTTTCACATCATCTGCACTGAATTTTCCTGCCAGGCATGGGGGAGCAGGAACTAAGGGTGCACCTGGGCTTAGAGCTGTGCCTGCTCATGGCCTCCAGGGAGAGAGGAGAGCCCAGGGAAGCAGATGAGAAAGGCTGGAGGAGGGGAAGACAAATACTTTTGATGTTTTTTCTTTAAAAAACAAAACAAAACGCACAATAAAACAGCCATGGAGGGCATGACCCAGTGATGACACAGAGCCTTTTGCAACAGCATTACCAACATCCCAGCAGGAGCAGGAGGAATGCAGGTGCTTTCCTAAGAAAATATTTTCTCCCCACCCAAAAGGAGACCATTTGCCGTGGGAGATGCTATCTGCTCTGCTGTGGAATGTGCCAGTGTCCTCTACTGAGACACCGGAGACACAGGAGACAGAAGCCAGACTGGGGATAAAAAAAACCCAAACATTTTCACAGAGCCAGGGCTGCCCCTGCATCAGTGAATTCCCTGGGGAGAACACCCAACTCCACTCCAAGGACCTGCTCCCACATCACCAGGTTTCATTTCCCAAGGGTGAAAAGATGTTTCCCCACTGCCTGATTTCCCACCAGCCCCTAAAAGCAGGGCTAGATGCCCAAACTTAGGAGCACAGCAAAGGGGGAGCGTGGGGAAGGACAAACCCACTGCCAGCAGGTCCACATGGGCTGTCCTGGGGTCACCACCTCCCCCTAAAGCCCCTGCAGGTGTCCTGCTGGGAGCGGGGTGGAACCTCCTCTCCCATGGTGGCATTTGCATAGATTGCAGGAGCTGGGGAGCGCTTGGCAGCACCACCACACAGCCCTCGCCCACAGACACTGGTGGCACCGAGTTCAAGAGGTGGCACACACAGCCTGGCACAGGGGCAAAGCAGGAAACTCTCCAAGCCAGGTCCGTGGTTCACTGCGTGGCCTTGGGCGCGTTATTCTGTCTCCCCATCGCTGTGGCCTCCTCTGAGCCGGCCGTGAAGAACATTCCCACTCCTCAGAGGGGCTGTGGAGCATCCAGAGGGGTGTTCTTGGAGGGGTGGGTGGTGCTGTCACACCAGCTCTCAGCTCCTGCTCACACCTCTGCCTTTGCTTTGCAGAACCTGCGCGTCCGCAGCACCGGAGGGACCGAGTTCTTCACCCGCTCGGCCACCAAGTTCAAGGGGGTTTTAGCCCAGAAGTTCATGTTTGTGGATGGGGATCGAGCCATGTGTGGCTCCTACAGGTAAATCAGTGACATCTCCTCTTGCCCACCCCATGGAGGCGTTGGTCAAAGGATCAACGTGAAGCCACGTGGTCCAAGGCCCCAGGACCCCATGCCAGACTTGCTCTCCTCCTCCTAAATTGGGAGGAAATTTTCCCAGGAGATTTGGAATGGGCCCTGAGGGGTTCCCACTACTCCCTACACCACCAGGTCTAGGGGACACATCCTTCTCAGAGGTGGTGGAGCACACCAAGTTTTTCTGTGCTGATGAGCACAAGGAAGGACCAAAGCACCAAACCACAGCCAGTCCCAGCTCTCACACCAACCTCAGTTTTCCCAGTTAATTTCCTACACAAAGTATTTCTCAGTTTGTTCAAAGGAAAACTCACTTTGGTGAAAACAGACCAGCCCTGGTCAGGTTTCAGGTCTAAAAGACAAGTTTTATAAACATGGAGCTTAAACATGGAGCTGAAACATTTCCTTCTTTCTAACACATCCACTTAGGAGTTGCTTTTCTTTGCTAAACCAAACTGAGATGGGAAAAGCAGCCAACACCAAAGTGAAAAACTGACCCACTGCAAATACATTTTATTTTTACTTCAAGTCCCACCCTGCTCAGGACCTCAACCCTTCACTCTAATTTGGGATGGGAGCTATTCTGTCAATCCCATTATTATTATTACCACTGTTTACAGTGAGATCACATCCCTGCTGGCACTATCAGTCCCCTGGGGAAGGCCAGGGCTGGGGAGAGGTGTTATTTACCAGTGAGTGCTCAGAGAGTCTCCAATGTGTTTCTGTTCCAGCTTCACCTGGTCCGCGGCGAGGACGGACCGAAACGTGATCACGGTCCTCTCGGGCCAGGTGGTGGAGGCGTTTGACAAGCAGTTCCAGGAGCTGTACCTCATGTCCAAGGGGGTGAGCCTCAAGTCCATCTCCATGGGTGAAGAGCCCGAACCCGAGCCCGTAACGCTGCCCTCCGTGGTGCCGGTGACCCCCGCCAACGCCGTGGTGAAGAAGCTGATAAATCCCAAGTATGCCCTGGTGAAGGCCAAGAGCGCTGACCAGATCAGCAAGACCTCATCTGAAAACCAGGACAAAACCCAGAAGACTGACAACAAAGGCAAAGCACCTCCCGAGGGCCAGGGCGGCGACCGGCACGGTGACGTGGCTGACCTCTCCCTGCTCATCCACCCTGGCCTCCTCAACCTGGAGAAAGCCAACATGTTTGACTACCTGCCCACCTGGGTGGAGCCTGACCCCGAGCCTGGGAGCGAAGTCCTGGGCTACATCAACATCATTGACCCCAAGGTGAAGAACGTGAAGCTGTCGCAGATGAACCGCATCAAAGTCTGCGATGTCTCCCAGGCCAGCGCCCAGCACCGGCAGATGCTGAAGAACAGGGAGATGGAGGCCAGGAAGAACTCAGACCAGGAGCTGCCTCTGCTGTCCCCCAGCCACAGACAGATCTCACAGCCCCCCATGGAAACTCCTGCAGCCCCCACTACCAGCCCCATCGAAGGCATCAGCTGGACAACAAGGCAAGTGGGGACATTTGCCTCTTCACCATTGGGCCACCATTTGAAGCCACAGGAGGAGGCATCAGAGGATGTCAAACCTCCAGTTCCAAAGCCAAGGACCGTCCCTGTTGGTGTCCTCACGACCAAAGCCGTTACAAGCTGTGACAGCAGCACTGCCCTGGAGGGTGACACAAAGCCACCACTGGCCAACCACGCAGGTGTGAAGCAGGAGTGGGAGGAGAAACCCAACCGAGCTTCCATGGACACCTGCCATGTCCAGCCAGACCGGCCAGTGCCAGCTCCACAGGAGGACAAAGGGCCTCCCTGCGCCCACAACGGGCTGGGAGAAGAGGAGGAGGAGGAGGAGGAAGAGGAGTACATCACCCTCAGTGACCAGGAGAGCTACTCCAGCAGCTCTGCTGACCACAGCTACCGCCGCTCCAACGCCTCCTCCATCTCAGACGAGTACTTTGAGGTGAGGGATCGCTACGGGCCCCTCCGGAGAACCAACTCGGACGTCACCCACAACGGGGAGATCCTCCCCATGCAGAGGAAGCTCAGTGACCCTCACATCAGCCGGGGCACCTTCATCAGCCCCCTGGGCAGCCTCCCCACCCTGAAGCACATGCGCTTGGAGGACATGATGAAGAGGAGCAGCAATGTGGAGATCAAGCGTATCCTGCCCCGCAACATCCTGGATGGCAACAGCTCCTACCCCAGCAGTGCTGCCCAGGTAGGACTTTCTGCTATAACCTTATGTTTCTTCACCCTACAAAGGTTTGCAAACCTGGAGGTGACCCAGTCAGCTCAACTGAGGTGTGGTGTCATCCAGAGTTTTGGTGTCATCCTGACCTTTGGTGTTGCCCTAGATGCTGAGATCAGGCTTCCCACATAGGTGAATAACATCCTGCACGTGGCCATGGTCACCCAAGAGGTGACCAAAGGCGTGGTGGCCGTGTCACAGCTCTTGGTGTCCAGCAGTGGGGATGGCTGTGGCAATTAAAGGTTATCCCACAGCGCTGGGCTGGGGATGGAGCCAGGCACAGCTGTACAGATGTGCTGGGACTCGCTGAGCTCCATCCGTGGCCCATCAGCAGTGGCATCACGCCCAGCTGGGGACAGACTGTGCGTGCAGGCGCGTCCTTCTCAGGTTTGTTTTCCAGCGCCCTGCCAGGGTGATTAGCATCAAAGGGAAAGCGCTCGGACACGTAATTAGGCAGAGCAAGGCAGCAGAGAAACAGGGACAGCAACCTCCGTGGGCGAGTGCCACAGTCAGCAGCTTTGTGGCTGATCCACGAGTGACGCCAGACCTTGTCACCTCACAGGGCCAGCGCCCTGCTGCGGTTCCACGGGGAGTGTGCCAGAACCCCACTGCTGGGAGCACGAGGTCACAGCAGCATCCTCACCACAGCCAAAGCATCATCCCATGCAGGGGTGAGGACATTGTGATCCCATGATTTCCACCCAAGCTTTGCACCTCTGCCAAGCATTCTGGCTTCTCAAGGCTCCCCACCCGCTGTTTTTGGGGCATTCAAACCCCCAGGGCTAAAGCAGCAGCTGAAATCACTGAAACTGCCTGAGGTTACCCCAGCTGAGCATCTAATCTGTATTTACGGGGAATTAAATTTATTATCCCAGAGTCCACTCGCTTCTCCCTTCCCAGCCAGTGACAGGGAGCTCAGAGCTTTAATCCTTGCACATCAAATACCCCCGAGCCCTGCAGGGCAAGGAGCATCGAGCTCTTTGATGCTCTGTGACCCACGTCCCAGGTGCCACCTTGCTGGGGACGGCTGGGTATGCTGGTGTTCCTGCAGTAACTTGTTCTGGCCCTTTGATGAGAGGCAGATAATTGGCACAGCATCAGGGTTAGGAAAGCCAGCACCCAGTGGAGAGGCACAGGGAAGAGTTTCTCCCATGTGTAAAAACAATGAATTGAAGTAACCCTTGATTAACTCTTGAAAACTCAAATCTCACAGAAATCACTATCAATTCTCCCAAATATTTTTTTTTTTCTGAGTCCACATTTCTTAGGTGCTGGGCCATTGCCCAGCATAGCCCAAAACGCAGGGGAGGCTCACTCAGGGCAAACATTATGTTTTCTATGTCATGGAAATCAATTTATCTCCCAATTTTTCTCTGGAAATCACCTTCCCTAAACACACAACCCCATTCACACCCGGAGGCACAGCAGGCTTGAGAAGAGCACCAGGGACACCTGGGTTCTCTCCTGTCCCTCTCCCACCTGCAGAGCCCCCAGGTCTGTGCAGAGCAGAGGTTTCCAGACAAGCCCCCCTCCCACTCACCCCTCAGTGACAGGGAAAATCCTCACCCCAGCAGTTCCACAGCCACATGGGGGGCCCTTACCTGGGAACAGGACCCTGCTGATCATCCCTGGCATGATGATGAGGAACAGGGGCAGCATCTTCAGGTAGCTGGCCAGGAGGGAGCCAGCCTTGGTGTGGCTCAGGTTTTTAGCAGAGTGACTGCTGGACGATGACCTGTGGAGAGCCAGGCAGGAGAGCAGAGCAGCACCAACATCTATTCCACATCAGCTTCTTCCTTGCCAAACTGAATCCCGAATGCTGGAGCCACTGGGCATCAGGCCCAAATGCAGCCTAGACGTGCACCCAACCCACAGTGGAGTTTGTCTCCAGACCAGTAACGGGTTGAGGTTACACAAAAAGAGCCCAGTGCAACCACAGCAGCACAACCTCCAGCCAGGAGCAGCCATCCCCCACCACCATCCCACCCCTCTCACCCTTTCTATCCAATCTCATCCCCAAAGAGTGCCCACAATGACATGGAAGCCAAGTGCAGCCTCCTCCTCCCACAGCTCCACTCAAACCATCACACCTCAAAGCTCTGCCCAAAGCCATGTCCATCCACAGCACAGCCACCCCTTGGGCTTTGAAGCAACCCCTCTTAAATAGGCAACATCCATAGGAATTGCTGATTTTAAAGAGCTCAGAGTCTCTCCAAAGGCTTCCAGAGAAGTGCTTAGCACCCAGCAGGATTCAGGCTCTCCTGAGCAAGCACTGCCTCGTTCTGCTTGTGGGCAGGAGGGACAAGGTGCCAGCTCTTGGGGTGGGATTCTTGGTTTAAGCCATGGTTAAACTTCTTCCCAAGAGCCAGAGGATGTCAGGAGCCACAGGAGCCACCATCCAGCTAAGGCACATGATGAGCTCAGAGAGAGAAAAGCTAAATCATCCTTAATCCTTCTCACCTGAAGCCATCTCAGACCTTAACACCGATTTTAAGCACCTAATTAAATCAATCTCGGACTACCTAAGCTAAACTGCTTTAACACAACCCTCCTGGACAAAGCAGGAGGTGTCAGCTCCAGGGCCAAGGAGGCTTTTGAGACACTGGCTGACAATCAAGCTGTTGCCAGCAGCAGCATGGTGAGGGTCATGGCAGAGGCAGGGCAGGTTGGCACAGCCAGCTCTGCAGCCTCCTGGCCCCAGCTCCTCCTGCCATCAGCACCTTGGCTCACCAGATCCCACCTCCCCTGGTACCTCTGCACAGGTGCAATCACACCTCCAGATCACCACACAGGCACACCCGGGATATTGATAAACATCTGGTGACCACAGCCGTGCGTGAGGGCCTTCCCCAGGCCAGAATTAAGATTAATGGTGCTCAGACCCGACCCAAACGTGTGTCTCAACCCAGCTAATGAGAGCCACCCCCGCAGTGGTGTTGCAGCTCAGTGCTGTCTCCTGATCCCACCTCCTCTCCCAACCCTCCATCCTTTCATCTAAACCTGGCAGTCCCCTAATCCCACAGGCTGGGTCTGGATGACTGAATGCTCTTCAGGCCTGACATGAGGGCTGAGATGATTAAAGTGGGTGTTCAGGCTGCTGCTGCAGAGAAGGTGTTGAGATGCCTTGTCCTGGATTTCCAGGCAGGAGGGACTTGGCTCGGGACAGCCTCCAGCCTGCCAGGGCTGCTTGGGAAGTGGCTGCTGGGAGTGTCAGGGTGTTTGGTACCAGAGTCAGGAATCAGACAAGCAGCCAAGGTTAATATTTGAGGCAGTTTTGAGCTGCCACTGAATTCAGGCAAGGGACAGAGGGATTTGTCCGTGAGGACACCTGGCACAGGCAGGCAAAGAGGTGGCATTGCAGGGAACAGCATCCTTCCAACAGCCTGAGCTCACTTTGCCTCTGCTCTTTCCCAAACAGGGGATGCACATCTACCGCTACCGGCCCAGGACCCCGGCGGGCAGAGAGCCGGGCAAGGAGGTCTCCTGCTCCCCGACGCACGAGAAACCCCTCGGGGCCACCAAGTTCAGAGGGGAGGGAGCAGAACCCAAAAAGACCATTGCAGGCAGCCAGCCCTACTGGCAGAACAAAACCTTCAGCCCCAGCAAGCCCACGGCACCCGGCCAGCTGCCCCCAAACAACCCCAGAGCGCCAGGCAAACGCTTCGCCTCCCTGCCCGAGAGCCAGAAGCCAGCTGAGGAGATGAGGACACCCCTGGGCATCCCGCTCTCCAAACTGTCCCAATCCAAGCACCTCAAAAACAAGGTTGCTGGGGCCCAGAGTGCTCCTGTGGACTCCAAAAAGCAGCCCCCCGAGGCCACGGGTCAGAAGGACCAGTAGAGGTCCAGGCCATCCTTGGGGCAGGGGGTTCTTGTTTACAATTACCTGGTCGGTGTACCAGTACCACGTGGCCATGATGGACAGCCCAAAGGTCATCCCTGTCCAGGGCAGATCTCCAGAGACTGGGTCTCAGAAGAGGTGCATGGCATCTGCCCTGGGCAGGTGGTGTTGGGAACAATCTTGGATGGCACAGCCTCTTCTCTTGGGGTAACCTCCGATCTCGGAAAGCTGGAAAGCATCGTTGGGGGAGCTGGTTAGATCCCAGAGGTCTGTGGGACCAGCTCCTTGACCCANACCTCCGATCTCGTTAAAAGCTGGAAAGCATCGTTGGGGGAGCTGGTTAGATCCCAGAGGTCTGTGGGACCAGCTCCTTGACCCAGAACACTGCCTGAAAGGGAGGGATCGTCCATGGTCGTGTTTTCTCCTGGTTATTTAAGAGACTCTTCTGTTACCATTTTGCACAGCAGGTCCCACTGCAGTCTGCCCTCCCTTCGGAGGGTGACCCGTGTCCTGGGACAAAGACTCTTCAAGGGACCCATGTCTTTTAACCTCGTACTGTAAAAAGGCAACTTGTTCATTAAAGATCCCTGGTCCCACGGCAGGAGAACCTCGCCTAAGACTATTAAAATGCAAGTTTAGGTGGCCTTGGACTCAATAAACTGCAGCTCAAGGTGCCTTGGCACAAATGTCCAGCCAAATATTTTCTACATCCCTGTGCATTTCCCCAGCACCCCCATGTGCTCCTATCCCCAAACTTCCAGCAACCACTAATAGAAAAATAAGACAAGAAGCCCCTTTTCACTGCATTTTTCGTAGGAATTGGGACCCAAGGTCTGAGCCTGAGCCCTGACAAGGAATATGTGCCATGAACAAGCCCTTGCAAGTGAGCCCCTAAGCCCTTGGCAGCTGCCCTGTGCTCCTCCTGCAGCACTGCCAGCCAGCCTTGGGCTCTGTCCTGGCTCCCCACTGCCTCCTTGCTCCTGGGGGGCACAGGATGAACCCTCCTTGCAGCTCCCCCTGAACCTCCAGCAGAATTTTGGAGCCAGGGGCATCATTTTTTGGAGTGAGGGATGGGAAGCACCCACCCCACTCTCCCCACACCCCACAGCCACCCATGCAGCAGCCTGGGGAGATGAGCAGGGAGGGGCATTGGCACCCCCAAACTCACGGCAGCTGCTGCTGCTTGGGAGAGGAGAGGAGAGGAGGCTCCAGAGGCCTCACAGAGGGAGGAGACAAAGCAGGACCCAAGGGCTTCCCTTGGCAGATTCCACACAACTGGTCCTGCTGTTGCATCCTGGATCCCTTCCACCCATCCCTGTGGTCCAGACCCTCTGCTCTGTCCCCTCCAGGACAGCAGGATGAGGTGGGAATGTGCTCCTGAGCAGTCTCCCTCTCACAGGACCATCCCCACGAGTGCCGCTGCCTTTAGACCAAGTGCAAATCCCTCAGACATCAGGCACTGGGAACACCTGAGAACAGCGTTCTCCCTGCAGCCCTCCCATTTCCATGGCCAGCCTTCAGCCTTGTCTTCATCCCAGCTCATGCCCCTGGCCTGAGCCTTTTGGGGAGCTGGCAAAGGGGAATCACACACCATATCCCCCCTTCAATGCATCCTGTGGTGTTTCACAGAGAGTCAGCGTTTGGGATCTCCTCCTGCTCTTGTGCAAGAAGCCCTGGCCCGCCTCCAGCGCTTGGTTTATCCAGGCGCCGGCTCCTCCCAAGCTTTGCATGGGCGTTGGGCACCAACAAAGGCTCTCCAGAGGCAGAGGCCGAGTGCTGAAAGCAGAGATTTGCGCCTGGGGGTGCGGACCTGCTCCCTTCCCAAAAGCGCTCGCCAGCAAGTCAGGGCACCCACGCCTGCCGAGGAGGAAGAGCAGGGAAAACCCTGCAGGCAGCAGGAGCTCAGCTGGCAGAAGCTGGGATGCAGCACATGGGATTAAATCCTCGTGGTGAATGGCAGGAGGAGGGTGGGATGGCCCAGTCTGTCTCATCTGTGATGCTGGAGCTAGGCAGAGCCATCTCCAATGTCTATGTTCAGCAAAGGGTTGTAAAACTGGCAGAGGGCGGGGTTAGATGGGATATTGAGAAGAAATGCTTGCCTGTGAGGATGGTGAGGCCCTGGCACAGGGTGCCCAGAGAAGCTGGGGCTGCCCCTGGATCCCTGGACAGGTCCAAGGCCAGGCTGGACAGAGCTTGGAGCCCCCTGGGATAGTGGAAGGTGTCCCTGCCATGGCAGGGAGTGGAACAAGATGAGATTTAAGGTTCCTTCCAACCCAATCCATTCTGGGATTCTACTGAGTGTCCTTTATTAGCTGAGCCTGACAGGAGCTGGAGCAAACCGAGCACCCTTGGGGCACACCCACCTCCAGGTCCTGAGGCCTCCTGAGACCTGAGGAAAAACCTGTGCAACCAGCAGCTTGTCTTTTGGCTCCCCTGGCTCGTTCCCTCTGCCAAGCACCCTCACCTCCCTGCAAACACCGTGCCACGTTCGCAGGCAGCAAAGCCAAAACAAACCAGGCTCTGCAGCTCCCCGAGGGGATTTTCCAGGCTTTGCCTACCTGCCCTCCTCCTCTGGCTCCCCTGCACAGCTGCACCTGGCAGAGACACTCCTCAGAGAGCCCCACGGCCAAGGACAGCTCCAAACAAGGATTCCCAACATCCAGGCACTGTCTAATGCACAGGCTGCGGCCACTGCTCTGATCTGCCCCGACAGGCAAAGCCCTCCTCTGCCTGGAGCAGCTCTGTGCTGCTCTTGGGGTAGTTAAATGCTATTGTCCCTTCTCCAGAAAGTCTCTGTCCTTTCATCTGACTTTTGTAAACACACCTTGCTGCGTCCAGGGCTTTGCTTTGGCATGGAGGAGCAGCCACAGCACTGGGCTGGGGCTGCTCCCACCTCCACAGCTCTGGGTCAGAGCCTTTCCTACCTGCCTGCCTGCACAGCCTTCCCCAGGAGATGGTGGGAATAATCTCAGGAGAGCCTCTAGAAACCATCCTCTTTAGTTAAACACCTGCCTTTGAAGCTGGGACCTCTTTGCTTCCTGCTCCTCAGGGCCAAGAGCCCCGGTGGCAGAGCCTGGCTGATGAAAGCTCCCGGCCTCCCAAGGATGCTCTGAGGCTGAAAGAGGGGAGACAAAACAGTGCTGGGGGTTCAGGAAGGGCTGGTGATGAACCAGCCTCACTCCAACCTGAGACAGGGCACCAAGATCCACATCCCAAGCCTGCAGCAGTGCCTTGTTCCATCACCACCTCCTGCCAGGCACGTCTCTGGGCTCTGAGATCCTGTTTGGAGACCCCACCAAAACTCCCGGAGCAGAACCGGGAATTCTGCTTTGCTGTCAAACCCTTGATCAGTCTCAGAGTGAGACACAAACTTGTGGAGCAGTGGTGTCCACAGGAATGTCACCAGGGCAGGGGACAGCCCCACATGGAGCACCAGGGAGATGTTTCATGGCATCTGCCCTGGTGGAATGGCACACCGGGGCAGAGGGGACACAGGGGAACCACAGATTTTATTAAGTTGATTGCTACATATCAGAGTCCTGCTGGGCATCGTGGCCCAGATTGCTCAGACTGAATATTTATTTCCAAGACCACCCTACTGGGGAAAGGGGGTCCCTCAGAACAGGTCTGTGCTGTGCCAGCTCTTACCTTTCACTGCCAGCACGATGGCTCCCAGGACCATGATGAGTGTCTGCAGTGTGTCCGTGTAGATGAGGCTGCCAGTCCCCCTGCATGGGACAAAGGCACAGTGTTGGGAGCACCCCTGGATGTTGGGCTTGGAGCAGTCAGAAAATCCCAATAAAACTGCCAAGCTTGCAGGGACGTGCCTGTCACCAGCCTCTTTGGGGGGGAGCTGCAGTGGGAAGGGGGAACAGCTCCTTGGTGGGTCTGGAGCCCAGGGGAGGAGAGCAGCCTCACACATGGGGTGGCAGGGAGCAGCCAAGAGCCACAGGGGCTGCAGCCTCACCAGGGGCTTGGAAGGGGAGCCAAGGGATGGCTGGAGGGGAGGGATGCAGCCCCACACCTCCACACAATCAGGAGGACACCAGATCACATCCAGGACATTGATCTCACCTTTATCCCACCTCTCCCTAAATCCCAGTCTCCCCTTGGTGCTCCCCTCAGCTCTCCTCCCAGCCCTACAGTTTTATTTTTCCAGCACCAAGTGCTTAGCAGGGTCCCCCTTGGCTATCCAGTGCTTGTCCCTTTCCATCCCAAGCTCTCCCTGCAGACCTGCTGCAAACCCCAGCCAGAATCCATCACTCAGCACACCAGCAAAAGCATTAAAAAGTAGCAGAATTTTAAAAAGTGGGTCGAAAATTGAACCACCAGTCACTAAATCACATCCAGGGAAGTCAGGGCTGCACCATCCCCAGCCATGCCTGGGATTTGGAGAGATGTGCCTGGGCTCAGGGTGATGCAATGATCTGAGCTCACACCACAAGAGGCCTTGTGGGCAGGAAAAACCCCAGATGGGATTTACCTGAAACCAAAGCCTTGCAAAATCCACTGTGTTATGGATACATTTTAATTTGGATGGCAGGGATGAGATAAGGAGGGAGGGAGGGTTCACTGTTGGGTGTCTCCACTGGCACTGCCAGGGGAGGGAATGTCCCAGCCAAAGCAATCACCCAAAGGGCTGGCAGGGGTATCCAGTCCCATGGGCTGAGAGCCAGGAACCCACAATTTCCAACTCCAGCTCCAAACCCTCATCACCTCTGGATCACAGAACCACCATCTGGGCTGATCCTGCACAAAAAACAGCTGGTCCCACACCAGGGAAGCAGGGCCAAGAAATATTCCTGAAAGCCTTGGGAAGGGAAGGCAGCAGGCTGTGTTGAGGGCAGGGCCAGAGAGAGGGAAAGGAGCCAGGTCAAGGGCTCTCAGGTTGTAGATTCCACAATTATAATCCTGTAACAGGAGAAGGCCAGATCATTGCTGGTACAAATAGGTGCACACACAGGAAAGTGCTTAAGCAGTGGTGGGGGAGGAGTTATCACAAATAAAAAGGTGCAATGACAAAAGGAGAGGTCGTGGGTTGAGTCATGACCTGCTCCACAAAGCAGAGACTGGCTGGATGGGGCAGGGACAAGAACCCCACTGGTATAACCCCCTAAAAACCCTCCAGGAGCAAAAATAACAACAATCAGATAAAAGAAGAAAGGTTAAGGGTTAGGGTTTGTTTCAGGGGTGTGTTTCAATGGAAGAAGAAAACTGGAGGCCAGCAGATGCTGAGCAACCCACCTGTAATGGTGTAGAGCCCTGTGACCACCAGCATCAGGAGAGTGGAAGGGAAAGGTCCCAGCCCAGGCAGACTTGCACAAAGAGGGCCCCTGAGTACAGATCTGTCTGTGTGTGGAAAAGGAAACCCAGGAGCTGGGACAGGGGACAGGCGAGATCCACCACCCAAGGGCTGCTGCAGGAGTGACACAGCAGGGAAAAGCCACCTCTGTGGGGACAGTGAGGACATGGAATGTTTGGGGCTGGAAAGGATCTTCAGGACCATCACATTCACCCCATGTCATGGGCAGGGACACCTGCCACTGTCCCAGGCTGCTCCAAGCCCCATCGAGCCTGGCCTTGGACACTTCCAGGGATCCAGGGACAGCCACAGCTTCTCTGGGCACCCTGTGCCAGGGCCTCCCCACCTTCACAGGGAAGGATTTTTTTCCTTGTATCCTATCTAAATCTCCCCTCTTCTATTTAAAACCATCCCCCCTTGTCCTATCACTAACTGCCCATATAAAAAGTGAGTCTCTCTCTTTTTTTATAAGCCATTTAAATATTGGAAAGCCACATTCAGGTCTCCATGGGGCCTTTTCTGAAACCCTATGGCACATACCAGAACAACCCTGAGCCCCAGGGTCCCAGGGGTGGCTGTGTCACAGACCACCTTCCCCCAGCTGGCAGGGAGCAGAGCAGGGAGCTCCAGCTGTCCTTGCACCCACGTGGGGGTGGCCACAGCCCTGTGGAAATGGGATATAAAGCAGAGACTCAGAGCTGGGAGGACAGGACCAGGCACGGTGACAGTGGCAGTGCCACCAGCACATCTCCACCCATAGTTGAGCTCAGCCATCCCCAGTGCTCAGCTTCACAAAAACCTTCTCTGGGGGAGGGAATGAGGCCAGAAGGGGCAGGAAGAGGCAAGAGGAGCTGACTCCACACCCTGGCCCCGAGCTGGGACGGGTTCCCACAGCCAAGGCAGCGGCTCTGATTTGACATCTCCTCACACACCTCCCAGCAACCCTCCCCCAGCAGCAGGGCTGTCTTGCCCTGTCATGTGGGAGCAGTCTCTTGGGATTAGGAAGGTGCTGGGCTGGTGCTGCTTCCCATGTCAGCACTCCTCACCCCAGCTCTGCCCTCCTCCTGCTCCGCTCCAGCACATTCCCACACGGAGCTGAGGGGGGTGATGGAGCTGTGCAGGATCATGAAATGGAAGAGCAGAGGTGTGAGGGCTCCAGCAGCCCAAAACCCAGGAGGGGAGCACACATCCAGCCTCAGCACAACACAAAAGCTGTTCCTCAGCACCTGAGCCCCCAACGTTAGCCACAACCTCAGTGATATCAAATCAAACCAGCCAGAAGAGCACTTACACCATGATCTTGAGGATCCTAATTCAGGGCCTCTTCCATGGCATCTGGACCAGGCTTTACACCACAGCCATGCCTGGCATTCCCAAGGGAGGTACTGCGTGTCCTCAGCTGCACTTGGGATTGGCCGTGTGGCTGGGAGAGCCCTTGTCAACACCAGGAAGGAATTCAGCCCTGGAATGACCTCTTGAAGAGGAACCAACTCATGGGCAGCCATGCCATGACCTCCACCAGTGGCTCCTCAAATATTTCCCCACTACAAGTGCAATCCAGCCACAGCTTGATAGCCCTGAGCAGCCCTACAAGAGGACAACTGAAGCCCTCACCCAGCGTAAGTTTCAGTGACAAAAAAAGCCCCGATCAAGGGCCCTCAGACATCTCCTCCCAACACAGCCTGAAGTGGGAACCCAAAATAGTCTAAGCCTTCCTAGTACAGTGTCAGCCAAGCATCCTTGGTGTCTTCCAGAGCTCCTTGTGTCCCTCAGAGGGATCCATCACTTGTCACATCAGCACCACCCAGGAATTTTTCTCCCCCCTGATTTTCTCCCCCTTCTCCAGCAATTCTTCCCCACAGCCCAGCTGGAAGATTCAGCCCTGGACAAGAGATTTCATCACTGCCTCTCCTGGCTTTCTCAATGCTTAATCATTTTTGCAGTCGTCTGCAAATGAGTCGAAGCCTTTGCTATGAGGAAGCAGAGGTGTCCCCACCTCCCTTCCTGCTAATTCTGCAAGGGTGGGAAAAAATAAAAGCACATGTGACCGAGGCATTAATAAGACATCCCAAATACAAAAACAAGCTAATTAAAACCAGGCATGACCTATTCATAAAATAAGTCCTTTCAACCTCAAGAGGAGAGGAGAAGCCTTTGAAGTCAGGCTTCATAACCCAGAGAGATCCCTGCCTCCACCAGTGACCTCACCTGCAAGCTTGTTCTTACCCAACTGTCGCTAAAGCCTTCCCAATAAAAGCTGGCTTTGGAGACAGCTTGGGATTAACAATTGCTGAAGCCAGAACCTCGGTAGAACGAGTTCCCCAGGGTACAGAGGAGTCTCTGCCAAGGCTAGGATGCCCGTGCAACTCCTCACATGTTCCCAGCTGGGTGGGAAACCATCTCCCAGCAGGATTTTGGGCTGCCCTGCTGCACCCTGCCATGAAATGTGGAAGGTTGGGGTCTACCAAGAGGAGATTTCCAGAAGAGGAGGGTTTGTCAATCCCACGGCCAAAAAGAAGAGCTGAGGGAGCAGCAGTGATGCACTGCCTCAGCTTGGGAGAACGTGGAGCAAAAATCTGTCTGTAAATACAACATCTGTGGGGAGAGCAGGCAGGAAAAGCCCAGATAATGCTGAGCTTTGAGGGGGCCCCCCAGCAAGGACCAAAGAAACCCCTCGGGACACAGCTCTGCCTAATTGCTCTGAGTTTCATGCTTCCCTCCCACACTCCCCATTGCGGCCACCACAGGGACGAGGACATCGGGCCAGTTTGGCAACGCCCCGCGTGTCTGCAGACACTCATCCCAGCCCACTGCTGGAAACAGCCATTGTCTCCAGGATTTACTGTGAATGGAGCCAGATGCCAAGATAATCCCCTTATTAGCCTGATTCCTCTTCTGTTGCATCCTGCCTGACTCAGAGATCAGAGAAAGCTCAGCAGACCAAAGAAACGACAGCACTGGCTGAGGGGAGGCTCAGGAAGAGGAGTTTGGGAGTGTCCACGGAGCTCCAAACACGAGGCTGTGTGGAGAAGGGCCCGGAGAGCCGCAGAGGTTCCCGTTGGAGCAGGGGTCATCTGCAGGTTCATCTGGTGTTAGGCAAGAGGTGACACCACAAGCTCCTCCCAAGCTAAGAAGGAGCTTGTAGGACATCCATCCCTTCTGGGCAAAGCCATGGGGAGGCTGGAAAACAAAGGAACCAAGCATGTCCCCATGGCTCAGCAGGACAGCATCTGGTGAGAGGAGAGGGGACATGGGGGAATGCCTGGGAAGAGACTGAAAGACAACCTCAAGCTACCAGTGATCTCTTTCTTCAAATTCAGATCAGCAAGAACAAATTATCCCAGCACAAATCCTATTCCAGCTTCTTTTTGTTTTAAATGCCAGGAGGGGTCTGTGAGAACCCCACAGATCACAGGACCAGGGACCACAGACACACAGGTGCTCCAGCAAGTCCCTGGAGCTCCTCCTGGATCTTTGCTGGGAGCAGGAAGGAGATGTGACACATGAGGGGAGTGAGTTTTAACAGTTTACTGGATATCAGGACAATCAGAGATCAATCCAAGTGTCACTGTCCAAATTTGCAAACTGAACTGATGCTCCAAAAGCTACCAAGATGATTTTAGGAATAGTGCTGGAGGATTTTTCAACACCATGTATGGCTGGGATGTAAAGAATATTGGTTATATGGAAGAATGCCCTCCAGCAGGACAGGGCATGGTTTTGTGGGGGGAAATACAGGGCACAGCTGCAGCAAGAGCCACCAGCACCACCTCTGCCACTCTGGAAGCCTTGAGGATGTGGAAAGGGCTGCCATGTCCCTGCAACCTGCCTGATAAACCCAAAGCAGAAGGTTTATCTGCCCAGGGTCAGAGAGCAGCTCAGGAGGGGGAGACAGGGCTCTCCTGGAGCCAGGGATTCCCACCAGCAGCGCTGGGCTCTGTCCCAGGTGGGTGCAGCCTCTCCCTTTGCACGAAGCACTGATGGCTGTGCACAGAGAGCCCTGTTTGTTGGCTGCTCCACCCTCCACATCCCTCGGAGGGACAGCC
Organism: Polioptila caerulea; assembly: GCA_013397295.1. Taxonomy (NCBI): domain Eukaryota; kingdom Metazoa; phylum Chordata; class Aves; order Passeriformes; family Certhiidae; genus Polioptila; species Polioptila caerulea. The sequence continues at coordinate 78,647 of VYXF01001360.1, forward strand.
AGAGGATCCCCCCACAGCTCAGCCCAGGGGCTGGGGCTGCAGAGACACCAGAGCTGGTGAACACAGGGACAGACACTGAGCACCTCGATGTGGGTGCCAGCAGTGCCCTCCTGCCTCAGCCTCTGCTTGTACAAGAGCACTTTTCCAGCAGACAGCCACCTGCAAAAGCACATTTCCTTCAGCCCCAGCAGAGCCCAGGTCAGATCCACCTGTTCCATCAGAGCAGGGTTGCTCCCTGCGGCAGGTTTTCTCTCCAGCTTTTCCGAGCTCTTTGCTCTTGATCTCTGTCTCGCTGTCTCCAGCCCCCCAGGGCTGTCTGTGCCAGGCTCTCTGCTGCTTGCCCTAGACCTGGTATCACAGGCTCGTGAGCTGTTTTACCTCAGATAAACTCTTCCCATGGTTACCAGCGTGAGCAGAGGCTGCACACAGGGAGTTGTGTATGAGGTTAAAACGAGGGGAAAACATCCCTGTGGAAAAGTGCCTGATTTCCAGGCACTGTACAGGCTTGAATATCTTGTAGCTGCAGCAGGGCTTCCTTTCCTCAGAAAACCCATGAGCCCCAGAGGAATTAATACATTCCCAGTTCAGCCCCTGGCTGTCCCAGGTTCTTTGGGAATGCTGGAAAGCATCGCTGCCAGGGACTGGAGAAAAACCCAGGCAATGCAGCCCAACCTCTGGGCACATTTCACCCACAACCTCTGCTCCAAGGCAAGTCTGGGAATCCTGACACAGCCACACATCCATGGAGGCCCCCTGGAAATGACAATCACTGCTGGATCTATCTTTGAATTCCTGGGATGTCACAGACAGCATCTGCCCACAAATTCCCTCTTTTTGTCCCACTTCTTCCTGGAGCATCCTGCAGTAGATGCTCTCCCCCAGTTTGGCTATACAAGGTCTGAACCCAAAAATAACTTTCTGATAGCTGGAAATAACTCCTGGATTGGTCACAGAGTTGAAGGTGGGGCTACTCACCGAGATTTTGGTGAAGATGGAGAGCAGGAGTGACAGGCTGGAGAGGCACATCCGGATCCTCTCCCCTCCAAACCTCCTCTGGAGATACTCAGGAATTGTGACAATCTGTCAGGGAGGGAGAGCCATCACTGCCCTGTGCAGGCCCCATCCTCCTGGGATGGTCCTGGCAGGGCAAGGGGACAGCATTATTCCCAGAGCAGAACTCAGGAGTCCCACAGGATTCCTGGGAGTGGGGGACCTGTCCAAGGCCACACTCCCCACAGCAGTCTCAGGTACAAACCCCAGATGAGATGTAGACAGGCACAAACACCCAGGCCAGTGCCAGAAGAGCCTAAGTTGCCTGTCAGGAAGGAGGAAAGAGAGAGAAAAAGACATGGGTACTGCTGCAGCTCAATGCTGACTGCAGTCCTAGACACTGTCTCTGCTCCTGATCCAGCCCTGGTTCACCCTCAAGGGCACACTGACACCCACAAATGGCTTCAGATACTCCCCATACCCTTGTGGGTATGAGGACATGGTGGAGACCCCCTGGCACCCCTACCAGCAGGAACCTGCTTCCCTCAGCCCTTCAGCTCCTAACTGGACATTTCCTACCAATCCCTTGAGCACCACAAAAGCCAAAAGCCTTTTTTTTTCCCGCAGGACCCAAGGACTTTGGATACAACATGTGGGGAAGCAGGGTGACCTATTCAGTCACGTCCCTATTAGGACCTGCAGGGGCTGGGTTAGGAACTCGGCTCCAAAATGTCCTTTTCCCTGATCCGGTGGAGCTGAGCTGACTGCAGCCTCACCGTAGGACACTGGAGAAAGCTGAGCCAGCAGGGTTGTGTTAATTACCCCCTGCGCGCTCCTCCCAAGCCTTTCGAGACTGTGAAATGACCCATCTGCTGCGACAGAACTCATTGTCTTAATCACATTTCTTGCATTCCACTCGAAGCCGGCGACAGCAATTCCCCCGGCAGCGCCGGCCCCAGCCAGGCCGAGGAAGAGCCCGGAGCCTTCGCTGCTGGCGAAGAGCGAGGCGCCGATCTGCGGGGAGCAGGGGAGGAGCTGCAGGAGGTGCTCACAGGCGCGGTGCCCCAGCGCCGGCTCCCCGCGGCTTGGCACGGCTTTGGTGCTTCCCCAGGGGATAACTCAGGAAAAGGAGGTGGATAAAATGAGGTCTGAACTGGAGCAAAAGGGTACAGATGCGCCTGCTGCCTCTAAAAGTAAAGTGTGGCCAAAGAGCCCCCACGTGGGATGAGGGATGTGTGTGTATTTAGCAAGAAAATCCCTTTAAACATAAAATTCAGGTAGCTGAATGTCATGCTCCCACACCCCAGCTCATCCAGACATCCCTGCTGGGTTTGGGATTGACTTTCTTGACTCCAGGAGGATGAGGAGCCAGATGTTGCTATGGTTGCCACAGTGGCCACAAGCCCTGCTGGAGGTGGCCCTGTGGAAGGAGCCACAGCCAGACACGGGAAGGACCAACAGCCAGTTTGTCAAGATCAGACAGAAGAGGGGAAAAAATGAAACCTGGGACAGCCATAGTTTGTTGGAGTCAGCAGGAGCATGCAGGAATGGTGGAGATGGATGCTTGGCTCCACAGAGCCTGCCCCAAGGTCAGAGCAGCCTGTGGGAAGACCAAACAAACTCCAGCATCCTCTGTGCAATGAGAAGGGAAACTCCAAGGACATAAATTCTGGCAGCAGGAGGTGGACAGGGTGGGGGAAAGCGTGGGCAAGCAGTGGAGAAAGCAGGGAAGAATTCAGTGTGGCAGTGTCCCCACACCCAGGGTGTCACAAGAGGGACAGAGATCTGTCTGTACTCACTGGCCACCAGGCCATGTCTCTCCCAGCAAGGAAATACCCACTGACAGTGTTCCTGTTCACCCTGCAGGAAGACTGGGAGGAGGAAAGATCAGCACAGAGCACGCTTTTCCTAAAATCCCAGACAAGTCACTAGCACCCAAGTCTCCCAGACAAGAAGCCAAGAGACAGGAGACTCGATAATTAATGGGAGCTCTGCAACTCGAGCTTAATTACACCAAACGGTGGCTGCACCCCAGGAACCTGGAGCCATGAATAGCAAAGGAAGCACCTGGAGAGGGGGAAGCAGGGAGGATGTTCCTGTCCCAGTGCCATCCCCAGCAGACAGGTTGGCTAATAGGACACAGCTTTGGCCAGGATTTTTTCTGCAAGGCAGAATAAATGCAATTGGAGTGTCTTTATCTGAAACTGCTGTAGCTGATGGTTGTTTCTGTTATCAGGGCTGTTATCAGGGCATTTGGCTCAATGCCCTGTAATAGACAAGGGCCAGAGCACAGAGAGGCTGGGGGAGAGATTGTGAATTCTGGGGTAAATTCCACCTTGCTCCCAGGCTATAGGAGCCTTTCCACAGGGAGTTAAATGGGCAGAGGATTTATACAAAACAGAGCAAGCCACAGAATCCCAGAATGGTTTGGATTGGATCCTCTTGTTCCAAACCCTTTCCACTATCCCAGGGTGCTCCAAGCCCCAGTGTCCAACCTGGCCTTGGACACTCCCCATGATCCAGGGGTAGTCACAGCTTCTCTGGGCAACTTGTGCCAGGGCCTCCCCACCCTCACAGGCAAGAATTTCTTCCCAATACCCCATCCATCCCTGCCCTCTGGAAGTGAGAGGCCATTGCCATTTCCCCCTGTCCTATCACTCTAGGCTCTTGTCCAAAGTTCCTTTCAAACTCTCCTGGAGCCCCTTCAGGCACTGGAAGGGGCTTTAAGGTATCCCCAGACCTCTCTCTTCCTCAGGTGAACACCCCCAGCTTTCCCAGCCTGGCTCCACACAGCCCAACACACAAAACACACAAGGGAAAATGACAAGAAAATAATAGAAGCTTTCAAATATTCCAAGCAGAAAAGCCAGCCCTGAAAAGCAAACCTATTCAAACAAGAAAGCAGAAAGGAACAAAAGACTCTCACCCATATTCCCACACCAACGTTTAAGGAAAAATAAACCACTACAACAACAAAGTCAGCAATGCTGAACTGCTGTGAGGGGGTAACAGACTCAGCAGTGGAATTGAGCTCCTTCATTCCTCTGCCTCCTTCTTCATCCTCAGCCTCACAGGGACAGTCACAGAATCAGTAACTCGTTAGCAGCCCAAGGGCATTTATCATTAAACAGCCCAGCAGCAGGAATTGTGCTTCCAAAGGTGTCTGGGTGGGCAGCCTGGCCTCCACTGCTTCCCACCCCTCTGCACTCCCCAGGGAGCCCAAAACCACCTGATTTTGGTGTCTCACAAACGGGCAGGGTTGAAAATGTCTGAGTGATGCCTCCTCACATGCCTCCCTCCCTTTCCACCACTCCAATACTATCAGTAGCCAAAGGAGCACCAGTCCAGCCTTATGGGTGCAGTTTGTTCCCAAATTCCTGAGCCCTCATCACTATCATAATTGCACTGCATGAAACCAGGCAAAGTCGGGGGTTCCTGTGTTTTAAAGCAAAGATCAAACAGGAGTTGGGTGAATGCCTCAGGTGGAGCCTGGCATGGCAAGGGCTGACCAGGAGAGACCCCCACAGAAGAGAGCACAGAATCACGGAATCATTTGGCCTGGAAAAATCTTCTAAGATCAGTGAGGCCAACCATTGACCCAGCACCCCCACTAAACCACATCCACACTGCCTTTAAATCCCTGCTGATTCCACCACTGCTCTGGGCAGCCTGTGCCAGTGCTTGACAACCCTCTCCCTGAGATTTTCCCTAATANAAGATCAGTGAGGCCAACCATTGACCCAGCACCCCCACTAAACCACATCCACACTGCCTTTAAATCCCTGCTGATTCCACCACTGCTCTGGGCAGCCTGTGCCAATGCTTAACAACCCTCTCCCTGAGATTTTCCCTAATATCCAACCTAACCTCTCCTGGTGCAACTTGAGATTGTTTCCTCTTGCTCTGTCACTTGTTAACTGGGAGAAAAGACCAATTCCCACCTGGCTGCATCCTCCTGTCAGGGAGCTGTGGAGAGAGGAAGACACAACAATTCTTCTAAAGGCCAACACGAGACAGGCACAAGAAACCACCTTAGAATTCCTTGGTTTGGGCTATTTAGCCATCAGTTTGCTGTGCTGGATGCTTGTCTGGCTCATTCCCAAGTGGCAGCACTCTTCCCCAAGGTCTCACTAATAAAATAAACACGGTGCAGTTAATGTGCCCATCACTGAGTCAGGTCAGCGTTTCTCCTCTCTTTGAAGGAGCCGCGGCAGCAGCAGAGGGAGAGGAACCGACCTTCCCCCTCAGTGCTCAGCTGGAATTTGACCTGCATTAACACATCCAAAGTACCCACACGTGTCAATAAACCAGCCTGGTGTATCCATTAACATTAAGAAAAGCACCTGGTTTTATCCTTTAAGTCAATGAACCCTCCAAAGTCCTTGGAAGTTTTGTCTCCAGCATAGAAACGGTGTCAACAAAGGTTAATTTTCACTTCTGAACATGCCAAAAGCTTTATACTCGCTTGTAGGACACGATGGAAAGATTAAACCTAACAACCTCTAAATGCTCATCAATTCCACCACTCTTTTCTCTGCAACAGGCAAAGAACTTGGAGTCTCAGGGACTGGGAGCTGCTGCCTGGCAGCCAGCCGGCCATTCCACCCACACCTGCCCAAGGAGGGTTGGGAAAACAAACCTGGACAAGTTCAGCTCTGCACTGTGGTGTATTTTTTAGCTCATCCAGGCATTCAGGGCAGGCAAGAAACCTCCAAAAAAACCCCCCAGTTTACCTGTGATGAGCTTGGATTTTACCAGCTGGAACCTACACCCCCCCCAATATTCCCAAGTCAAAGAATCACAGAATGGATTGGGAATGATCATCTCATTCCAAAACCCTTCCACTAGCCCAGGTGGCTCCAAGCTCAGTCCAGCCTGGCCTTGGACACTTCCAGGGATTCAGGAGCAGCCACAGCTTCTCTGGGAATCTGTGCCATGGTTTAAGCAAGTCCCTGTTGCTCCCTGACATCCACCTGCCATATTTGAGGACACACAGTTTGAAGACAAAGGACCAGCATATGAACATTTTTAGAAAGCTCACACAAAACAAGTCTTTATTCTTTGTTGCAGAAAATAAATACAGGTGCATATTCCATATGCTTTTCTATAAAAGCATTCCTACAAAATCACTGAACTGCATACAACAGTAAACCTTTTTTGGCTTTTAAAATGCAAATATTATACAGTCACTTCATTTTGTTATCATTTAAAGCACTTGTAGCAAGCAGCTTTGGAAAAGGAATGCTTAATTTAGAAGCCAAATTCTTGCCTCAAGTGTTTTGTGGGATTTTTCCATCGTGTATAGTGCAACTAACCTAAAAGCAACTAGAACAGTTTCTTGTAAAACGTTTATTCCCACCAACCCCCCCCCCAAAATACCCTGCAAAGGGAAACAAAAAAAGGTCTTATAAACTGTTCTACCTTGATACTTTAACCAAGAGAAAACAAGAAGTGGCTCAATGGAAATATTAAGGTAAGCACAATGCTTCACAGCTCGTTCTCCATTCCATTCCAGTTTGGCCCGGGGTGTTTCTTTAGAGGAAGAAGCATTAATCATCCACTCCTATATTCCTGAAAAGGTAGGACATGGACTCCCCATTGTGGATCCTGCGAATGGCTTCCGACAGGATCATGCTGATATCCACAGTCTTGATTTTAGGGCACTGAAGTTTTTGTATCTCATGTGGAATTGTGTTTGTAACAACCACCTACAGGAAGAAGGAGTGGTCAGGAAGACGTAGCTCCATTATCTTTTCCACCTTTTATACTGGAAGTGTGAAAGGGAGTTTTACAGACCCCACAAAACCACCCTGGCTGACAAAATAACATTTTACATTTCTGTCAGGGTCATAATCTTAGGAAGAGCCATGTGCTTGTTGCCATAGGTTTCATGTATCCATGGATACTAATGGCACTGTCCCTCCTTCTTTCCATTCATTTATTCTGCCACACAGATCCAGAGGAGGTACAAAAACATCCCACCCACTGAAGGGAAAGGTGTGCAGATAATGACAGTCCAGCATCCCACCACTTCCCACATTTCCCACTGCTAAAGACATGTGGATGCTAATATTCCAGCACACAATTCCATAGTAAGAAAGCCTGAACCAGGAACTTCCCATCCTTAATGCCACCACATGTCAATAATAATCAAACCAGGAGACAACTGCTTGTTTAGAAAAGCCCCAAATCCCTTGCTCAGAGCTCAGACTGCACACTTACTTCATCGATGGCAGACTCCTCGATCAGCCGGGGAGCGTCTGAGGACAGCAGGCCATGGGTGGCCATGACAAAGATCTTGTAGGCCCCTCTCTCCTTGAGGGTCTCAGCTGCAGCCAGGAAGCTGTCAACGTCATCTATGATGTCATCCTGCCAAAATCCCAGAGTCACCGAGGGTTCACCACACCAGAGAGAGCAACAGAGCACAAGGGAGTGACAGCACAGCTTTACCAAGTGTGACAAACCCCAATGATCAGAAAACTGCTCCTTTCCTTGACAAACCCAGAGATTACACTCTGCTTCAGAGAAATCATGAGGGCATCAAGGAATCATAGAATGGCCTGGCTTGGAAGGGACCTTAAGGATCATCTCATTCCAAGCCCTGCCATGGGCAGGGACACCTTCCATTAGACCTGCTCAGAGTTCCACACAGCCTGGCCTTGAATGCTTCCAGGGATGGGGCAGCCACAGCTTCCCTTAAAGGGAAAAATTTCTCCCTTAAATCCAATCTAACCCTGCTCTCCTGTAAGTCTGAAGCCATTTCCCCTCATCCTGTCACTGCAGGCCCTTACCAATAGTCTTTCTCCATCTCTTCTTGCAGGCTCTCCACAGGTACTGGAAAGCCACAATTAAGTCACCCAGATCCTCTCTTTTCCANCTCAGGTGCTGGAAAGTCACAATTAGGTCACCCCAGATCCTCTCTTTTCCAGGCTGAACAATCCCAGTTCTCTCAGCCTTTCCTCAGAGCAGAGCTGCTCTATCCCTCTGATGATTCTGGTGGCCTCCAGATGTGTTCCAACAAGTCCATGTCCTTCACCTCAGCTTCACTGGCATTTCTGAAGTCAGCAGCAGGACCAGGCTGGCTCTCCCCTGTGTCGTGTGCAAGCAGCACCTGAACCCCTCCAGGTAAGCACTGAACAGGATTTCACCTGCTCTGCTCATGGAAACAAGGTCCCAATGCTGCTTTCAGAGTGGATCCCTTCAGAGCTCCCAGCCAGCTTTGTGAAGGTGCTCAATCCTGCCCCATCCTATCAGAAGCCCACCAGCAACCAAAGTTTAGTGGCTGATACAGAACAGCTCCTTGATTTCTGCAACTTGAACTTGTCTAATATGATTTATGAGAACTGAGGGCACCTCACTTACCACAATGATAGCTATTCTTCCTCCTACATCTCCAACAACTGTGATGGGTGGTTTTTCCTTGGGAATCAGCACTGATTAATGGCAAGTGTTTTTAGAGGGGTAGAAAGGAGAAAGAAAAGAGGAAGTTTATGTCATTTATTTGAACTATGGAAAAGTCTAATGGGTCACCACTATTAAGAGACATGAAGCAGCAACTATTTCAACAGCATTACTGAGAAAACAAGCAGGATTCTAATATATAAATAATTTTTTAAAGCTTAATTAAAATATTAACTATATTCATTTATACCAGAATTCTTTACCAATTCAATTAATTCTTAATTTCAGCACAGAAACAGAGTGGCTTGCAGACACAACCAGCTCAGTCACCCATTGACACCCACGCTGGGTTTATGCCCTGCAGTTTTGGTGGTGCAGCTCTAGGTCACATCCACACTCAAGCAAGAAGGAATCACCTTCTCCCCACTAAGAAAGATGATTCTTTTTTCCCCTCTGTGAAGAACCACTCCTTTTAGACAGACCATCTCTGCCAAACCCAATCCCTAAACCCACAAAAACAGCAGGGAGCACTTTCCCACACACACTTACTTACTGGGGATCTCCAGGCTGGGGTGAATAGCAGCAACATATTTGGCTGTAGGAGGGGAGTGGCGCCCATCCACCATGTCAGACTCAGCATCCTGAGCTTCCCCGTGGATCACGGCGATCCCCAACCGCAAGCGCTCAGCAAACGACTGGGCCCTGCAGGGAAAGGGTTAAAAGAAGCCAGGAAAAGGTCACATTGAAATTAATTCATCTATGTACAATCCTAACCTATTTGATTTCTTATCTTTCAGTGGGAAGTCTCAAGCGATTCTACAATTTTAGGAGAATTTCTAGAGGAAATCAGTTCTCCCTCAGTATTTTGTTTTTATCAGGTTTGTTGGAGTCACAATAACCTTCCAAGTGCCCATTTGGGCCTTCAAGCAACAGGATAAATGCTGCAAGTCACAAAATGCTGGCTACTCCCTTCTGCTTTGCCCAAAATAACACTTGCCAGCCTTCAGCAGGACACATCTAACAGGAACCAAGAACAGCCTTGATGTCTGCATTGTCTACATTTAATAGGAAAAAATATACTCATATAAAAAGAGAAAACAAGTGGTCACCAATTTATTTAGGACTAAATAAAGCCAATATCCCTGACCTGCTGACACACAACCTGAGATATCCTATGGAAAAGGGGATCCAGATGATCATTCTGCCTGACAAACCACAGTTGGAGTTGAACAGCTTGGATTTTTTAATTAGCTGACATGAAGTTCCTTCACACTCCAGTATTTCTGCAACTAAAATTAGAAATTTCTCTAAAAAAGTGTAAGGTTAGTTGGGGGAGTGGGAAAAGCAGTCAGGAAAATAGGAATTTGCATCCCAGATATTGGAGCAAATACAAATGAGCACATCCATCCCACCTCACCTTGCAATACAAACTGTTTGGGGTCCTAAGCCACCCAATCCAAGCCTCCTCTGGTCCAAGCAAGCCCAGCACATCCAGAGTGATTCACTCTGCTCTAACATCAGCACCTCACACCTGAATCACCTGCTCTGTCCCTAAGCCTTATTTCACTATCCAAACAATCCAAAGTCCAGGGAATAATTTGCCCATTGTGATACTCAGTTAATTAAAAACGAAGAATCTTCCACCCTGTGGTTATCAGACTGTTATAATATTTTTGCAAGTAGTTAATTACAGGTAATCATTATTACAAACATTAAGTTATGACTTAGCAGGAATAATCCTATCAATAAAACCATATTAATTACCTTAAAATGTAGTAATAAACTGAATTAAGTTTAAAGTAACAGCTAAATTGTCTATTAATTTTCCAGTGAGCTCAGAAACCACAAAGACATCCTGAACTTCACCATGCAAGGGTTCTTTTTCACAAGCAGGCACTCACCAAAAGCATTTTCCTAGATTGTTTTCAGCCTGGATGAGGCTGAAACATCCAATTATGCCTCTCCCAATACAATGAAACTCTTCAAATACTGTCCTTAAATACTCATAGAACATGTGAAGAAGCTAAAGAATACAGTTCTTGCATCCTCTCCTCCACAAATCACTGCATGATGTGCAACTCATCTGTCTATTTGCTGCCATTGCCAATTACTGGATAAGCATTAAAATGCTGCAACCAACACTTGCCTCCACCCAAGAGGCAATAGTGACACCGTGGAAAAGGAATGGAAAAGAAACAAATGTAAAATTAGCTGGCAAAATAAAAGAAATCACAAAAATGTACTGTTGGAGAAAAAGATGACTAAAGGTGATTTGTCACAGAAAATAAGGAATACACAGAGTATCACAATTTGTTGGCATGGAAGTCTAAATATCTTTTCAAGAAACTCTTGGTTTGTCAGCACAGCAAATACAGCATCTCTTAAACCATCATCCAGCTCTTACAGCACCTGCTGACTGCACTGAAATCCCAGAGTTTAGGAACAGTCAACTAAAAAGCTTCATGGATTAAGAACAGTCATTCAACCACCAAAGACTTCACAATCCCAATCACCTCAAAGAGCAAACCCTGTTTCACCATGTGTATTCAGGATCTGATCAGCCACGTTCTTAGCTATGCCCATGTTAAGAAACTCATCTGGATTTATGGCATTACACTTCCAGCCACTTTTCCTCAATTACAGCAGGAGATTTATAAAGTAAATGCACACAAATATAACATGATTAAAAACCTTCTTAATCATAAGCACTGCACTGATTTACTGCATCCATTTGTATGTTTTTCTTTACTCTCCTTAGATTTATTATGATTACAGTGCTGATGTAAAAACCACACAGCTGACAGAGGAGAGCTGGGAGGGGTGAGAAGGCTGCATCTTCTAATTACTGGGTATTTGTCCTTCACTTGATCCTAAGAACAAAATCCCAACAGAGATTTCCTGCTCTAAGGCAAGAGAGCAGATCTTACCCACCTCTTTGCAGATGCAGGAGATTTGGCCACAATTACAGCATTCCTGTAGTCTGGTATCTGTAGTAAATAACAGATAGCAATGTCCACTTCATATCTTCAGACAAATTTAAACTCAGTAAGAATCAGAGAACTTGATTTTGCCAGAAGAATTTTAAGCATCGAACATTTTACCTAAGAAAGCAACCTCAAGAATCCATGGTACATGATCAGGGTTGACAGCTCAACAAACATGTATTTAGAAAATTCAGATATTAAATTCAAACTTTTACCTTTTATAAATCCCATTTTACAGTATAGATAACAAAAAAGTAACTGCTTTAGGACATCAGGGTTACACCCACGAGTGGTAAAAGAAACAGGAAACCATCAAAATTAAAGTTTCCTGTTCAACCGAAATTGTCTTTAATTTTACATTTTACAACTTCCTATTGTCTAATGGATTACCCCAAGAAAAGTCACACCTCTCCATCACATCATACTGCCTCTTTCTATCAGAAGGGATAAAACTTCCACAGTCACTGCACTGGTCCTGGAGGCACAGTCTGACAGTGCTGCAAACTCCCACGCTGGTCAGCACTGGAGATGCTGCTGCAAACGCTGACAGCACCACAGGGATGAGGCCACGAGCTCTGGGTTTCCCTCTGATGTCTGAGGTGCTTCAGTCAGGCTTCACAAGCACAGTCTGCTCCTGAGTTTGCTGCCCCTGCCTCATTCTCACACTGGTTTTTCACTCCAGACTCCTGATCCCCACTTAATCAGCATTTTAGTCCCCATCTCTCCAAAGTTTCTTATCCTCCTCTCCATTTTCCCTGCAAACAGGGATTCCACATCAGATTCATCTGGCTTGTAACTTCCCAAGCATTCCACCATTCACACTTCCAGTTCTCCTTTCCAACAGCAACTACAACTGCACTCTGGTATCTCACTTTACCCCACTCCTTGCAAACTCAGCCTTTTCCTTCCCTGGGCTGCCCTGGGCTGATCCATCTCTGTAGAGAGCAGCTTAAAGAGAATCCATCTGTCCTTCTATCCAAAAACCACAGTCCTGAGCCAAGCCAAGTCCTACAGAGCAGGTCCAGTCCTCAGAATCTCAGCGTTAAGGGATGGCAGACTCGTCACTGAGTACCTGCAAATTGCTCTGTTAGGGATGGAATTCACAGATTTGTGGGGATGACACCCTGTCATGCAGCTCACCACCTTGTCTGATGTCAAAAAACCACTCCAGAGCACACAAATACTTGGAGTTTCTGCAAACATAGGCAAAGTAAATTTTTCCACAATATACAAACTGCACTGGCTGATTATTTCCAAAAGCTTTACCTGAAATGGGCATGGGAAAAAAAAAAAAAGTTCTGAATTTGGGCAAGGGCTCAACCAACAGAAAATAAGAAATTTTCTGAGGACGTCAGGCAACATCAATAATCCCCAATGTTAGTAACTCCACCTATAAACTGGGAATTCAGCATGTTCTGTCCTTCCAAACACTGAGTTATACAAGAGGCTACAAAGATTAACATGACGGAAGGCATGGACAAGGCAGGGCCTGTCACTCGACATAACAAAGCCTTTGATCTAGTTCAGACACCATTGCCTCATGCTTCCCCTGCCAAATTACCAAATTTGTTCTCAGCTCTTCAGAAATGAAGTCAGAAAGCCAGAAATGGCATCCCAAAGACACCGAGGTGTCAACAAGTCCATGTAACAAAGGGATTATGTCACTCTGGGATTAACACCTGCACAAGGGAAAGAGAAGCCACCAAGTATCCAACACTTGCCAAGCACACAGAAGAAAACACCCAGCTCTTTTCATATCTCAGGAATTTCACTGATTGCACTGTCTTCATCCCAGAACAAGTGATTCTCTTCACATCTAGGCACAGATTTCCAACAGGGAACAGCTAAAAGCTCTCATCCTCCCAACTTTGGGTGAAATGATTTTTAAGTGACTCTCATTCTTCTCAAGCTGGACTCCATTTCATGCTCCTCAGTACATCCCATCATAATTCCCACAGCTTTGAAAGCTCTGGCATTCCCAGGGCAGGAGATCCAGCAAGTTGTGGCCACCAGCAAGTTGAGATGAATACTAAATTCTCCCTGAGAATGGATCAAAGTTTTATGCACAGATCCTACAAATGATCAGGCTGGTGAAGGCACTTGCCAGTACAGATCCCATGGGATCAGATCCACTCAGTTAACTCTGGTTTTAGAAAATTCCCTCGTGGATGAGCAGAGGGAAGAAGAACTGAAAGTATCTTTTAGAACTTCTCTACACATACTTCAGATCTCTACAACTGGTCATTTGTTAGACTGCACAGCAGTGTCAGACTCAAAGCTGCAACAATTCTGTGTGCACCATTAAAGGCTCAGGAATCAAAATGTGTTTCAATATCAAACCAGGACCATATTGTCCATACTGACCATAAACCACACATAAGCAACACACAAAGGCAAAACTTGTCTTTTGTCTGTGTGTTTGGTTTTCCACTTTTATTCTGTTTTTTGTTTTAGGTTAGAAGTGCTTACAATGTGCAACATTTCTCTGTGGCAAAGGCAGAGCCTGGAGTTTTGTTCTGCCATCCTCTTTGATTCTATTACCAAACAAAATGATAATGAGGAATTCAAATGGTAACTGATTCCCCAAACAGATTTTAATACTGTCATAACAAAATCATGTTGGTTTGGGTTTCTTTAAGGGGGTGGGGTGGGGTGTGTTTTGTTTTTTAAATTGAGGCATTCCTATCCCTATAAAAAGGAACAGCTTGGATTTAAAAGCAAGAGTGAGCTAAACCTTTTCTCTCACCAGGAAGAAAGCACTTGCTTTATTCCAAATTACCATTAGTCAGAGGCTTAACGTGCATTCATACCTACAATTATCATCTGCACATTTTGTACAGGCCAATCTACCAGCAGCACTTCCCCAAACTCTTATAAAAATAAGATGGAGAAATGGAGGCACAGAAACATCCCAAGTTAAGCTCCTCAAGTTAAGACATGCAGTCTGAACAAACAGTGGGTGAGATCTCCTGACTTTCAGAGCACAATCAATAGGCTCTACCAGAGTTTACAACTTCCAAAGTGTTTCTTATTATGTGATTTAAATTTATACCCACACAAGCAGCCCATCCTATAAATGCCAAGGAAACTGGAAATAGGAAAGGAAGAGGGCATCAAGAGAAAGAATCTTTTTTTTTTTGTATCCCCAGTGTCAGGGGAATATATCTAAGACAAAAACCAGCATTGTTGCATGGGTAAGTAATCACCAGCCCTTCAGGAAAGCAAAAGTCAAACGTGGGGAAGAGAAGGACCAACAGCTCCCAACACCACTCCCTGCCCAACATGACCCTTCCCCCCTTAAAATTCATTTTGAAGAGTTAATCCTTTCAGAGGGATTTGTTTCAGATGCCCTGAGACATGACCAAAAAAAGAATTAAAAAAAACTGTAATAACAGGCCTTCCTCACCTCTTCTTGGATGTACTGGAGTAAAAATGGGGATGCTCTCAAGTTATCAACTGGAATATTGAAGAAGCCCTGAATTTCCTTCTGATGTAGATCCATGGTAATAAGATGAGTTAGTCCTTTAGAATAAAATAAGACATACAGAGAAGCACATCAAGAAAAGTAAGACAGAACAGATTTTTCTAAGTGTCACTGTAGTTTGACCAGAAAATCTCTAAGCTGCATGAGAACACTAAGTGAAAGTACATAATAAATTAATTTTTGTCTCTCTTAAGCACACTGGCATTAACATGTTTTGAGGCTTCTACAGTGATATTTTTAAAAGAACCTCAGAACACTGCACATAACTGACTCAGCAGTGCCACACTGAGGCAGGCAAGAGCCTTCTCCACTGGACATGGGACAAAATGGAAGCACTGATTTGTCCTGTGCCACACAGCAAGACCCTGGCACACTCATTAGTTCTGAACTCCTGAAAAATGGGCCAAGCTCCTAATCAAAAACCACTTCTCTCAAAATAACAACCCAGATCACACAGTTTGTTATAACTGCCTGCTTTTTCCCAGGGATGGGAGTGAAAGGAAAGGAGTAGAAAATGTGTTGAAGGCTGTGAAAATGAATAATCTCATTCTCCCACATGGTCTCAAATATAAAGGACAAAGTGCATTCATCCAACAAGTAAAAAACAAGACAGAAATGAAAAGGCACAACTGTTCCAGACTGTAAGGAAGGCAAAGGATGGCATTGTAAGAGGGGGATACCACAGCTCAAAGCAGCTCAGCCCAGCAGACTCATTTTGCCAGCTCAGTACAACTCAATGTAAACAGTTGTATCAAATTTGGGTTTTTTTATGAACCCATCATTTGGAAACAGTTCTAATTACATTCTCCTTTTTATGCAGGCTTTGAACACATAAAAAGCTTGGCAGTTATTTTTAAACAGAGTCCAAATTTGTGCACAGATCTCTCTAAACCTGCAAGCAGACAGCAGGAGCCCCCTTTGCTCTGATTAAAGGACAGCCACGTTCTTACCAGCTTTGCACATCATCGAGGCCAGCAGTTTGGAGACAATGGAGCCCCTTTTCCTCATCTTGCACTGTTTGCTGTAGGGGAAGTAAGGAATCACCCCAATAATGCTTTTGGCACAGGAGGTTTTACATGCATACACCATGATCAGGAGCTCCATGATCGTGGTATTCACATCCCTGCAACGAGAAACATCTGCTCCTGTAGCTGCTGCACAAAAATCTGCATTCACCACAGTAGTTACACCCAGCAGAGATGGAGAGGGCACATCTTTAGAGAACTGGTCAGCAACTGAGATCTACATTTCTGCTGCCATTGAAAAGTCTTAGCATTTGTAAAGTTCTTTTCACATAAAACTCAAGAATTTCTGAATCACAGGACATATTGCCCAGGAAACATTCCTCCCACATCTTAACTTTGTGATGGTGCTAGAGACAGGGAGCTGAGAAGAATTTAAAGAGAATGACACAAGCAAAAGAACACACTCAGGGAAGGAATGCAGAGACCAAGGGGAAGGTTTTATTGACACAGTCACTAAAAATTAAAATCACAGAAGCTACCTTATGCCAAAGCTGTCTTTGTGCACAAATAAAAAACCCAACAAAACCAGTAACAAAAACCTTTCACAAAGCAAAGCCTCCATCTAATTAATCTAAACTTATTACACTGCATCACAAACATAAAAGGTGATTAAAAATGAAAACCAGAAGCATTCCTATGGACAGCCCACATCAAATGCTAGCACAGGGTCCTTAAAGAGTTACTCACTTTGACACTGTTTGGATGATAAATACATCCTTTCCTCTCACAGACTCCTGAATCTGCACTCGTGTTTCTGCCAAGAAGAGAAATATGCAATATTTGCAAGAGCAAAACTCTTTTTTAGAGTCTAAGAAAAGGGGAACCAATACATGCAAATCAGTGTCAGGTACATTTCCAGTTTTGCTAATTAAATGCTCACCTCTGTTTGGCTCTTGATAAACCTGAACCTTCCCCATCTCAACTCCCAAGCGCCTGCAGGAACAGAAAAAAGGGAGAAGTCAATGGGGGAGAGGAAGGGCAAATCAAATGTAAATCCCTGTAATGCAACAGTTGCTGAAAAGGCTGCATTCCATGGGAGAAAACCAAGGAATGAAAATCCCAAACCATAAAACCAGTAATTACAGTGAACATCTCTTTAAAAAGCACCTGCAGTTCCCAAAAGCTGCACTGCAGACTATGCTGAACTTATTTCCCAGTCAAGCTCAGAACAAGCAGAAGGAAAAAAAAATGCTGGAATACTGAAACTATTTTAAATGTTGGAATTTTTAATATTTTTATTGGTATATATAAACATATACATGTGGCAACATACATGTGCACAATACTGAAAAATACTGCTTTGAAATCATTCTTCTCCACAGAAAAATGTCCATGTGGAGTGAAGAGGAAAGAGTAGCAAGCACTATTTTATGGATAATGGAAGAATAACATCTGCTGTATTTATTCCTTGTCAGCATTAGTTGGACCCCATCACTGCAAAGAGGAGATCTGCATTCAGGCCCAAATTCTTTCCACACATAACCTGAACCCCTTTGCACTTCCCTTTCTCCTCCTGTCACACCTAACTTTGGGTAAATAAGCCTCTGGAAGAAATCCATCCTAATATTTCCATTATGATCCAAATCAGCACAGTAAAAATGTACTTAAGTCCTAAAAGTTCTGCTTTAAATTCATGGATTTAAGCTAAAGAAATGGTCCCATGCAAAATATACAGAGAGCAGGAGGGATGCAGCTTTCCTGCCTAAAAATACCCCACTACAAGGAATAAAACCTTGTGCCATGATGATTTCACACTATGCAAACATCAGTGATCCCAAGTGTTGCCTATAAAATGCTGCAGCCAATCACCACCTGCCACGGAACAATTCAAACACGAGTTACTCTCTCTGTTATTGAGCTGTTGAAATACACCCTCCCACAAAACACACTCCATATTCCTGCAAATCATGGCAGTTTTTCTAAATAATTGTCCTTAAATAGGGAAATCAAGCAGCCAGTGAAACAAATCCCATCAGAATAACCCCAAGATCACAAGATCCCCTGCAGACTTTACTTACTCAGCAATCCTCCTGGACAGTTCCATACATGAGGAGTTGGAATTAGCTGAGAACAGCACCAGCCCACCCTTGGTGATATTCATGATGGCCCCAATTTCAGTTGATGGCACACAAAACATCAACCCTAAGTTGTTTTGCCACTTCTAGAAGACTGCAAGAGATCAAAGGTCATTTACATCCATGTTAAAAATCAAATCAAAACAAAACAAGACACATTTTCTCTGTTTAGAGAGTGTATTCTCCCAGAACCCTGGATATTCCAGCATCCTTAAAATGTTATCCCCACTTTAATAGCTTCCCTACAGCTCTCCAAAGATCCCCCAAGACAACCTTCCAGCACCAAGTTTTTTTCCTTTTTAACTGTTTTCCTCAGGCTATCATCCAGTAATACTGATACTTTTTTTTTTTCCCATCAGCTTGTCCAGTTCATTTTCCAGAACTGAGCAATGTTTATTGACTTCTCCAAAATCACAAAGACAGTCTGGGGTAGAGAATGGAGCTAAAAAGAGCTCCTGGGCCCTGGCTAGAAGGGTCTGTTTCCATAGCTGAGTCTCCCTTCATTACTTGGCAGTAACTTACAAACTTACAAATAAGGATGAAATGTAAGGAAGAACTCAATAAAGCTGGCAGCTGTAAATAATGACCTCTTGCACAGCAAATCCACTTGCTGAAGCAGCTGTTGTCATTCTTTGAAAGCAATATTTCTCCTGTGAAAACAGGAGAAAAATATCAGGAGGAAATCAGTATCATTTGGGGTTTTTTTTTTGTTTCAAATAAAGGCACAAACCACTAATCTCACCAAGGATTTGATGGGATTTCATCTTTTTATTATTCTTTGTAAATCACATTTTCATGGTTACTCCGACTATAAAATTTTAGTCAAATAAAAGGAAAGAAAAAAATCCCATTGACCAGCAGCCCAGGATAGATTGAAGCAGCATTCAACACAAAATCCTGCTGCACTTCACTTCTGCTGCATAAATAATCCAATCCTTCATCATCCATTTTGGCATTGTGTAGGAGACTGGAAATATGAAATACGAGTGGCATCATCTAAACCAAAGTAAACAGAAGTTACAGCTCAATCAGTAACTTCTTTCCTGGTAAACATCTCCCTGCAGAGAAACAGAATTATCTAATAGTCACATGTAATTGGTTAGAAAAAGCTGATGATGAATCAACTATTAAGTACTCCAAAACAACAACTAAAAGAAGAGTTTTGTATTTACAGGAACAGCTGGCTGGGTCTGTAATGAAACTCCTTCACACCTCCTTTACAACCAGACAGTCTGGCTCCGTGTAACTCTGTCAGAGGAACCCGATTCACTCTTGTGAAGAGCCAAAGTCAAGTCAGGAACTTCCTAACAACAAATCTGTTGGTGCCAAGGCTCAGCTCTGCTCAACTGCCGTGAATGAAAACCTGCCTGTCACCAGAACTTCCAAACTGTGCACACACTGAGCACAAACAGAGACACTTTCAGCCCCCAGAACGTCTGAATGTTTCACTGCACTAAAACCAAAGGGTCCCCCCATATCCCCTTATCAGGACCTGCATCCCTCTCAAATTTAATACCTAAACCACCTCTCCATTTCTTAACCAGTGTTTCTCTGCTCTGCTGCTCATTCTCTGCAACTCCCAGCTGTCAACTCATGGCCATCACACATCAAATATTGATGGCGGTGTTCAAGATCCATCTCAGCTCCACCAGAGCGAGCACAGACCTGAAATGCTTTTTTAGGTCTTAGAACTCCACCTGAGAGCACCCTGCTTGTGTGCCTGGATGGGAACAGCATGGAGGCAACTTTCCATGTCACTAAAAGCATTCATAGAGTGTTTGGAAGGCAAATTATTATGCAATTGTGTGTCTTCTTTGTTCCACGGATTAGGGAAATGAGGAGCTTTAAGAGATCTGAGAAGATGAGTTGCTGGCTCCCAACTATTACTGAGGGTGCACTTTACACCACAACACACTGATGTATTTACAAGCAACAGTGAACACGGTTCTTCACGTTATTACAGGTCAAGGACTTTTTTGTGGATGTACTTCAGCAGCTACAAGTGGGCTATGGTGTGTATGGGCAGGGAAGTTGCATTTCAAGAGTCATATGGATGTATCAACCTTCAAACAGGTGTTGGGATGAAATCAAGCTCACAAAACTTTATTAGATGTGCAAACAGGTGACTCCACAGGGGTACATGGGACCAAAATCCTCTGGTTTGAGGTGGGCCAGCCTTCCATGGCTGAACACAAACACCACAGAACAGGCTGCAGCACAAACTCCTGCCTTTCCTTTTGGGCTGCACACAATTACACATACACATCATGATGAACACAACAATTGCTGGGCAAACATGGCTTTATGCCTCCATGAACTGAGCACGTCCACACAGAAAGCAACAGAGGCAGGAATAACTGGATGGGATAACCACGGCACTAAGGAATGGACCCCATGGGATGGAGGGAATCTGCACCCTCTCACCCATCTCCCCACAGGGAATTTTCCCGTCCCTCCACACTCACCGACCCCCCCTGGGCTAAGAGCCCACACCTCCCTACCAGATGCGTTACACAGGCCCTGTGGCCCCCATGGATCCCATCCCTCCGCCCCGAGAGCGGCCCGGGCACGCCGCAGCCCCACGCCGCTGCCCCTCACCTGTGGGACTTGCGGGCAGCCCGAACAACCCCGAAGAGGGGCCGCCCAGGAGAGGGTCTCCATCCCCTGAGGGGAGGCGCAGGTCGGTGCAGGGCGTCGCCGTTTTTTGGAAAAACTGGGACGAATAGCGTTTGTCCGGGCTCGGGAAGGGAAAGTGCAGATCCCGAGAGAGCAGGAGCAGCTGGTCCCANGTGGGCAAGGGGGATGTCCTGCCCTCATACAGCCGGCTGAACTGGGCTGAGCGGGCGGGAGTGCCCCTCGCTGAAGGCCTTACCTGCCGGCTCCGGCCCCCCGGCCCCGGGAGAAGGCGGCCCGGCCGGAGGGGAAGGAGGGGGGGAGAGGCAGAGGCGGCAGCGGAGCTCAGCCCCTCCGGTGCTCCGCGGGCAAGATGGCGGCGGGGCGTG
>VYXF01001367.1:9835-23278 GCA_013397295.1 Polioptila caerulea
AGCCTTAGCTGCATTCAGGACTGAGCTGGCACAGCCTCTCCTGAAGATGCCCACTTGTGACGCTCTGCGCGACCGGGTGGAGAAAAGAACCACCGCAATAGCTAGCCGGGCAAACTGCATTGCGTTAACCAACCATCCTACCATTGTGTTATCAACTGTACTCTCACCCTGCCTTTCCCTTCCTATATCTCCCATGCTTGACTGATTCTGCATGCCCATTCCTCACCTGGACTTTCCCATACCCTTTTGTTGTGGGGTTAATTTGGTATTTCTTGGCCATCGTTCTAATTAATGTTGCAGGTTTTTTGGGGGTTTTTTTTTTGTTTTTTTTTTTTGTTGTTTTTTTTTTTTTTGCTGTGAGATAAGGCTAAAAGGAAAGAAAGTAAAGCAGATTCAAACTTGAAAATATACAAAGAAAACTTTATTAACAGAACTAAAGGGGAAAACAACAAGAAAAACAGAATAAACCTTCAGAACACCTCTTTTTCACTGACAGATAAAACTCACGACTTTCAGTCAATCAACTTTAAAATAGTCTTTTCCTCAGTTCACTTAGGGAGAAGAGTCTCACATGTTATGCTATGGAGACTTTTCCACAAGAAAACAGATTTTCTTGTGGCTTTGTCATAAACTAAATCAGCCGCCCCGGAATTAAAAACTTATTCACAGTGTCAAAGTCTTTCTTATGTTTTGCAGTTTTTACACAGCTGCTTTTGTAGACTATATTAACTATTGGGGTGCAATTTTTAAGAATGAGCTAGTTTAGTATACAGCATTTTTTTTCATCTAGGTCTGGAAGCAAAAGTTTTTTTTCTAATTAAGTATACAACAGGTTTTTTTATCTATCTCTGGAAACAAAAGTTTTTTCTACTATCTTTTACATCTCTCTCATCTCTCTTTGTTCAAATTTCTCATTAAATCACAACAATATCTATTTGTTTCAACTACTAGTATTTTCAGCTCACAGTTGTACTAAAATTGCTACATTCCCCTAATGCATTTCTATGAGTCACAGAGAAAATAAAGGCTGATATATCAAATATATATCTTTACCATAGCTTTACAAAAATAAATTCAGTTTAAGCACAAAACATTCTCTTTAATCCCTTCATCTAGAATTAAACCTTTTTTTACTGACCTCAAAGTTAAGTTTTATCATCGATTAAAAACAGTTTTTACAGAGTCCTGCAATGCTGAAAGGTTAATCCGGTCCGAGGTCTGCATTGGGAACATGGCTCACCGTGCCTCTCTGCTGGCCACATGGTTTCTGCTAGCATTATGCGCGCTGTGTCGGCCAAGCTCTGCTGGAGTGTTGAAACTAAGGGAAAAAAAAAACTGCAGCCAATGTTTTTATCTTTTTGTGTGCAGCAAACTTGGCTCAAAGTAGCTGAGCAGATGAAGTTCATTGTAGTCCATGCCAAGGTGACTGTGGCTGCCCGGCACTGTCCTGGCCATTGCGATCCCCAGCCACGTGGTTGCTCTCCATCTCAGGGCTGCTCCTGGCCTCGAAGCTCTTCCTGGCTTCAGGGCTGCCCTCAGTGCTGGTCTACACCGCATGGTCACCCTCGGTGACAATATAGCCTCTGGCCAGCATAGTTAAGTGGTTCTGCTAAAAAAGAGAACGGCAGGCCCTGCCGGGAAGGGGGCCTGGCCACCCTCCCAGGACAGGGCCTGGCGNAGGCCCTGCCGGGAAGGGGGCCTGGCCACCCTCCCAGGACAGGGCCTGGCGGGCTCCCCGGTGAGGGGCTTGGCAGCCCTCTCAGCACCCCTCCACAAACAGAAAATCTCAGCAGGGCCAAGGAGACCAGATCAGCCCAGGCCTGGCCACGCTGGGCCGAGCAGGCCAGCCTGGACCCCTCTAGGACCCGGGCCCACCACCTCCTCCCAAGGCCAGAAGTCAAGAGAGCTACTCTCTGCTTCTTTTGTCTTAAGAATGCGTCTTCACAAAAAGCGTAGCCACCTCTCATTGGCTCAATTGAAATGACGCCAAACTACAACACCTTTTTTCCTGGCCTTGCCTTGTTTTGGCCTGCACTTCCTTTGACTTGTCCTCCTTGCATATAACTCACTTGCCTTGCCTTGAAGTGTCTGCAACATCCTTGCCTGTCCCTGCGGTGCATTGCCTATCACTCCAGTGCTTCGTATTGCAAACACACTCCTCACCTTGCTCTGCCCTGTGTCTTGCTTGGCATCATGTTGCATACCTATGCCCTCCTTTGCCTTGCCTTTCCTACCACTTTTCATTGCCTTAATTACACCTCCACGTCCTTGCCATTACCACTCCATTGACTTGTAATGCCTTAATTACCCATCCCCCACCTTTGTGTCCCTTTTCCTATGGCCTGGCCTTGCCTTAACTATTTGTTCCTCCTAGCTCACCGGATCCTGGATGTATGTTCGATTTTTTTAGTCTCTCGCCACTATGGAAAGAAATTTTGAAAGTAGGATTTTATATTGTACTGGGACTTCTAGTTTTTCTGTTCCTTTTGCCATGCATCTTTCAATGCATGTGGCGGGCCATGAATAAGGCTGTGAAAGAGGGGTTTTTAGTGCAACAGATGAGAGAAGCATTTTTAGTGCAAAGAGAAGGGGGAGATGTGGGAACCCAGAGCTTGTCTTTGACTGCTCTGGGGGATCAGAGACCTGTTCAGAGGGCCCAGAGGGCTCAGAAGCCCTGGCACCAAGCCCAAGACACCTGTGGTTTGGATTTTAGTCCATGAGAGAGATTACCAGCTTTAAAAGAAAAAAATACAAGTCTCACAAATTTAAATAGAATAATAATAATATTGTCACAGGGTGGAAAAGTAGATTTTTGGGTTTTAGTACATGGGGGTAAATGAAGCCAAGATGGAGGAACCACATGGCTTTTAAGCTTCTTCATTCTTCTTCATCTCCTCCATGATCCTGCTGTGGTGGTGGCACTTGTGATTGGTTTGGATGAAGTACACACTGTCTAACGTAGATGATAGATATTGGAAAATAATTGTAAATAAGATATCTGTAGTTTTTAGTATAAAAGATAAACCATCACCTCTCGGGCGGGGGATCACCTCGGACTGTTGTGCTGTGAAGACCTCGGCAGGACAGAGAGAACAGTGTTCTAGATAAGCTATAATAAACAATGATAAAAGATATCTGAAGACCGAAGGTTCTACGTCTTTTTTCTCCTTGGGCAAGGAAAAGGACTTTTAACACCTTGGGGACTTTTCCAGCAAAAGCAGGAAATCCCCACACCTAGCACTCTCATTGCTTGTCTGTCTCTCACTTGCCTTGCCTATAGAACCCACCCCTTGACTTGCTAGCTCTGCCTACCCCTCTCTTCTATAGCACTGCCTTTCATACAGAACCCCTGCCTTGACCTACCTATCCTTTCTTCCCAGCCGTTGCCTTCCTCCACTTTGATTTGCCTTTCCTTTCCTACCCCTCTCTTGCCTTGCCTTGCCTACCCATTCCTTGCATTGCATTTCCTTGTATACGCATTCCCTGCCTTGACATGCTTGCCCTTTTCTTGCCTGGCCTTTCCTTGTCTTGCCCTCCCTGTCCTTTGCCTGGCCTACCCATCACTGGGTATACCTTCTGTTGTGGATGTAGGCTCTCAGTTAATTTCTTCTCATTGTCATTGAGGAGGTGCTGGGAGGGGAGGGGGTGTTTTCTGGATGAATAGCCAGCAATCAAGACACAAAAGGGTTGACTGATGGTCCCTGGCATACCAGCAGAGTTGTTTTTAGGGTTTGAGAGTTTTGGCTGGAGAGTGGTGGGCTCTTCCACTCTGATACCTGAATTGTCGTGCGGTGTGCCTCAAGGTGCTGGGCAGTCTTCCATGGATCTCTTTCTGCACAGTAACTTGGCGCTATGATTGAGTTCTGCCTGCTTTCTCAGCCTGTGCCCACTGCTGATGAAAGACTTCCAGCCATCATTACTGTCTTCTCCTCTGCTGCTGGCAGCAAGACCTGTTGCCATCTGCAAGAGTTTGCAGGAACTTCTTGAGAGGGGAAACAGAACTTTTTCCCAAACTGCCCGTTCATCCTGGCATCAGCCTGTGCTACTTGGGAAGTTTTAAGCTCACATCTGTTGAATGTTAGGATTTTTCCTTTTTGTTTTCTTTCTCTTAGGGAGATTTCTCACGTTTTGTTGTTAACAATGACAAATACTGAAGAGACAAAACTAATAACCAGGGATAAGAGAGAAGAGTGCAGCAGGTTTTACTATCACAGCTGAGGGGTTTCTCTTGGAGGGGCAGAAATACCATGAGATGTGAGCTGGAGGAAGGGGCTGGGCACAGATCCTAGCTCTCACTGTTGACTTGAGAGGGCGAACAAGTTGTCATCCAATTTGAGTTGCTGCTTGGGGGGGGAATATTCGCTGCTGCAGCCACCACTAAAGCCCAGCCCTGCCCTGTTTTCTCCTGCCGTGGCTGAGCCTTTGCTTGTGAGAGCAGCCATTGAACTGGGACCTTAATAACACCCTACTTCACTAAAAAAAATTACCTTCCCCATCTGCTCATGTGCCTCAGGAGAAACTCTGGGACCCGGAGCCCTTTCCCCCTCCAAGGGAGCCTCTCCCTACCCTGCTCAGGAACTGGGCTACCACTGTTCAGCCCTGCTGTGTCTCAGCTACTGCCCCAGGTGTTTTGCTACACTGTAGTCCTGTAGCTCCTGCCCACCAGGACTCCCTGAGGTTCCACCTACAGTTGCAGCGTTTCTGATACATCTCATTTACCACTTCAGGATTTCGCTCATCCCTGCCATTACAGCTTACTGCTTCCAAGGTCCCTGCTACCAGGGTTCCAAGTTCCTTCTGCTATCCAGAAGGGCACAGGGATCAGCTGCCAAAGGAGGTTTGTTAAAGGAAGCCCCTTCTCCATCCCTTCTGCCGGCTGTGACCATAACTCCGTGAAAGAGATGGCCAGACCCTGCCACAGCGCTCCCTGCAGCCGTGGGTGAATCATTGCACCTGCCCTGCCTGGCCAGGAGCCAACAGCACCCCTGCTGGCTGTGACAGGAACTGCACCAAAGGGGAAGTGCCTGCGGCTGAGAGAAGGCTGGGGCTGGGTCTCTGGTTCTGTTTGTTGTTGTAAATATTGTTTTTTGTTTGTCTTCTTATACATATATACTCATATATATACTAGTAAAGAACTGTTATTCCTTTTCATTTATTGTTGCCTGAAAGCCCCGTAAACTCAAAGCTATACTAATTTGGAGGGAAGGGGGTCATATTCTCCATTCCAAGGGAGATTCCCACCTCCCTTGGCAGATACCTGTCTTTCAAACCAAGACAGCATTCCAATGAGCCCCTGCTGGCCACAAGTGCATCATTTCACCCTTTGCCTAACCAGAGCCACTAGTGCCCCATACCAGCAGTGGTCATAACTACACCAAAGGTGGAAAATAGCTGAGAGGGTAGGGAGCTTCTGTTACTGTGTTGTGTTCTGTCCTATTATATACGTTTTCCGGTAAAGAACTGAGAACAAAGCAATTAAATTCATGAAGACCACTCAATGCACAGATCAAAAATCACTTGCTTTTCCAAAGAGAGGAAAGAGTAACTATGAGCCCATCTCAAAAGAAATTGCATCCCCTCCTCCAAAATACAAAACATCCCAGCAGCGATCCCATCCAAAGATGCCAGAACACTATTACTGGGCATTTCCTTCCCTATATCAGGGGCACTAGAGCAGCTGCACACCAAGATTGAACATAGCTGCTTACCTTGCCAAAACAATGTACTGCCAAAAGTTTTAGAAGGCCACCTTTAAAAAGTGGCAACCACATGCCAAATGGAACCTTTCAGGAGGCCACCTTCAAAAGATGTATACCAACTCCATCATTGTGCAAATTGAGGGAGTGCTTCCACACCAAATACGTCAGGACAAAAAGTTGCTGTCACCCTTGACCTTCACTGGGCAGCTAATTCTCTGCACCTCCAACACTAGGGTTACATTCTTTCCTTCCTATGTAAAAGCATTGCCATTCTCGTTCAGGGACTTTGCAAATGAAAGTTGGATACCACCTCCAGTATCAAATACATCCAAAATTTGCTCCTCCCCTTGTTCCCCAGAATACCTTAGCATCTGCTCTGCCAACACTGGGACTATGTCCTTTGCTTCCCATTGAAAGGTACTCTGAATCTTGTCTCTCCTTGCCCTGCTGGGAGCTGGGCCACTGCTGCACCACTGTCTCTTTGCTTTTGCTCTGCGTTTCTCCACACCATAGCCTGCACTCCCTGCCTTTCCAGGACATTTCCCCAGCTCCAGCTACCACTGCCGAACTTCTGATACATCTCCAGCACCCCGGGATTTTTTGCTTTTTCCTGCCAGGTATTAAAGTAACTGCACCAAAGGGAAGAGTGCCTGCAGCCAAGAAAACTGTGACTGAGTCCCTGGTTCTGTTTGTTGTTCATGCCATAGTTGTTGTTGTTCTGTTTGCCTTATTATACACACTAGTAAAAAACTCTTATTCCTATCTGCATGTCTTTGCACGAAAGCCCCTTAATTTCAAAATTAAAACAGTTCGGAAGGAGGAGGTTTACATTCTCCAAACCAAGGGAGGCTCCTGCTTTCCCTTGCAGACACTTATCTTTCAAAGACAAAAGCAAAGCAAGGCAATGGAGTGGTAAGTGAGAGAAGGCCCAGTTGTAGGAAAGGTAGAGGAAGGTAAATCCAGTGGTAGGTTGTTCAGGATGCAGACAAGATGGGGTCAACTGACATGGCAATTAAAGGATGATCTATTGCAAAATCAGTCTCATGGGAAGGTGGCACCTTTAGGTTGTTACATTCAGCACCATGACACCAGAAAACCATCTTAATTCCAGTTACAATGTCTTTTAGAAATTTCTTATCCAATCAACTACTTCCACAAAGTTCTCTAGCATCCTCGTAAACCAATCATTAATAGCTATGTTTGCTACGTTTCTACAGCAATGTGTTTCTTTTATCCAATCATATAATTCTACGAAGACTTATTGCTGTACTTCTTACTTCCCTGTCTTCCTGTGCTGTCAGTGGGAAGGAAGAAGGGGCTGGGGAGAAAACTCTATAGCAGGTTCTATTACTAAGCTTTAATATTTTCTACTATCTTGCTTAACATTTATTTGCCTATATGAGGCATATTTCTACTGGCTTAAAACATATTTCTCTATAGACTAAAAATGCCAGTTTTACTTTTTACTGTTCCGAACTTCTAAGCCTTCTCCAAAGGCCTTCAGTCAAACATTGTATCTCTATTTCTGAATCTGAATGCCTGAGGCCATGGGAGTTCTCTGGGCCTACATTTCTCAGAGTAGGTAAGCCAAGCAGAGACAGGGAGGGCAAGGCAAGGCAAGGCCTGGCAAGACAGGAACAGGCAAGTCAAGACAGACCATGAGTATACAAGAAAATGCAAGGCGAGGAAAAGGTAATCAAGGCAAGGCAAGAAGACAGAAGGCAAGGCAAGACACGGGGTTAGAAAAGAAGGAGAAGACAAGACATGGAAAGGCCTGGGAAGTCAGGAGCAGGCAGGTAAAGGCAGGGGAAAAGTATGAAAGACAATGCAGGGGAAGGGAGGAGTGGCAGGACTAGGCAAATCAAGGGGTTATTTCACAAAGCAAGACAAGTGAGAGACAGGAAAGGCAATAAGAGTCATAGGTGTCGAGGTGCACGTTCCCGGCTGGCGACAACCCTGGGGGTGACAGACCCCCACGAGATCTGCAGATCCTAGCTAGTGCTGATTCGGTGCAAGAACAAGTGACAGCAACGCGGGTCTTTGGGGTGGAACTAGGATGTTTATTATGTAGCTAACTCTATAGACAAAAGACCTATGCTGGTGTCCTGCAGAGGGTTTTATACTACAACCAAACAGGGGGTGGATACAACATCTGAACCAATAGAGAGATAACAAGGGTGGGGTAAGAGGAAATCAATCACATATAGAAGCCAACTGGGGCAGCTGGGAGGGGAGAGAAGGTCCCATACCCCTACACACCTAGGGGGTTAGACTCTTCTCGGATTGGGCTAGGGGTGGATTAGCAGGGAAGGTACTGGAAAGAAAGGGCAGGGTAACTGTGATTGACAGGAGAGGGACAATGACAGGGAAAACAAAGGGAGAGGAAATACCATATAAGGGACATTAGGGGCTGGCAAACTGGGGATTGACAGATGACTTTTTTTATCAGAAGAAAAACACAATTTAGGGATATACCAATTGAAAAAAATTTCTTTGGATTTCTTCCCATTGCTATCGGGGAGATACTGGAAGAGGGAAGGGATGGCCTTTTGGGTGAATAGTCAGTGATCAAGACACAAAAGGAAGTGGCTGATGGCTCTGGCATTGCAATGGAGTAATTTTGGGGTTGGGAAGTTTGGTCTGAGAGGTGGGCTTTCCCACTCGGGATTTTTTTGTAATTATAGGTGTAATGCCCCTTGATGTGGTGAGGCTGACCCGAAACTTGGCTGTGTGTCGGCAGTGCAAGGAACAGGGTCAGTTCATCTTGCAGCTTTGGCCTGGACTGTTGCCCTGATTTTCAAGCTTTCTAACTCACTTTCTAACTTGATGTTTTTTATCATTCTTAGTTCTTTACACGAGTATTATAATTAGAACGTTTATGTTAAGACAAGGTTGTTTACACACTTTCTCTTAGTGTGAAAAAACAACTGATGGGCAGTTGTCTTGACCAATGCTATGGGCAAGGTGCCCAACTTCTCCAATCCCTGGTCTGTGTGGAAATACTATAAATTGAGAGTCAGATGTTTTAATAAATAGTTTTTAGCCTTCTCACGAGAAAGTATGTCCATGTGTGTCCTTGCTTGTCCCACAGCATCACCTGCCTGTGCCTGCTACTTAAAAAAAGAGAGGGTGTTAGGTTCCCTCCATTGACTGAGACTTTGGCAACTGCCAGCACGGAGGAACCAGTGACTCCTGATGAGTTGCAGGAGAATTCCCCTCTTATCCCTCTTGTCCAAGGCTGCTATTGCCCCTGGGGAGCTTCCAAGCTCACATTGGACTACCAGCTGCCAGATGAAAGTGAACTACTGCAGCCTCCCTGCCTGTCCAGAGCCACCAGTGTCCCCTGCCAGCTGTGAGTCCATCATTGCAGCCATCACTCTTGTGGCAGCCACCAACACACCCTGGTTGTGGTCACAACTACAGCAAGGAGGGGAAAAATAGCACTTAGTGGGTAGGAAACTTCTGATATTGTGTTGTTGTTTTTTCTGTGTTTATATATACATATAAATATTCTAGAAGAAATATATATATTTATATATTTATTAGTATATATGTGTGTGTGTATATATATATTTCTTTTCC
This sequence comes from Polioptila caerulea, assembly GCA_013397295.1. Lineage (NCBI taxonomy): Eukaryota > Metazoa > Chordata > Aves > Passeriformes > Certhiidae > Polioptila > Polioptila caerulea. The sequence continues at coordinate 19,117 of VYXF01001367.1, forward strand.
TATATTTTTGCCCTGAAGCCCTTTTCAAAGTTACAATAATTTGGAGGGATGGGTCTTTTTTTCCATTGAGGAAGGTTTATGCCTTCCTTGCCAGATATTTCTCTTTTAAACAGAGACAACAGGTCAGAGTGGGGGATAAGGAGTAAGTCAGTGCAGGGAAAGGGAAAGGTAGGCAACGTAAGTACGGAGGTGGGTTTTCAAGACAACACAATATTGGGAGAGGCAAGGGAATGCAAAAGAATGCAAGGGAATGCAAGGGAATGCAAGGGAATGCAAGGGAATGCAAGGGAATGTAAGGCAAGGGCACACAAGGGAAAAGGGGATAGAAGAGTAAAGGTGGAGAATGAGTAAGGCAAAGAGAGACAATGGAGTGGTAGAAAGGGCAAGGGTAGTATATGGAGGGATTGGTAAGACAATGCAAAATTGGAGCATACACAGCAAGGAAAAGCAAGAGATGGTCTGGAATGGCAAGGAATTGCAAGGGTTGGTAAGAAAGGCAAGGCAAGAGAGAGAGCAGGCAAGACAAGGCAAGGCCAGGAAAAAAGGTATAAGGAAACGTGTTTGTTTTGCACAGCTCAGTTCTTGGTCGTGGGGGGGGGGGCACAGAGGTGGCTTCTGTGAAAAACTGTTAAAAACCTCCACCATGTCGGGCAGACCCAATACATGATGGATCTGATCATGATGTGCTGCGGGCCAAACTGGGCCAATTAGATATTGCGGCAACATATTTAAAGAAATCAAAACAAACCTGGCTGAACAACTTTAATTCCAGACAGAGTAAGAATGAGAATATGTGCAAGAAGAACACCATAGAACAACATAGAACAACATGACAACCAAGGTCACTGATGGGGGAGGGGGACGAGGTCATCCAGGTGCTGGAGCTGAAATTCCTCTGCAGCCTGTGGCGAAAACCATGGTGAAGCAGTTGTGCCCCTGCAGCCCACAGGGATCCACACGGGATTCAGAGATCCAGCCACAGTCCATGGGGGAGGTGCCCACAGATGCCTGGAGGAGGCCCTGGTCCAGTGGGAGACCTGGTAGAAAGAGGGAACCCCTGCTCCCACGCTGGAATAGCCTGTCCTTGAAGGACTGCAACCCTTGGAAGAGTGACCCACTTTACAGCAGCTCTGGAAAGACTGCTGTCTGTGAGATGGAGCCATGTCAAAGCATGCGGAGAACTGTTTCCCATGGGAAGGACCCCACAATGCAGCAGGAGAAAGACACATTTTCCCTAATAGTGAGAGAAATAATGGGTGATAAATTGACCAAAACCCCCAATCCCTCTCTTCCTGTGCTCTCAGTGGGAAAGAGGAAGGGGCTGGGGAGAAAAATGTTTTTACGGGCTTATTTTGCTTCTCATTTTCCTGCGCTGATTTTGTTAGTAATAAATTTACCTATATCACTAAGTCGAGACTGGTTTTGCTCCTTGAGTGTTTTTTAACAGTGTTTATCTCAACTCATGAACTCTTAGTTAAATTTTCTATCCTCTGTCCAACTGTAGCAGAGGAGGATCGTAGGGTGAGCGAATGTCTTTCATGGGTGCCTGGCATCTGACCAGTGTCAAACCCCTACACAAAGTCAAGGCGGTGGAGGAGCACGCAAGGCAATAAAAACGTTACGAAAAAATTGGTAAAATAAAAAACTCCATAACACTAATGTAGCATTAAAAAGCACGCTTTCTTTGTTTGATTGGATGCACATGGGGGTAGCTCCTCCCAAAGCCACTAATGCTGAATAGAGGGGAGTTTCTATTTATATACTGTAATTTGCATATATATTCATTGATTGTCTCAGACTAAACATACATATGTTAATAATTTCCTTGAAATCATTTATATTGTTTCCCCTCCCCTTTATGCATGCATTCTTCTGTTGTGGGGGTCTTTTTGGTGGTCTCTGGTGGTCGTAGACCCCAATGTTCCAGTCGACTTGGCTGAGCTGGCAGGACACTGAGGCTGTTGAAATTCCAGTTCCACTTCTTGCACAATTGTGCAGTTTCCATAAGTAAATAGTTTTCGAGAAAAAGCATTGTTCACCAGGTGTAAACAATTTAGCATCTGGTAACAAAAAGCAAAGGAGTTGAAAGGACAAAGAAGATAAAGAAGAGATTGTTAAGTTGAAGAAAGGATGGGGAGTAGGAAATGTAAGGCAGGACAAAGATAAAGGAGAGATTGTTAAGTTGAAGAAAGGATGGGGAGTAGGAAATGTAAGGCAAGCCAAAGAAACCTAAGGCAAGAGCAGGGAAGAAAATGGTAGGGAGGTTAAGGTGGATGATGGATATGAAAGGTAATGCAGGACAACAGGAGCTTAAATAAGCATCAGGTCATGGATTGAGTGAGAGATTTATACAAGCCCTGTCTTAAAGCTGAGATTTTGTCAGTATGTCTTAAGCGACCTGTGCCTAAAATGTTCTGGCTGTCAAGTAGTCAAAAATGGCAGATCAGGTCTATTATAAAATTAGTTATTTATTGACAAGACAAGAGATAACAGACAGGAGGGCTTAAAAAGAGGCAAAGCAAACGTAGGGAAAAAAGTATTGGTATGTGAAGGTGAGGGAGTGGTATGCAGGGCAATGCAAGGTATTTACTTTTCTTTGCCTTGTCCTTTTTACCCCTTTCTTGCCTCACTTTACCTTCTGCGCCTATCATCTCCCTTGCCTTGCGTTTCCTTATCAAACTTTGCATTACCTTTCTACCCCCTTCTGTGTTCTTCCTTTACTCTTCTTACTAACTCCACTGCCTTGAATTGCTTTACTCAAGCATCTTTCACCTTGGCCCCCTACCCTTTTTTTTCTAGCTTTGCCTTGGCTACTCCTCCCATGACTCTCATTGTCTTGCCTTGCAAAGCCAACACATTTATTTGCTTAGCCTGGCTACCCCTCCTTTGCTTCACATTGTCTTGCAAGCCACTCCCCTGGATTGATCTGCCTACAGCTTTTTTCTCTGGCCTTTTCTTTCCAGGCCTACCCCTCATTTGACTTGCTTTGCCTTGATTAATCCAAGCTTGTATATCCTTACTGAATCATCAGTGTCCTTCTCTTGGTCTTCCTGGCACTCCATTGCCTTGCATCATCTTACACACACCTTTGATCCCCTACTCCCTTTTCTCTGATCCTGCTTAGCCTGCCCTACCTCTTTTTGAATTGTCTTAGGCTTGCCGTCCTCAACCTTGCATTACATCACTGAAACTCATATGTCCTTTCCTTACCTCTTCTACAACTCCACAGCCTCGCACAGCCTTGCTCACCCATCTCCTGCTAAAACTTTTCCAGCTTTTCCATTCTATCCTTGTTTTGCCTTGGAAGCATCTCATTTGGCTTGCTTTGCCATGCTTCCCTCAAACTTGTCTTGCTTTCTTTTAAAAAACTGCCTTGCCTTGCCCAGCCTTGCCTTGCCTTCCCTTGCATTACCTTCAATTGTCATACATTGCCTTCCATCTCATTCAAAAATTTGATACACCCGTTATTCTCCCCCTATTCTTATTTTGGCTTTATTGCTCTGCTGTAGACTTACGTTCTTCTACTGTGCCTCACCTACAAAATGACGGTTCGGATGCACTGTGTGTGCAACACACTTGAAGACACAGTGCAGATGCTAATTTCAAGGAGAGCTACAGTTGCCCGAAAGACAGCAAGTGAGCTGAGAGAGCAGGAAATGCTGAGTAAGGGCAGTTCTTGCCTTGATATGTAAGACCAGAATCTTTCCGTTGAGATTCACACGACAGGAGTAGCAGAATGCTGCGGTGTGTAGTGTGCAGAAATGAGGTGCACGAGGCAGGCGTGTTTGGACAAAAGCAAAGCTTTAGGAGCTCTACTGTGCCGGGACCGCTACTCTGCGAGAGAAGTAGGGGACAGCTCGCGACCGGGAGAAAAAAAGAGTGAAAGTGAAGCAAGGCCGGAGAAAGAAGTCGAAGAGCACCAGACAGGTGTATGCACCGTCCTGCTTGAAAGACGAGTGTGCATGCACGGTGGCAAGTCGCAAGCAAATATTTCAACAAGAGCAACTTATGTTGCTGTGTGTTTCTCCAGCAGAGCTAGGTAGAAAGAATTGCAGCTTGCCATTGTGTTGTGAAGAGCAGAGAACATGAACACTGTGATCGATGTAGTGCAGAAGGGAATGACTCGATTAGGTGGGAGCTTGATGTGCCTGACGTGGGCAAA
>VYXF01001370.1:0-55606 GCA_013397295.1 Polioptila caerulea
TTGTCCACTGATGGCCACTGGGTGGGTCAGGCAGGACTTGTCCTTACTGAAGCTGTGCTGGCTGTCCCAAATCACCCTCCTGTCTTCCATGAGCCTAAGCACAGCTTCTAAAAGAATTTGTTCCATGACCTTTCCAGGCACAGAGGGGAGGCTGACAGGTCAGTAGATCCCAGGGTCCTTCTTTCAAAAGTAGATAGAGTGTTTTCTTTTTCCAGTCACCTGGGACTTCATCTGACTGCCAAGACCTTTCAAATATCACAGAGAATGGCTTGGCAACTACATCAGACAATTCTCTCAGGACTCTGGGATGCTCTAATTGTGTCCCATAGATTTACCTTATGTTCAGGTTCCTCAGGTGATCATGACCCTGATCTTTGCTTTCAGTGGGAAGCGCTTTGTTCCCCCAGTCCCCATCTTGCAGTCCACCCCCTTAAGAGGTTTCCACTGAATACTGGGGCAAAAAATTTGCTGTGCACCTCAGCTGTCTCCTCACCCACTGTTACAGAGTTTTTCAGCATTGTTTATTGCGTGGTACACCTTCTTTGACCTTCATTTTCTGGTTAGCATCCTGTAGAAGGCATTCCTGTGTTTTGCATTCCTTGCCAGCTGCAGTTACAGCTTCACTTTGGCCTTTCACTCCATCCCCACACAGCTGAATTTCACCTCTATACTCTTGACAGGGTACTTGTTCTTGTTTCCACTGCCTGTGCATTTGCTCATTTCCTTTTAGTTTGACCAGCAGTTTGAAACCATCCTGTGGTTTGTTTTTGCTGAGAACCTTTTTTTTTGTCCTGTTGGCGTAGAAGAAAAAGAAATGTATCCCAGCAATTCCATCACTGCTTACTGAGAGTTTGGGAGCTACATTTGTGTAACTCCTAGTATACTTAATGACAGAAGATTAAAGATACCTGAAATGCAAGCATGGAAGGGCAAAATACAAAAGGAAATCAAACTGGCAAACTTGCATAAATTTGGCTGTGTGCATCCAAGTAAAAATTGCAAAACTTCCTATATTTTGTATTTCATCAGTGATGGATGCTACAAGTTAAAAAAAAGGGAAAAAATAGTGTGGAACATTTATTAATCTAATCAAATCAATTGATTAAATGAGATAGTAGGAATACCATTCAAAAGTTGAAATTTTGGTCTCAAGTTTTAAGTTTATCCTAGCTGAGATGAAGTATATATATATAAAAATGTAAAACTCCCATGTTTCTTCTACATGTGACTTTCCCTGCTTGTACATTAAACTTGTTTTAGTCATTGCTACACATAGGCCAGTGTAAATTTGTTGTTTTTACTATGAACATGATATGAACATGAGCTGAATGTACGCTCTAACAAGAGACAGTGGTGTTAGACCTTAAAGGCCTGCTGCTAACTGTATGGTTATATTTAAACTATATGGTTGGCAGCAGGCAAAGCATTTCATGCCATGGAATTTGGAGGCATTTCACAGCAACTGAGCTGGATATTTTTATTTGCTGGCATATTATCTCCTTGCCCCTCTGAGCTCTGTCTGTGGCTCAGGTCATTACAAACAGTGGCAGTACCAAAGCATGTGTGCTGGGATCACTGCATTCCTACATGCCCTTGCCAGTGCAGGCTACAGGAAAATGAGATATTCTGATCGTGTAGGAATGATGGTGGCAATTTGACAATTTCTGAATATTATTTTTTGACAAATATTATAAGTGTTATAGAAATATTTTCATGCAATATTAACATTATTGTAACACCAGTATAGAAGCATAAATTACCAGATGAGTCAGAATTATAGCCCTTTTCCTGCTGTGTGTGGGCAGACCCCTGCATCTGTGCTCATTGCAGGTTTGGGACCTAAATGCATTAGATGCATACTGGAAGAAAATGAGTCTGCAAAGTATTTTCATAGAAGGAATACATTGCTCTTAGTTGTGAAAAATCCTCTAAAAATGGAAATGTTCTTGTGCTTCACTTTAAAAAAGACAAGTATGTTAACATAGAAATGTCTCTGGAAATTCTTTTAAGATTAAGGACAAAACAGAAAAAAAAAAAAAAAGTTAAACAGCTCAAATCAATGTCTTGAAAGAAAAGCAGAGGTATATTGTCTTATAGAGATTCCAGACAAGATTTGTGTACATGGACTCCAGTGGTGGTCCAGTATTTCTGCACAGTATACTTATGGGTAATGTACTAGTATCTTAACAGTATGGTAATATCATTAACTTTTTGTGACAGCAGTTTTCCCAAAGTCATGAACTGTAATTTCATTGTCTGCCTCTTCTCAGGGAAATACTGAAAATACTCACTAATAGGGATCTCTCATCTGACAACTTTCCTCAAACAGAAGCTTGCAGATTATTGAGGAAGACATCCTATTGCTTGGGATCCTGAGCTACGTCTCTAAGTGCTTCAAAGATATCTGTGTGCAGCACTGCTTTGTTTGTTTTTTCTTCCTCTGTGAAAATAGTATGTTCCATATCTGTCATCTGGTTTGGCTTTGTATACTGTGAAACAGCAGTAAATATTTCAGAAAAGCAGGGAGTTCTGCTTTTGCTCAGAAAAGTGGAAATTACAAGAAGAAAGCATCAAAGTCAGAAGGGGCAAATGAGGAGAAGGAATTATTTTCTCATAGCTGAGGATGCTCAAGTGGATGCTGCCTCAACTTCTAGAGTGAGCATGTTCTGCACAGAAGGATTAGAAATTTCTCCTCGCTGTAAATAAAAAAATTGAGGATTCCCGACTTCCTCTGAAAGGTTTCATGTGCCTTCTTTCCTCAGACATCACCTTGTGCTATTTCTTCCTCTCATCTCTGTGTCTCTGCAAGTAAAGGAAACAGTGGCTTCTCTTTTTCTTCCCCCTTTGCTGCCATCTCCAGGGAAGGTTAAAAATCCAGCGTCACTGAGAATTCAGTTTTGCCAGGACTGAGGGTCATCTTGATATTACAGTTTTCTAGTTAATATTCAGAGCAGTCACAGGGACCCCTGCTTCTTCTTTTGTTTCTATTAATCAATTTAGGAAAATTTGATTAGCTCTGGTTGTTTGTGAGAATACAGATCAACCCTCTTTCTCTTTTCAGATTGCCTGAATCTAGGTTGTCCTCTGAGATGCTGAAGCCTTCTGACATGCAGATTTCTTTCACCAATTTTCATCTAATCAATTGAATTATAATTTCATGTAACTCCTTCCTTTCCTGAAAATGTAATATTCATTGTGAGCTTTTTCCTGGCTCTGTAATAACATTCAACTTGAGTATCAGGAAAAAAGTAGTGCTTGGGAGATATTTTGATAGTCTTACAAATCAAGGTATATTGTCAGATCTTCTAACGACCACATACAGTATAAGAGCAACATATATAATTAACTTGGAACAGGTGTGGAGAGGACAGGGAAATTGTCTCTGTTACCTCTCTTCTTTGGTTTTGAAATCTCATGCTCTTGTATGATACGCTTGGGAAATTACAGACTGTGAGTGGGATTCATATGGCAAAATGTAGACATCTACATCTGAGTTAGTCACCCAAGGCTCCCTGTGTGGGGAATGGAGAGAAACAGGACAGATGAATCACACCCTTGAAGAACCTATTTTTTATTACCTCTCTGCTAAGACAGAATGACTCATAACCTGAAAGTGCCCATTTGGCTAGTAAAGGAGGTTGGGGTAACAACTGGGATGTGATGGCCACATTCTGCACCCCAAAAACTAGATGGGGTGTGCATGGCAGTTTGTGGCTCTGGTGCATAACTGTGTGCTTGCATGTACATGTTTGTCAGATTGTGCGAGTGTTCAGTCCTAGGAAAAAAACTCACTAGTTTTCCACAGAGAAATTCCTTGAAAAACTAAGGACAACTTTAGGTTTCCACATGTGAGAACTCAGAAGTCAAGAAATGTGTAAACTGAATTAGCATGTTTCTCTTGTATGTACATTTCTCAGTATGCATCAGCAAATAATTAAAAAACTCTAATAAAGTAAATTTTCAAAATGTTGTCAGCACATCAGTTTCCTAGCTGATGATGCCACTGTTTGTTTAGTCCCCTTTGGAAACTGTGTGCCCTCTGCTCTCGGAGACGTGCGTCTGATGCTTTCCAGATGCTGTAGGGAGCTGTGAGCTCTTTGTTCTCTTCTAAGGTAGTCTCTTCTCTCTGTGTGTAAACCACATAATATGTCTCTCTCAAATTACCTTTGTCTTCAATCAGCCTGAGGAGTCTGCTGTAAGTGAATATGTGAAGACCTTGCAATGCTACTTGCAGAAAGGAAATCTGTCTTCCCTTGTTTGCTTTTCAATACATCATCGGCCACAGCACACAGGGTGTGAGCCGGGGTGGGCTCAGAAACAAGTTGTCTTCACAGTGGTGCTGGTGCCACTCAAAATCTGTGTGGAGTCCCCTCAGCTGAAAACACTGGTGAGAGATACATGATCCTCCCACAAAGAGGTGAATGATACTAAAACCGAAATGGCCAATGAAACAAGACAAGTAATGAAAGCCCAGTAATATGGTATTTATAGTTTTTTTTCAGCTTCTGTTTTGTATGCACAGAAATGCATGGTTGAGTGACACAAATAAAACTGTGGAACTTCTATTTGAAAGAGGGAATAAACTTGTGTTAGATCTGTAGTTAGAGTATGTCTTATATGTAGTTAGAGTATGGCTTTTGGTAGAAATGGAGCTTTTGCACCCCCTAACTCTAGCCACCTGGCCTGAGGAGCATGATCCAGTAAGTAGATTCCAGCACACCAATTTCCAATGTAGTCAGCATACACAGATACCCTAAAAGGGGTAATACAACACAAGGGTCACAGCTCCTTCTTCTCTGATGATCAGAGCTGCAAACTAAAACTTGCTCAGGATCCAGACTGGAGATATATTCTGGGTGGCTATGCAAATCACAGCTGATTTTCATGCATGAATGAAGCCATGGTGTATAAGAAGAAATGCATCTGCAGTCTTCTCTGTGAAATGTGCAGATCACGGATCCTAATTCCCAGAAAATCTTTCCCTGCCAAGTCACACTGGGTTTAGAAGGCACCTTGCTTTGTTGGTCCTTTTGAATCTGGACAGTTTTGAAGCCAGATATGCAAGATTTCAGTCAATAATAAGTAAGATATGGCCTGTCTGTGGCATGTTGTCTTACAGTGACACAGAATGATGGACCTGGATTCAACACCCTCCTACTTACAGACAAAGCCAGCATTGCCTCTGCCATCCTCTCTCTACCAAAAAGAAGAAAACCCTCAGAAAAGAGCAGTGTCTGTGTTATGAAGCCATTATGAAATCTATGTTTGAAATACCCAATGTGTCTTTCTGAATCAAGGACAGAGTTCAGTTGAAGTGATGCCTCCACAGGCTTTTGTTCTGGCTAGATCAGTTCAACACCATGCTGTAGGTTAAATTATTGCAGCTGCGGAGGTAGCTGAGAATTGGCTACGGCGCTGAATTTCTCTGCTGCTAGGGTTTTGTCAGCACTGATCAGTGATTTGTGCTCGAGTCCTTTGGTCAGAATCATCACCAGTGAGCAGCAGGCTATTTTTGGCTTCTTACCTTACCTTTCAGCCAAAGGCAGGCAGATCCAGAAGAGCAGCCTTACGTGGGAGCTGCCCTGGACAGCCGTGTGCTGGCTCACAGAACCAAGTGGCTCAAATCAATGTGTCAGCAACTGCCTGCGAAGGCAGGGCTGGAGTTCTGCCAGTCCCTGGAAAGATGATGTGCCTCTTCTAGGTGAGAACCACTGTGCTAAACCTCAGACAATCAGTGTGGATGCTGCCTGCTCCCGTCTGTGCTTTTTATGAGACAGCATCTTCCTAAATTACTTCCAACTGTATAGTAGTTGAATTACTTGCTGGTCTTTAAAATCCTTATCTGAAGAAAAACCATATATATATATGTGTACACACACATATTCACAAGTAAATTAAATTTTTGTTTTGAAAGATACTTGTCAAATAGTGATTCCTGGATTTAAAATTCTTACTTTTCTATATTGGCAGATCATAATTTGAATTCTAACTGCTTCAGAATACTGCTTTTATGTGACAAAAAGGCTCTTAGTAGAAGCTTCCCTTATAATTCAGGTATTATGATGGTAGAAAATAATTCAGATAATGGATAAAAATATCTCTCCATGATTTTATATGTGTTTGCACTTCAAAGGACCAGCAATGAAAAGATGATCACACATCTGAATCAGAAGGATAATATTTATATCTAAACTGAGTAATCATGTAATTCTGTTGGTGTTCCCCATACTCTGTCTGTCCTCCTCCACTTGCATGCTATAGCCTGATTCAGATTTTCTGTGTGGTGTTTATTACCTGACCTGAACAGCTCAATCTAAATATTTGGTCTGTTCAGTGATGTTCCCAGTGTACTTCTGGCTGCTATGTACTTATGGAAGAGTAAAATACATGAGGTTGGCTATTCTTGTAGCTCTGTAACTTTTATTTTGGATATTCATAGGATGCTTTTAGAAGCTGATTAAAAATTACATTTTTCAGTGTTCAGCTTCAGAGGAGGGCTTGGTATCTTCAGATGTGTTAGGAGTGATGCTTTTTGTATGCATACATAAAACTATTCAGATCTCTGCAAAAGGATTCCTCTGTCACAAGACCCTCCAATACTGGCTAGAAAAGATCAATCATCACATCAGGCCTGGTAATTAGATATTATAAATTTCAGGCTGAATTTATTTTTTAGATAGTGTATATGTATTATTTATTGTTCAGCTCTCCTGCTCTCTGCGTTTTATCCTCGTGTATTTAAAGACTGTGTTACATTCTTCCAAGATTTGTTTGGGTGACCAAATGAGCTCCTTGGGTCTGCTTTGCTCACACAGGCTTAATTCCCAAGTCATCCTACTTGCATTTTTGCCCAGCAGAATGTTCCAAGAGGTTTTCCTGTCTCCCTTCTTCCTACAAATGCAGAAGGAGGTTGGCTAGAGTCATAATATGTTCTTGAAATTCAAGAATTGTCAGTGGGTGGCTACCAAGATATGCAATTTACAGACAGATTCATCATCTGAGCTAGGCTGAAATAATCTCTGCAGTTGAGGAGGCTCTCAGGGTGGTAGGGAAGTTCATTCTTCTTAAGCTTTTTTTTCTGGTCATTCCAGTGGTGCCTTTCATGTCTTTACATTCTAGTTTTATATTTTGCCCTTATACCTGATGTATCTTTTATTACATTTTTCAAGTCCATAAATCCTTGAATTCTTAAGGACTGATTGAGAATATGTGTTGCTAATTGCTAATTCTTACTTGTTACTGCTATGCTAACATAGGAAAGTGAGGGGAACCTTCCTGTACCCCTTCTACAGCAAAACATCACAGGCCACTAGATTCCTGCTTTCTCATTAGTTAATTTCTTGTCTTTATTTAATACACCTTGCATTAATGAGGGATTGGAAAGCCTTTAGGTAGAACTTAAATATTTATATAATTACAATAAAGACAACATACTAATTTTTTACGGTAACAATATATGCAACATTGTCAAAATGTTTTAACAGGAGGTCCAATATGGTTTTGTAAGCCATCCTTGACTGCCTGTTTCTGTGTTATTACAAAAACCTACTTTTAAAGCTGGATACATAGTAAGGCTTTTGCTGGGTTTTCCACAGCATTTCTCAGTACTGAGGAGGTTTTGAGAGAGCTTTGACAGTGGTAACATTCTCTCATCTCAATCAGTCATGAGCAATATTTACCATATTCTGGGGCTGCGTTTGTTGTTCACAGCCATGCTGTGATGAACGAGCAGACTTGGGCTCTTTGGTTTCTCTCTTTCCTCACTCGTTTCCAGGTAATGAACTCATAGCTTGTAATAGATGCTATTAATCTGTGGCTGCCTGACAATACATTTTGTACTACTAAATGTAATCTTATTGTGCTACTCAAGGTCATTTGATTTTGTGTACAGTTCAATCTTTCCCTTAATTATCACTGCCTCCCAAATTTGTATCACAAGAAAATTTCTTCATCACAGTTACACTTATTCTGGAAATACTATTGAGATAAATGATAAGTACAGGCAATCTTAATCCCAGTTCTGTTAAACTTGATTAGTCATTCTTCTTTTGGCTGGTAATATCCCTCTCAGTTAAACATTTTCCTGCATTTTCTTCAGCTTGGTTGCTGAAGAAACCCTCTTCAGTTTAACCAATGATTTCTCATTTGACTCTGTATCAAATGCTTTACTGAAATTTACATCAGCTATGTCTCCCTTTATTTAGAAGGACTGACCTGTATTTTCATGAATTCTTCCTTTTCAATTTTCTTACATTTACCTCCATCTTTGATAGTAGTTTCTCTCCAAAGCATGGGACCCAGGCCTGACTAAAGTCACGTGTACTGTGTAGATCGTAATAAAACATTGGATGCCCAGGCTACTGAGTGCTTTAATCACCCTTCTGCAAGCAGTTGCAAACTTTGTTCTTCCTCATTAAACGACTGTCCCCTGCTGGACCTGCAGTTATACCTGGAATTTGATGTGCCAGCTCTTTTGACACATGGACCAATACTGACTCATGCTTTCCTTCTGCTCTCCCATCTGTTGGTGTCCGTGCATTGGAGTGTTCCCTGTACTTGGATAATCTGCTGTCAGGGGCTGTGCTTTTGTGACTGCATACCCAGAGCACCCAGCACCCAGAGCATCCACAGCGCCGGCTAAAATGGCATGATCAATAAGATTTGTCAGATTTTGACTTTTTTGGTTTTTGGCTTCTGTTTGGAGAAGCTTTTATTTCCCTTAGTAGCTCCTTCTAAAGCTGGTGGAAGTTTGTCCTGTGTGTTTGATGTCATCTGTCTTTGGAGAGGGATGTATACAGTTTTGTTCCTTCTCCTTTCAAGCACTCATTGCCACTGAGCTCCACAAACAGAGGAGGGAGATAATCTTTAATATCCAGAAGCTTCATGGTCTTTACCTGAGAGAGATTGTTCAGGATAAAAGAAAACCCACTTGTGCCAGAGGCAGTAGGAAAAGGTTAACAAATAAATTATTTTGAAGAAGTTTTTTCGGTGTTCTCTGAAACACTAATGGTCACTTGGCAACAAATGAGGCTCAAACAAAATCTGACTGCTTTTGAAAGTACAGAGTCAGCAAGGAGGTTTGTCCTGTAGTCATACAGAGTCACTACCCAGGAAGTTCCCATAGTCATTTTGCAAACCTGTACTTGAGAATATGCCAGTCTCTGCCAACTGAGACTGTTTTTTAGCTCTTTGTTGCTGGATTCTGTGCAGCCAATAGCACCTCTCTCAGTATAGAAAATCTGGTAAGTGGGAGTTAGGTGTAAGGACAAAATGTGTGTTTACTTAAAATTAGAAGATGCACAGTGTTAAAAAGTTTTGTAATGTGTTAACCTAACTGTACATCTCTTTATCAGCTATGTGTTTGAAAGTCCTGCACCATACTAATATGTCATTAAGCAGTGAGATGAAAAACACTGTTTTAAAATTTAAAATAAGTTAAAGAGGGACATAAGTCAGTATTAATCATTCTTTACTCATCTTTTAAAATGTAAATGTCATTTACCTATAATGCAATTCAGGAGCATGCTGACATTGTATATTACCTGTTTTTGCTGTTTACCATTAGGTGTTTGAAATACGATGTTAGGGTTTGTTCCCAGTTGAAACATGCCTCTGTTTTTAGCATTGTAGTTTTAATTTTCATGTGCTTCACTTCAGCACATAGTCACAGTATCTGTTCAAGATAATTGGTTTTGATGATTCTTCACAGTCCTTTAGCACATTGCAGAGAATGTTTGATTAGGTGTTCACCAATACTGAAAAAATGTGCCTGTTAAGGATGGTGGCCTTTATTTTAAAAACGGTCATTGAAATAAGATAGTTCTTAGATGCAGCACCTCAGAGGATTTTCAAGGTGTTGGTGTTTGAAAACCTGTTCCTTTTTTAAAGGAAGGCCTATTTGAGTACCTCAATTCCTTAGTTGCATTAAAGGAAAGTGTCGTAAATAAGACTATCCATTTTTTACTTGTAATTCAAACAACAAAAAAATCAAAATATTTACTGACACTGAAGTAACAATTTTGCTGTCATTTTATCTTCTAATTAGCATTCACTTACTGAGTCTGAAGTATAGCTGGGGAATTCTTCTTAAGTTATTGGGATGCTACTGTTTTATTTACCTTTTGGCATTAAAAACATTTTTCAAAATCAAGTAAGGAGGCAAAAATTGATCTGCCTTTCTGTTTTGCTTTTCTATTTACAAAAGCATACCCTGCCCATTAAAACACCTAAGCCATGCAAATAAGCCTCAACTGTATGTAGACTGGCATCTCTGCATTGCATGCATGCTGGCTCTGGCTGTTGTTAATAATTCTGAGTTTTAGGACTCTGGAGTTCTGGAGTAACTTAGAGGAGCGAATAATAAGGAATTGGGTCAATCACATTGAACTGCAGCTGCTTCCCTGCTCACTTTTTGGTCTCCTGTTGTTCCTTGTGTGTCCTGTTGGCGGATGGAGCTGTGTGTTAGATATCTGTCTGTAGATGTGGCACGTAGGGTCCTGGTTGAGTGCTGGACTTGGCAGTGCTGGCTTCATGGTAGGGCTCGATGACCTCTTGGAGGCCTTTTCCAGCCTGAATGTTTGATTCTAGGATCCTGTGAGAAGTTCCTTGCTTTGCAAGAAGCATAAGCAAAGTGCCTCTGGTGAGCTTCATGGTTGTGATATTCTGGGTGTGGGTCCAAAGCCTTGAACAAACTGTCTGAAAAATTCAAAAGTCTGAAGGGCTTTGAATGTCCTACTGATTGCAGCTATTGAACTGGTTGATAAGGGCCAGTTTCCCTCCATTGACTCATGTTTGGCAAGTGTTAGACGCCTGTCTGCAATGAAATTTTAGTCTTTGTTTTAATTTTCTGTGCGGAGGCAGAATGCTTTTGACTTGAAAATAATAAATAAAAACCCCTATGGCTACCAGGTTATTTGCAAATAAGAAATGTAAGTATGTGTTAAAATATAGTAAATTAGTTCTTAAGTGAACTTCCTTGCTTTGCCCCCACTTTATTTCAGCCCAATTAAAAAAGAAAATAAGACCCTTAAAAAAGTAAACTTAATAACTTTGTTAGCAACAACAAAAATACAGAATTAGATTGACATATCTTTTTCTGGCTGCATATTTGAACTTAGGAAATCATGATTCTTTAGAGACTCTGTCAGATGATAGGCTAATGGCTATGAGTTTGAGCCCACTCAGAAAGGTAGTATGTCAGCCCCCACAGCAGAAAAAGGGGAGTGTGAGCTTAATTTGTGTGGTAATGAATAATATTGAATTTAAAATTATTGCTAAATAATAATTTTAAAGCACTTTGATGTGTTCATTTGCAGAATCTGTTTCTACAGAACACTGAGTTATATTAAAAGATTGTGAATGTAATTCGTTGCCAGCGCAGTTAGTATTGATGGGTTATCTTACAGGTCACTGAAGCAAACCATGTAAATGACTTACTTATTTCTAATCAGTCTAGGAAAAAAAATGATATGGTTTTCAGTAGATTTTTCTTTACTTTTTCTCCACACCTGCAATTGTGTTAAATTGAGCAAAAGGATATTTAAACCTTAAGCATGTGTTACATGACTTTCCTGTTTGCCATGCTGACCAAGCTTCATCTGATTTCAATGAGACTTTGATCACACATTGCAGAAAGAGCCTCCCTCAAATTTCATACACTATCTTAGTCTCTCAGCTTTTAGCTTTTACCTAGAATAGTTTGTCTGCAACAGAGACTTAATTACAGAAGTATACACTGCAGAACTAAGTGTAAAATTATTTTAAGAAAGTCTCTGGATGTTTGGTCAAAAAATGCAAAAAAATCCATTAAACAAATCATAGTGTCAAATATCATAGCTTTTTATTTAAACTAGTCTTCTTTAAGGAAATATTTCAGAGTGATTATTCATGCCTAATTAATCTCACTAATTGGTAGTGATTTTGATAATACTTTCACATAATAATACTTTAAAGCTGGATCTTGTATTGTTATCATGAGTTCAATGATATAAACATTAAAACCAAAATACAGATAGACTGTTATAATGCAATTTACATTGGCTATTTTTTAAGAAAGCAATTGAAAAGTTAAAAGCACGTCAGGAGACTGATCAGATTAATGCACTCAGTTTTGATGTACTGTAGTTATCACAGAAATATTAATGACTTATCTCTAATGAAAGGAAAAAAGGTTTTTACCTACCACTGTGTCTGAAATTATTAGGTTTCAGACACAGTGTGACAGTTGTGAAGTAAGCTTTTATGCTATAATATAATTTGAAATTTAAAATTCAATGTTACTCTGCTATTGCCATCTATTACACAGGATGTAAAACTGAACATCTTGACTGGTTGAGGTCAAATCATAGTCCTTTGACATTTTTTTTTCAAGTACACAAAATATAACCAAGAAAGAACTTGAAGTCATAATTTAAATGACTTAAATTTTGACATGGAGATGGTATTGCCTACAGAATGCTGCCTGTATTCCAAATGGAGGATTTTATAGCTGCTGTTAGTTTTTAGGACAGATCTTCTTTTAAAGTCAGTATTGACATCTGTAGGTACAGAGTGTAGGGTAGCATTTAGAGGTGAAGGAATATCTATGTAGCAGTTTACCACTTGGAATACTGAAAAAGTTACATTATTTCCTATTTCAAAGGCATTTCTTCACTGAATATCTGCTGAGTGCCCTGAGAACTGGAAAAAGAGTGAAATATCTTCAATGCATTTTCATTGCCATTTAAAACCAAATTAAATTTTCACTGTATTGATAACTACTTTACTTTTGCTTTCCATGCACCTTCACTTACAGGTAAGTCATGCAGTCTTTAAGCAGACTGCATGTTTAAAGAAATACCTACAAATGTTTGATGCATATATTTAATGTGAATTTATCACAATTGTTTGCATTGCAGCCCTGCCTTATAGATTCATTCAGTGAGGGAGCAGAAGTATATAATGCATTCTAATAATTCACATAACTCAAATTTAAGATAATCAGTATTTTGAAAGCTTTGTTTGAAGTGAAAATTACTTGCAGATCTTTCAATGTGTGTAATTTTCAATAACAAAAGATCTGAAAAGAGAGTTTTTATATTTTGGTAAGATTTTGTAATGAGCAAAAATAAAGGAATGCATTCAATCCTGTACAGAGAGTTCTTTAGGTGTGTCAATTATAATCTTTGTTTTGTAGCATTACTAAGTACTAGCTCTTAAAACTTGTCTTATGATTTTCAGTAGTATTTTGAGTGCTTGGTTAATACTTTTTAGGTATTTTTTAAAAGGATAAAAAGGAGGCCATTTTAAAAGGATATTTCTGTTACATGAATAAGTCCACATAAATAATAGATCTGCTGTTAAAGCAGAGGCAGAGTTCAGTTACTTCTGCAACTGTAGGTTGGTATTATATCCAGTTTTAAACCACCCACATTTCCACAGCATCCACCCAGTCATGCGTTAAGTGGCACGATTAACATCTGTCGTGTGTGCTTCACTGTCAGCCTTAGAAAGCTGGGTACGTAGGATAACAATTTATTTTAGTAGAGTTAATTTTAATTGTATTTCTGTATGCCTGAATTAGAAAAGGCAGACCTGAAGATGTGTCCTTGAAGCAGAAGGCAATGATGGTGAATATACCTAGTGAGACTTAAGGTCCTCCTTTCAGCTGATCCATGAGAAAGTTGGCTCCTGCCAAGAGGGGTTTTCCTTTTGAAGTGTCAGGTTCCTTGCAATCTCCAGAAATCTCCATGGTTCAAAATGGTGGCCAACAATCAATGATGGTTGTTGTCCACCATTTCCAGCCATGGAGTTTTCTGGAGCTCCTGGACCTTTAAAGACCCTGGAGATGAGGTGTGGGTGAGAGGATGACACAGGTGATGGCTGCGTAGCTGCTTCAGTAGTTCAGTTTCCTGCCTAAGCGTTGACTCTGTACTTAAAAATATCTGATGCTGGCATCTCTAAATTTCAGTTCCAAGTGGTGGGAAATTCACAAGATCAGTTGTTTTTTCTCAAATGTTGCCATCTTGGCCTGAACTCAAATGACAGCAGCTGTTCTCATGAGATTTCAATTTCAGCCAACTAAAAAAACAGCCTTTTCCTTTTCAGATCTAACCAGCTAGTGATGGTGGCAGTGACTTCTCTTCAGAGTGTTAGGAATCCATACATCCCCTCCAGCACCCCATGTACACGCAAAGAATAGAATGGAGGTGGACTCCAGTGTGCTATGTATTTATTGTTTCTGCTGAATGGAGTTGTGTATTTGGTATGTGGAAAACATAGCCCAGTCCTCCAGTGTTCAGCATTTACATTTAGTATGTGATATATTCACTAAGGATTTATGTGTAAAGATCTGTAAAAGAAAAAAATTCCTCTAGGGAAGCGCTGACTGGGAATGACTTCCACCTTCAGTCATACGCGATGGCATTGAAATACCAACTCCTCCTGATTGATCTCTGCCAGTGTTCACTTGCCCTTCTTCCTCTCCAGCTTTCAGCAGCATATGGAGTATCAACAGACTCGTGGGCAGCTTGGCTTGACCTGAAAAAATCAGAAAGCAGTACTGATTTTAAAAATAGGGTGCGGAAGCTGAGGCAACTCGTGCTTCTGTCTCTCAGGAACACAAGGAGTGGCGGAGGTCAAAGAGGACTTGGTGTGTGTGTTGAGAGGATAAGGACCAGATATGAAGGGAAAAAAATAGAGTTGTACTTCTCCTCCCCTCTTTTACACATGGGTGTGTTCCTTGAGTGTGACGTGGGACTGTGACTTCTACAGTCTCTGATGGAAGGTGGGAAAGGTGCTCGCTTCCCCCCAGGGTGCCAGCACTGCGTCCACAGTCTCCAGCCTTCTGACTGATGGGCTTTCAGTCCCTAGCTGCTCTTCTGGGCCATCTTGTTACCAGGCACCTTTTCCCTCACCACCATCCAGGGTGGGCACCCTGTGATCCCAGGGGCTAGCTAGAGAGGTGTCCCAAATATATGCGTGCACTGCCCCAAGACAGAAATTTATGGTTTGGAATAAAGCAGATTCAGTTCAATTTAGATTGTAGGAAAGGGGAGAACCATTGAGAATTTATCATACTTGTGAATAACCACTTACGTGAGAGTTTGGGTTTTTCTAAGTCTTTCTCCCATCTGAATTCATAGGACTTGTGATGGTCAGCATGAGAGCCATTTTGTTCAGGCTTCTTTTCATGTGGTTGAAAGGAAAGGCTTTCTGTCTAAGAGCTTACTTAATCCAGGGATGTGGAATTTCCACATTCTATTCCAGATTGATAGGAGGTTAAATTCGTGATTGTGGGCTGAAAAACTGAGTGACACATTTGAAACTTGATCTTAGACGTGAAGTGTCAAAGGGAGAGTGTCTTTTCCAGGCTGGTGCAATGCTGTTCTTACTTAAACCTTGTGGAGCTGAGAGGAGTTAGCTGATTGCTGTTACACGTGTAAAGATCAAGCTCTCTGGCGTGTATACAGCACTCCTCTGTCTGTTCAGACAGCAAAAAAGAAGAAAATATGGCCCAAATATTCTTGGTATGTTTTCTATGCCACATCCAAATCCAAGCCTGTGCTAGTATGTGCTCACTAAGAAACCATCGATGATTCAACTTAACAAGTGTAAGTGCATGCCTGTACCTGAAATCTCCATGCAAGCCTGAGATCATCTCATCCTAAGGTCCTTGTTTTCTATGCCGACTGCAAAAGTAACCTAGACTGAGTAACTCAGCTAGTGATACCATTTTTTTGGTAGGTGTGTGAAGGTAGGCATTGAATCTCACTCCTTGTGGCAGTGAGGCAACATGGAGCTGCTTGCCAGTAGCTATGTGTCAGAGCTAAATCCTCTTTTTCAGGATCAGGAAATTGGAAGCAGTTCTTGGATGCCTGTCCTGTGCATCAGAGAGTTACAGCACAGGGGGATATCTTGCTCCAAAATCTGTGTTAATGAACACTTAGAGAAAACATAAAAATAACCTTAAGGGGAACATTCGCATTTGCAGTCAGGACTGTGGATACAGAGCTGGCAAGGACTGCCTGGAGCTGGGTGTGTTGTTATAAGGAAAAGAAACATGAACTGTCAATAAATGCTCGAGGTAACCTCTCCCTCGAACAGGTCTGGGACTAGGAGCTTAGAAGATTCTTCACTATCTTACTGGATGACCTTGAAACTATTTTTTCTTCTTGTTATAGCTCTAGTTCCCAGTAAATGTAATGTGGGCAAGGCATTGGTTTCTTGCAAAACCCTTTTCTTGGTTTAAGACAATTTACAGGGTGGAGCCTGGGAAACAAGCTACCTCCCCTTCAGTTTTAACACTACCTTTTCACCAGTAAGGAGAGACAAATGTGAGAAGATGTAAGTGGAAAGAAAAGTTCACTAAAAGTGAAACAATAACAGGCAAAATAACAGTAAAAATCTCTAGATACAAAGGTGTGGATTTCCATGGATTGCCCAGGGAATGAGGAGAAACAAGATATGGAAAGATATGGAATACAGTACACATTTTCTGGGTTACTCAGGACACCTTTTGTCAGGCCAAATGAGGAGGTTCTGTGCAAGTGCTGGAGGGTTTTCTCCGGGTACTAGAGAGGTATGGAGTTCCAAAAAAGTTCCGTAGAACTGCCATATAATTTTAGTCAACAGGTCTTAATATAGGATAGCATTAGAAATATTATATGAATAGATGAAGTAACTTAACCAAAGATGAGGAAAAAATTACAGATAGAGTATACCAAATGTAGCTCTAATTGTGCTAGAAATTAGGTGACTTAAAGTAGTAAAAAAAACCCCATGTTTTCAATATGCAGAGGTCAGGAAGCAAGCTTTATCATAAACAGAAAATAGACTTGCTCATCTTTCACAGGAAAGATGATTTTATAGAAGCAACAGGTGTCTTCACATAAAACTAAATAAAACATAGTGATAATAATACACCTTTCTAATGAAAGTTTTCCTATTAGTGATAAAATAAAATATGTTCTTTAGGAACTGAATCAGTGTTCATGCTTGGCTTATCTGGCAGAGACCCCCTTTGATTATGTGATTTGATGTGATCTTAGATTATAGTGACTATGGTAAGATTTCTTGAATTTACCATATATGAATTCTGCTTAAATCACAGAGCTTGAGCTTTTAATTTAGGCAGTTCTTCTACATTTTATTTTCTTCACTTTTTTTAACCCCTACAAGAACATCCTGCTTTCTTTATTGGTGTCTCAAATTAATTCTCCCTGTCTAGGCCATATAGAAATAGTGTTTTACCTTCTCTGTTGCTATTATCACAGTGTCACAGGGTGTAAGAATGACCTGTCCAAGTTTTTCGCAGGACACCAGATTGTCTTGCCTTGCCCAGAGACAGAAGGATGGATGTTTACTGTGAGGATCTTTCTAGAGCTAGGGAGTAGAGGATCTGGGTGATTGCAGTCATTCCCAGCATGAGCTGATGTAAAGCAGCCCTGGTGTTTTTTCATTGAGTGAGACCTGGGGCAGTCAGGCGATCCACAATGATGTCTGGAGGCAGACAGGAATGTAGTCAGTAGATGCTGAAGTAGACTGCTGCAATGAGGTCTGCAAAAAAGTATGTTGTGTCTGTAGCCCTAGTGGAAGGAAGTGAATTACCTAAGACAGTCTTGAGCAGAATGTGAGAAACAGGGCTCGTTTGTGTCCAGCTGACATGTGCCGTTACTGAAAATGGCAATGGCAAGGGCGCCACTCAAGAGCACCACAGCTGCCTTGAATGCAGTTACATATTTGACTTTTGAAGCATTGAATTGTGAATGGTTTTCAACAAATCAGATAGAACATGTAGAAAAAACCAGTTCAAGAGTCCAATAAGAGATTTTGTTAGCATATGCTTTTCTAAAAAAGCGATTTTATTGTCACATTGATTTTGAGTTCTCCTTAACAGCAATGAAAAGAAACCAATGGGATTTTTAAAATTCATGTAGGACTTTTTTGCTATTCTAAAATAAACATGCTTTTTTTGCAATATAATTATTCAAAGGATTTGTGTCTGGTTTATATATTAAAATATTTGGGATTGCATTTACATTTTTAAAGACATGTACTACCTTGTGTGTGCAGCCACATGGGTACTTCAATTTAGCCTGCATCAGGCTAATGCTGATGTGACTCCACACGTACGATATAAGTTACCCAAGTTTATATTTTTCCTTTCTACCTAGAAAAACAAAATCCAACACATGTAGCTGAAGTGGTTTAAAACATTATTCCTCAGTAGCTGTTCTCTGCCAGCAGGTCACAGCCAGCCACTGAGCTGCTGTGGGAACCCAGAGCTTGTCCTTGACTNATAAACCACCACCTCTCGGGCGGGGAATAGCCTCAAACTGTCGTGCTGGAAAGACCTCGGCAGGACAGAGAGAACAGTGTTCTAGATAAGGTATTATAAACAATAATAAAAGCATCTGAAGGCCAAAGATTTGCACGTCTTTCTTCTCCTGGGCAAGGAGAAGGACTTTTAACACCTTGGGGACTTTCCCAGAAAAAGCAGGAAATCCCCACAAGCTGCTTTGGTGGGTTGGGCTTGGTGTCATCCCCTTCTGTACAAAGTCAGCTGGGTTAGCTTGTGCCTTGGCTGGTGGTGTATGTGGTTGTTCTGTCTCTCATGGAAAACAACTGCAGGGACTTGCTCCTAAACTGTTACAGCTGTTTCCAAATTATTGCCAACTCTGTAGGGCTCTGGTACAACACTGTGTGCTTGAGCACAAGGCCTTTTAAAAAATGTCAGAAGTATCACAAGCCATCTTAACAACCGTGAGGAGTGTTTTAGAACTATTTTTGCCCTAATTGCACACTGGGAAGAGAGACAGTTCCTTGCAAAAACAGGACTTCCTAATAATGAATTTATAAGAATAAAACTTGTAAAGTGTATTTGACAGTATTTAGCAGCTGCAGAATTTCGTCATTTGTTCCGTGATTTCATGCTGTCAAATCTGACAACATGAACTAGTGCCAATCTTTGCTTTGAAAGACAATTTCCTTTTTATAAAAATTCTAATTATTAAAGCTAAATTTGGATTTTATTAAAAGGAAGTTGTTAGTCTTTTATGTTTGTCAAATAGCTTTCAAAAACTAAGTTGGTTCTACCTTTGACAATTAGTCAAAACGATATTTACTGAAAACCATTTGTTTTTTCCCACCTTCTGCTACCAATGAATGAAGTTGGTATCAATGGCAAGGAAGGCACTTGTATTTTTGATATACATAAAACCTGGTTACCAACTGTGTGGAAGTCTGGATTTATTAACCATTTTCAGACACACTTAGTTGGGTACCCTTGGATCTCATTTAGCTAAAGATACTATTGACCTCCCCACTGCATGTGGAGGAGAGGGTGTTCAGCCTGTGAAATTAACTTGGATGTTGCTATAATTTGGGTCCTAAAGATATAAAGATAACCCTTTTGTCTTTAAAAGGACAGGTACTATAGGCAGAGGTTTGAATTAATGCAGATTAGCAGCTGCTACTGTAACCTATGCTCAGTATACAGGCTAGCTCAGCTCAGATGCTACTGGCCTTCTGAACTGTTCTGTGCTTTGTCCAGATTCCATCACAACCCAGAAAGCACAGACCAGTTATTCCACTGCTTACCTTAAAATAATGCATGTGACAGTTTATGGTTTGAGGGCAAGATAGACTTTTATTAACTAGCAGCAAGCTAGTCTCCTGACCTCTTTCCCTGGAATACACCAGACTTCTGGATGCAGAACTGATGTCAATGTGGAATTGGCTGGTAATGAGGAATTTGAGCCCTTTTCCCTCCTTCCCCTATGTGAACTTAGTGTAGAGGCTATAATGAGTTACTCTTAAGTACACTTCTGACCGTGCAGGCAACTTTGGTGCTGGTGTTCTGTGGCTTCCTGACTATTTTTTCACAAGTCTAAGCAATAGAGGTGGGACCACTGAAAGAAGTACTTATGAAACATGAACTTTCTGCACCATCTGATGATACAGCCATGCTCAGCTTCTGAAACAGTATTCCTGAATGAAAAGTTTTGAACTTATTGTATTATACTGCTGTAGTTCTAGCCTGATTCTCTGAGAAATAATGAAGCATATTCATTAAAATAGGGTGAAAATCTTAGCGCAGTGCAAAATATTGTTGAACACATACCTACAAGGCACCCAGTGCACACAGAGTCATAAAATAGTTAAGATTGGAAAGAACCTCTGGAGATTGTCTAGACCAGCTCCTGTGCTCAAGTAGGATCAGCTGAGGCAGATTGCTCAGGGCCATATTCAGTCAGATTTTTTCAAGCATGGAGACTCCACAACCTCTGCAGGAAACCTGTGTTCAGTCAGCCTCTCAATTAAAAAAAGCAAAGTTTTTTTTTGTTTAAAAGGAATTTCCTGTATTTCAGTCTGTGACATTTGGCCCTTGTCGATTCACTGCCTCCCACACAGAAAAGCTTTACTCAAGTCTTCTTTGTACCCTCCCATCACATATTACAAACATTTTTGAGATGCCTCTGACCCTCTGTTCTCCAGGATGAACAGGTCCAGCTCTCTCAGGCTCCCCTTGTATGACCCTCACTTGTCTTTGTGATCCTTTGCAGATCCTGCTCCAGTAGGTCCATGTCTCTCTTGTACTGGGAAGCCCTGAACTGGACAGAGTACTCCAGGTGTGGCCTCACCAGGGCTGAGTAGAGGGGCAGGATCACCTCCCTTGACCTGCTGGCAGTGCCCCCACCTCATGCAGGTCAGGATGGTGTTGACCTTCTTTGTGAAGCTTATATGGTCTAGTATTGTGTGGCAGGTTTCACTTGAGAGAAATAAAATTTTAGGAGATGTGAAATAGCTTGAATTAAATTTTTAAATGGCAAAATATGGCCTCAGTGAAGTGAACAATGTGTGCTAGTAAACTACAAGAGAAAAACTGTCAATCTGGGAATGAGACAACTGCCACAGAGGCTTAGTGATCAACAAAATCAACCTAAAGAGCCACCAGAGTATGGTGTATTTCTTGTGAAATCTCTTGGCCTAGGAATAAGCCTTTGGGGTGGCACTGAGCAAGGGGCTAGGACATCTAGTAGGCTACCAAGCTACCAAATGATACCTAGCAGCCTGCGGAAGGTCTCTGTATAAGCTCCATTTTTATGTTACTGTCTTCTTATTAGGGTTTTATTTGGTAACATATATAAAATATTCCTGCTGCTGGCTTCGCATAAAAGCAGTTGTAAGGAATAGTTAGGGGTGAGTCTTTGTGTTTCTCCTCTCCCTTGCTTCCAGTTATTTAGTCATGAGAATATAATGAGGAATTGTTTTGATTTTTTTTTCCCCACATGCTGGGTGATTAAGGACCTGAGTGCTGAAGACCCACTTTCCCCTTCCTTGAGCATCATTTTCTCTTCCACCCAATTTGCAATATGTTCTTTAGGCTCTGCTGGAGCTCATGAAACATTCATACCCGTGGTTGTATGGTACATTTTGTGGCACTTGTACCCCGGTATTACTATGTGCCTGTAGCCACACAACATCCTTGTGTCTAACCTCAGGGACCTGGGTTTGACTGATGGACCACCTGGTGAGTAAGGAATCGGCTGGGCGGATGCATTCTAAGGGTTGTAGTCGGTCACTAAGTGTCCAGGTGGAGACCAGTGACAAGTGATGTTCCTCAGGAACTGGTGTGCCTGACACTGTTTAACATCTTTGTTGGCAACATGGACAGTGGGATCGAGTGCACCCTCAGCAAGTTTGCCAATGACACCAAGCTGTGCAGTGGGGTGAGCACGCTGGAGGGAAGGGATGCCACGCAGAGGGACATGGACAGGCAGGCCTGTGTAAACCTCATGAAGCTCTACAAGGCTGGATTCAAGATTCTGCAGATGGGTCAGTGCAATCCCAAGTACAAGTACAGGCTGGGTGATGAATAGATTGAGAGCAGCCCTGAAGAGGTCTTGGCGGTGTTGGTGAACAAGAAGCTCAGCATGACCCAGCAATGTGCACTCACAGTCCAGAAAGCCAAACACATCCTGGGCTGCATCAAAAGAAGCCTAGCCAGCAGAGCAAGGGAATTATTTTCCCCTTCTGCTTCACTGTGGTGAGACTCTACCTGGAGCACTGCATCCAGCTCTGGGACCCTAACATAAGAACAACATGGCCCTGTTGGAGTGAATCCGGGCTTTTTTACAGGGGCATGTAGTGATAGGGCAAGAGGGGGTGGCTTTAAAGAGAAAGAGCGTAGATTTAGATTTGGTACCAGGAATAAGTTTTTTATTTGTGAAAATGGTGAAACACTGTCACAGGTTGCCCAGAGAAATTGTGGGTGCCCCATCCCAGGAGGTATTCAAGGCCAGGTTGGGTGGGGCCTTGAACAACCTGGTCTTAATGGTAGGCGTCCCTGTCCATGGCAGGGGGTTGGAACTAGTGGTCTTCAATGTCCCTTTGAAACAAACCATTCTGATTATATGATACCTGACATGCTGTTTACATGATTTATGGACCTAAATGTTTTGTCTGAAAACATGCATGAAAGCAAGTTATTCTCTGCATCCTTCCTGCACCACAGTCATACCTGTCCATGATTATATGTTGTAAGAAGTTTATGTCTGGCCCTAGATAATAGTCTTTCATTTCATGGTGGTCCTATTTCTTGTCTCACACTTTCAATACTGATTCTGTACTCGGAGGGCCATTCTGATCTGCCAAAATCAAAGAAATGAGTATGCATAAACAGAAGGCAACTGGACAGAATGATTGCACTGGTTCCTTGTTCTTCAACATATTGCAGTCTGATTTGGGTACTAATTTGAAATATAATTGAAAAATTCAAAGGAAGCCTCATTATGTTCATTAAATCTCTCAGATGAAGAGTCTTTTTAGCAAGCTTAAAGAAACCCATGCCACATGAAATGTATTACCTGTGGGCTCCAGTTTCTCTGTGTCTGCCATTGCTGTGAAGAAGCTCTTTCTCATGCAGCACGGTGGCCAAAAAATCACTTCAGGCTCCCATGTTCCAGGAGGGTCCCAGTGGTTAAAAAGGTACTTAATTTTCTGATTGTGCTGAAGGTTTTAGTTTAGGAGAATGCTGAAAAACAACTCACAAGTTCATCTGAATGCTCTGGCTAGCTGTATTAATTTTCAGGCTGTTTTGGGGGTGTTGAAGGAAACATCGTATCTGAAGGAGGTTTTTGTAGGCCACCTTCTTGGTGGTTGTGACTGCCCAGGGAAGCAGCGCAGTCAAGGAGAGTCCCTGTGGAAGAACCCATCCATGTTAGCCTCTGGAACAGCAGGCTCACTGAGGCTGGAGCAGTTGGAGGTGGTGACTGTCTGCTGGAGGTGTGTGCTACATGGGAGGTTGTGGCCAAGTTATGGAGCTGAAGGAGGAGAGGAGCAGACTATGTATGTATGGTATCAGGGAAGATGGAAAAAGGATTGAGAAGTGTACACTCAGAGAGACCCTGCAGAGATGAGAACCTGAATGTCCTGACTGTGCAAAACGGCAGCCAGAGTCTGTGGGCAGTTTTGATGTAAGTGGAGGAACACTGTGTCGGGGAACACTGGAGGCTTATGACTTCTGTCAAAAGTTGTCCTTACAAGGTTGATGTCTTATCTTAAAAAGGAAGGTCAGGCAAATTCTGTGTTGAGTGGATAAATGCAAATGTGCCCATCAAAAAATCTCAGAATTTTAACTTGAAGAATTGCAAGACAGGTTCCTTCAACCCTTGGGAAAATCATGGAGTGAGTGCTTTTGTAATATATTTTGGACAAATTGGTGATTGAAACAGGCAGAATGGATTTCTTAAGGGTAAATCATTCTTGACCAACTAAGTTGCCTTGCTATGATCAAATCACAATTGTTGTGGATGAGAGTGTACTTTGTCATTGAACTTGACTTTAACAGAAAGTTCTATACAGTTTCTCACAATATTCTCATGACCAAACTGGGGCCTTACTGTCTAGATGGACTAGCAACAAATAGAAACCTGGCTGGATATTTAGGCTCAGAGTGTAGCAGTTGAGGTTCATATTCTGCCTGGATACCAGTGGAGTGCCACAGGGATTTCTACCATTTGTCTTTTTCAGTGACCTGAGAAAGGCAACAGAATTCATTTTGGTTTAAGTTTGCAGATGATGCCATACTGAGAGGGCCAGTAGATAGGGCAGTATTTTCATCTCTGGGGACCCTGATAAATAAGAGTAGTGGGTTGAGAGGAACCCTCTGAAATTCAGTTAGGCAAATGCAAATTCCTGCTTCTGAGAAACAATGTACCCATGTGGGCCAGACATTGACTGGTGGCAGTTCAGCAGAATACTTTGGCAACCCAGCAGATGGGAAGCTGAATATAAGCCAGCAGTGAACCTTGGTAGCAAAGGCCAACAGCATCCAGCAGCCAGGAAATCAGGAGGAGGTATTATCCTCTAGTCAGCATTCACTAGGTGTCATCTAGAATATTGCATCTTTTGGACCTTTTCCATCTTCCCTGATATGATACATATAGTTTTGGACCCCACAATACAGGAGAGGTGATGATGAGCTACAACGAGTTCAGCAGAGGCCACCAAAATGGTCAGGGAATGATATGGAGCACTTGTCCTGAGAGAGGCTGAGGGACCTGGTCTTGCTCAGCCTGGAGAGAAGAGATGGCTTTAGGGGGAACCTGTTAGTGACCTTCCAGTACCCACAAGGAGTTTATTCAGAAGATGGAGCCAGGCTTTCCCAAGCACTGTGTTGGTTGGAGAGTGAGAGATATTTGGCATAAACTGAAATGAGAGACTCAGAGTGAATATAAGGAAAAGCTTTCTCATCACAAGGACAATCAAGCAGTGAGCAGTTGCCCAAAGATTGTGTAGTCTCCATCCTTTGAGGTTTCAAGACTGACTGAGCAACCTGATATGATGTCAGAGCTGACCCATCTGTGAGCAGTAGGTTGGACTAGATCATCTCCAGAGATCTCTTCCAACCTCAAATATCCTGTGATCCTGTGTGTAGGAGTATGTAAGTATAGATTATATACAGAATGAGTTCTGTGGAGGCCATATATGGAACATGTCTTCTCAGAGGCCACAAAAGCGGTTCACTTTTGACAAGTAATGTATACTTTTTAAAATAAGGAATATTCAGATTTCCATGAAAAGAAAAATAAAATGCCACTGTATCTGCTTTTCTCTGCCTCCCCAGTTCTTTGCAGATCTTATTTTAGCCCAGAACCAGCGAAGTCTGAAATGTTGTCACCATATTCATGCACGCATCCCTTGCCTGGATTCGTGTTGAATGCATCTCTGTGAAAGATTTAATAAATGACTTCCATTTACATCATTTATGTAGTGAATAGAGCATGAAAGGTGGAAAAAAAAGCTTTCAAAATATCAGTATAGCTGTTCTATTTTGGAGACAACCCTTCAAATACATGAATTATTGCACGTCTATTAAAGTGAAGACAGTAAGGAGGTTACATGTATTCTAGGTAAACACCATGCTGGTGTTTGACAGTTTGCAAATAATTCATACAATAAATGTCCCCTAATGTAGTCTAAATGCATCTCTCAGATATTTCCAACTGGGCAGCATAGATGTAATCAAGAATAATTGAAGAGCTGATTTTGTGCTATGTTAACAGAATTATCTTCCTGAATATGTTAGGATGCCTAACATGTTGGCTTTCTCCATGATCTCATTGTTTGAATTGGATGTGAAAGAATGGTTAGTACTATTTAGTCATAATCTGTCATATGAATCTTAAATAGCTTAGAAAAAACCCATAATTATGTCCCTAAGACTGATGGTATTTCACATCTTGCAGTGATAAAGGTTTTTTGGTCTTGCCTCAGAATTACTTTCAGAAAAAGAAGTATGCTCTCAACCTAATCATGTCAGCATCAGAACACCTGCAAAAATAGATCAAAAGAAAAAGTGGAATTACTGAGATTTGCTTGCTATGAATAGCACGAGTGTGAATGTGTTAAGCAATCATGTTGGCTATACTGAAAATGCAACATACCCAGGGGAACCAATACAAAAGAAAAATTTGGGGATGGGTTGACTGTTCTAGATAGCAGTTTGGGTATTTTTGCAATCCTTTTGTTTGCACCTTTCTCTGGGGTAGTGAGTGAAACACCTGTGGGGATCATCAGATGTGCCTTAAGCTGGAGGATGATCATGAGAACTGCAAACTGAGTAATGCTGTTCTTGTGTGGAAAATGTTGGGTTTTATTGTGACAGAAGCAAAAATCTTACTTAACTACTGAAGTCTTAATGGCTGATCATCTCCCTTGGGTGCCTGGCCTAGAAAACAGCCAGTGCAAAGTGATCGGCCCTCAAAATCTGTGTGCAGCAAACATCAAGGAGGGGACATGCTTTGTTTACAGATGGATGTCAGTGTGGTGGGATGGGAAAGGCACCAAGCTTCTATCAGGGCTAGAGACCTTCAAACCTGTGTCTGTAACTGGTACCTTCCACATTTCTGATAGCAGTTTTGTGCTAACTTGTGATAGTGTAATGATGTAAGTAAGCATGGTGAAAAACAAGTGGTGATCATCACAAGACTGCCTAAAACTGCTAGAGATGGAAAACTAATTGGGTAATAATATGCTTATCATCAGGCCTCCTTAAACTGCTATTCATTTGCAGCCATTTGAACTTCCCTAAGTAGAGAAACTATTAGTCTGTTTATTCGGCTCTGTATTTTTATTTCTTTTGCAGAAAGGCTTAAAAGAAACCCCAAAACACCAGAAAACCCAAACCACAGGGAAAAAAAATTGCTGCTAAGAGTTTATTTTAATAGTGTTCCTCAGAACACAACGGAACTGTTACCTCTGTCCTTCCTTTCATACCACTTCACATGTCCTGTATGCATCAGTATTTTCTGGGAACTGGAGAAGAGGAAACAATTTCCTTTAGGGCACAGCACCTAAGTGGGAGTTCACTAATCCTTTTGATAGATTTTGTGATGATTTCATGGGTCTCAGCTAAGTTAAGCCCTTGACATGAAGATAGCGGTATTGAAATACACCTGTCACTACATACATTACTACTTACATTATTTTCTTCATGCTTAGGTGAGCAGAGCATGAGTAGGAGCTTCATTTAGCCCAGTGGAATTAGAGAAAGTATATGGAGAATGGGATTTGCAGCCCGTGTACTGTTGTTTAGTTATCAACACATTTACATTAGAAATACTTATTAGTGCATTAAATTACTTAAATTTGCTGCTGTTTTAAGGGTAGTGACAAGATCTGTTTAGGTCCCAAATCCCTCCTAACCTCCCCCAGCCTTTAGCTGTGATTCATGATCATTATTTAGCAATAATTATGCTGAAACATGGTGCAAGAGTTTCCAACATGTTAAATTACATCTTAAAAAAAATTCTTGAGAATTCTTAGACATTAGGACATTAATCACAGCATCTTCTGACAACTTTATATGTTTCTGTTCTAGATCCTTGATATTTGTCCTGTTTGAATAATGCCTGGTGAAAGCACTGCTGTACCTGTGCTGCTTTCGTATTTCTGAGTGTGCTAATTACAACCTGCTCATGTTCATTCGTCTTCACATGTCCCAAATATGTCCTGTTTTCTGTTCCACATAACGGGAGATACGAAGCTCTGTTATTTGCTGCTATAGCTAAACTAAGTCCAGCCAAGCAGAAGACAGGCCAAGGGAAGTTCAGACAAAGCAGGCCTGACAAGTGTTAGTGCTGAAGCCTTGAAAACTCCGTGCAAAGCCCGTGGCTTGTTCCTGGAAGTGCCAATACCGGGCTGCAGGCTTGCAGGAACTGAAAGGGCAACTTAAGCAGTAGGCAATAGGGTGTACCTTGCATATTGCAGAGCCTTTTCAGAGCATGCAGTCAGTGACTTCTTGATTTATATTTCACCCCAGTAACTAATCTGTAATTAAAATGTTTCTCCTCTGTGGGTTTTTACCCTCTGCCTACAGTCACAAATTTAGATTGATCAGGCTATGATAGTAGCTGTGACATTTAATGTTTTTTATAGGCCATTCTCATTGTAATAAACCAGCAAAATAGTACTGATTTTTTTTAATGTATCCATTAAATTAAGGAATTAGTTGTATAGAAGTAACTGCTTTCTTTTATGTTGAAACCTTACCAAATAGTATTTTAAAACAACAAAGATTTTTGTGTTTTGGCTGCAGATAAATCTCGGTTTGATGGAAGTAGGTGAGGGCTCTTTAATTCCAGTTTTCTTATTTGTTGCTGAAGCAGTGAAGCATTCAGAAAAAGACAATTTCACTTTGATTAAATGCCTAAAAAAGTTATCTGGTTGATAAAAAAAAAAAAAAAAAGAAAGAAAGAAAGAAAGAAAAAGGATGTAGAATAAGCTTTTAATATTTAATTTCTATACTCTGAGTATCCGGAAGAACATTTAGTTCCTGTTTTGAAAGATGAATGCCGTATATTGGAAAGTGTACTGAAGGCTCATTTGCAGTCACGATGCTTGTTTGCTTCTCTAGTATGTACGTGCAGGGAAGAGTAGAAAGGGTTGAGTGGGCAGTTGGCAGTCATTCATTGTCAGTGATTGCTAGTCATTCATAAAAAACTGCAGAGCTGAGAGGTGGAGCCAGCAGCAGCAGCCGCCTTTCAGGCTCTTGCAGGAGACGAGTTTGTGCAATCACAAGCGATTTGAGAAGCTGCTCAAATATGGGATGATGAATGTAATGAGAAGATGTGTGCTAAATGCATCTAATTAAAAGAGGCTGCTTAGAATAAAGAAAAATGTTTCAATTCTTTTCTTCTCAAGCCCACGGTGATTTGTGAACATGGAGATCCAATGGTTCTGTGTTCAGGTAAAGGCAAAAAATCACTTTCAATCAGTGCCCTCTAGTTTAAGACACCTCTGGAGTATGTCTTCTGCCTTTAAAATAAGCAGTTTTAGGAAATTAGTGGATCTTGATTTAGAGAAAAAGGGAAATTTTGAGGTGAGTAGGGAATATTTTTTGAATTACTTCATAATCTTGAGACAAAAATGACAGCAAACATTTAATTTTAAGAAGAGACTGTGTCAGAAGCAGCAAGCCATCCTTTGTGTTCTCACTAAAAATTGCTGCATCTATATTTTTCCTCTCACTGCAATGACTGCCAATCTCATAGATGGTCTTGACAAGATTTTATCTTTTTATCCAAAATGTGGAAGTTACAGCAGCTTGAAAAACTTCAATTTTTAGTTTAAAAATCTGATTTATTCAAAAGTGGGTGTGAGTAAAAGCTATTGTATCAGCTGTTTCCTGTCTTCTACTTTGGCCTATGCAGTTCCCAGCTTCTCAGAAAGCTGCAGGGCTGTCACTGCAGGCTGATTGGTGACTGGCTGGGACATGGTGTTTTAGGCTGGGTTTATGTCCAGGCTGCTATAGCATTTAAATTTAAGGAATTCACCTGGAACTGGAAGGTTCTTGGTTGTTAAGTGGAGGCTTAGGGTCCTAAACTCAAAACACCTATTCTCTTACAGAACCAAAAATCTCCTTTGAGAAATTGAATATTCACTCTTGAATTTCCTGAATTTGACCTATTTGGAAATAGACTCCTGTGTTCAGTACTGCTCTAAGCATGGTCTGAAAGAATATAATGCTGGGCTAGGAGATTTCCTTTGAAATGGAGGTCTGGAGCACTGTCTGTGTATGGTTTAGAAGGCACCGAATGTGTTTGTTCCTTATCAGATGGCAGAATTTCAAAGCGACCCCAGTCTCTCTCTAATAAATTGCTAATTAAATTGTACACTGTAGTCTCTTTGAAGCTTTTTCAGAAGCTCTGACTAAAATCTATATAAGCCAAACATCACTATGGCAATGTTCCAATGAAAGTGCATGTATTCTTTATCTCCTTTTGAGGAAGCTTCGTGTTGTAGTTCAGGCAGCTCAAACTATAGCAGTCACCGTTTTCAGTAGGAGTGAGTGCATATCCCCTGGGGCTCTGGTTTCTCTTTGTTCTCAAGAATTTCTTAGTGCTCTCATTAGTATTAACAAGTGTAATCTGTGTACATCAAAGAAAAATGTACACTTGAAGAAAGAATATTCTATGTGACCTGAAGAGAGATTGGTGTATGCAAGATCAGGCTGGAGGTGAGACTTCTCCAGGTGTGTTACTTTTTGTCATAGAATGGACTGGCAGAGCCTCATGCACCAATAAATACACTTTACTGCAGTAGACTGGTTTCCTCTTCTGAGATGGAGAAGTGACCAATTGCTCAAGTCCAGCAGCACACAAGGGGTTTGAAGCCTTTCTTATCCATATGTACATGTGCAATTAATTTACTGTATCAAAGTGAAGGGATTTACAAGTGCCTAAAAAATATCTGTTCATAAGATTATGTGGGTGTTAAATGATTGTGCTTGGTTCCTTGCATTTTGAAAAATGATGTGCTGTACAAATACAATTTTTAAAACCATCTCTCTTTGATTTTGAGAAACATTTCAGAACAGATGGAAGAAATCAAATGTAAGCTTGCATTGCACCTTACTGATATTTCATCTTCTGAAAGTTTCAGGTAATGTATTGTCTGTTAATTTTAAGCCCATTCAGCTGGGTGATATTTGGAGGCTGGCTTGAAGTCCTCATCTATTACTGGAGAGCAGCTGATATCAGAGATGAGTGATACATAGCTGTTTATGTACAGCTCTAAACATAATGTAGGGGAATGTGATGCCCTGAAAACAGTCTCAAACCCAGGCAGTAATTGAGCATCCAGCCATTAAAGATACCTTTTTAGATTCCTAATGATCTCTTTTATTGCAACAGTCAGAAAGTAGAAAAGCAGGAGCAGCAGCAGATCCATCACAGTAACTTTCTGCTGACCTACTGCTGATGAGTACATGTATTGGAATACAGTGGGTTGCTTTTAATTTCTCTCTGCAGTCAGCACTGCAGGTTTTGGTGTTCCAAAGTAGGTGACGTTTTACAGTGTTGGGGATTTTTAAAGAGATTCATCCTTTTAAATAAAAGAGATAAAAGCCAGTCTGTCAGTGAAATGCATCTCACAGCTGTAGTCAGATTGGCAGTTTCTATTTTTAACTTGGCAACTTCCCCATGTAACATGCTACAGCTTTCTGTGACATTTCAGATACAGCTAATATCCTCTCAATTTTTTGGGAGGTCCATCTTATTTTTGCATTCCCCCAAACAACAGCAGTGGATGTTTCCGGAGAGTGAAGGGAAAGGGCTGTGTGAAGCTGAGCAGCTCATGTGCTCTTCCTATGTAGCCTCATCTACCATCTTTTATTAGTATTAGAGCCAAAATATAGGACTGAATGGACTGTTTGCTGAACACACTCGAGTATTTTTTGTGCTTATATGTTGCTTTTTAGAGTCCAGTGCTAACAACTAACTACAGAAATGGATTTATTTGATCAGAAAAATCATAGTCCTGTATTTGATTCTTTGTCATGGAACATTAAAAAACCCCAAAACATACAAATGCCTTTGTGACAGAAGTGCCACAGCTACTGCAAGGCTGAGAAACCTACCTGCAGAAACAGTTTTTATGTTTTATCTTTGCTTCCAGTACACATTCTAACCAATAAATTCTCTCAGTACAGATTTTCACAAATTGCTTCTACCTACTACTGTGGTTTTCTGCTTTCTTCTGTGTAAAAATGGGAAAAGGGGAAAGAGCTGGTAGTACTGGCTAGCTGACTAGTACTGAGTTGCTACCCAGACAGCTAAAATAGGATGCATCAGACTGTGTATAAACATCTGCAACATCACTGGCTTCTTCTAGGGTGGTTGGTTATAAAAAAAAAAAGAAGCTGGTTAATTGAAAGTAATAGGAAATTCTGTATCTAGACTCCCTATTGCTCAGTCTAAAGTGAATATGGACAACCAGATATTCCTGCATGTGCCTTTTTCTCCTGGCCAAGGGGACTGGCTCTAATGTGAATGAGTAAAGTCACAGGAGTCTATACATGACATACATCTCTCTATACATGAACAAACCATTCCAAGATAGACTAGTGAACATTATTTCCTAAGACAGGTAACTTATCTTTTCCATCTTTATAGGTAGTTGTGTGATCTGTCATTGCTTGTAGCCTAGATGCAAGGACAAAAATCTGGACAGTGTTTAAGAATGTAAAAATTCAGATAGACTCTTTACTGAAATCTCTCACATGCCTGACAAGACTTTATCAACCCACTCAAAAACCTCCCTTTAAGCATGGCTACTTTCAAAAATCATTTTCAAAGGACCTGTTTCTGTGTGAAGACAGTACATGTTTATGCATGCTTCCCCTTGTAGTTCTGTCTTGTATGGCTGTAATGGAGATTTCCAGGAAAAGTGTATTTGGAGGCTTTCAGGAGAACCATAAAGAAAACCTCCACAGTAAGGGCTGTTTTCTTAGTTTATTCTGTTGGAACTGCCTTGCAATCTGTTTCAAAATCCTTTACTCCTGGAAAGCTGACCCTTTCTTCTTGTGTTGCACTGCAGTAAATAGACTTCAAGACAGCTAATATCTCCTTATGTGGGTTTATGAAGAAGGGTAGTGGAGCCAATTGAAGTAAACTAACTAGGTGTTTGGTTTTGATTTGGAGAGTCTTCGTCTGCTTGATTCTAGAAGTTACTGCAGAATTGTCTCTAGTAGAACTGGATGAGGAGGAGTTTCTGGCACAGGGGCAAGGGAGCACATGAATGTGCTGGCTGAGAGCAGCCCCATGTGTGCCATGGCAGTGTTCCCTAGGCTGCTTCTAGCACCCAGCCCTCTCTGACAGTTGAGCGGATGGGAGAGGCAGGTTTTGCACTCCTTGAGATTCAGAAATTAGAGCCTGACCTAGTATGCACCCTCTAAGCACCTTTTCCATTTTGAGTTTGTATAAACTAATGGCAGACAGGCCAAATCCTTTTGAAGTTCTTTCTGTTTATATTTACTATTTAATATAATCTGACAAGCATAGAGCTTAGTCTCTCAGTAGTGTGTGGGTTTTGGGAAACCTATATCTGCTTTTCTGCAAATGTACAGAGCTGCAAAGTGATAGCCAGGCTTTTTTCACAGTGTGAGTGACATAAACGTAAGCCACAGTCCTGTCAGATGATGGAGGGGAGGATAAGACTGTCTGATCCAAGAGAACTTTGATAAACATCAAATACAAAAATGTCTATTCTGTTCATGTATTCTAATTTAATGTTGAAGACTGGCCTTGTTGTAGAAAGCATTGCAGTCTCAATAAATAGTTCTTTGTTACAGAGAAAAAAACTAATAACCAAAAAAAAAGTTGATTTAGATGCAGGAAAAAGTGTATTTGCTGCATTGTAAAGAATAATTTTGAATGCCCTGGGGGACACATGAGAAAATGGAAAGAGGATGCAAAGGATAGGGAGTGGGAAGAATGAAGGCATATACTGTGTGAATGGAAATGTGTGTGGTTTTTAACCCCTTGAACCATAGGGTACCCTGGGGTTTTTGCTTAGAATGTTTAAAACTACCAATCTGTGAAAAATCTGAAAAAACAATGTTCAATTCCATGTCATGATTAGAAATGGCTACTTTTTAATTCTAAGCTGGGAGGAAGGGGAAAGGTGTAATCAGAATAAATACACCTTTTATATAATTTTTCTAACAAATTTATAGAGCAAAGATTTTCAAGTTTTGAATAAAATCATGTTTATTTTAGATTCCTCACTGTATAAATCTTGTATAAATATGGGGACTCATGCTTCTGAAAATGCTGTTTTGTAATCCTTCTGTCTACTGGGAGTAAGGGTAATTTGCATGAACTTATCATCTGGAAACCACAACTGAGTCAGTGAGTTTCCCAAACAACAGGTTCACCTGTAGGTGAAGGCTCTGTGCGTTTGAGGATTTAATATTTTTTTTTGATAAATAATTTATTGTCATTATACTGTAATTCAGCATGTCAGGCCTTATGTGCTAGGGGTTAGACCAAGGCTTAGACTCTTCTAGACCTGAAGAATTTCAAATATAAACCCTGGGTTAAAATCCTGCATTACCACAAGCTTCCTATGGTAACGGTGTGCTCCATTTACAGAATTCCCTTTCTTGCAAAAGGGTTTAAAAGAAAAATCCACTTTTCCGCTCCTAGTTTCTGATAAACAGAGACTATTCCTTTCATCTTTTTTTCCCAATTGATTACTTAGGCGTAGTATTAAATAGCTTCATCCAGGTTGTAGTTGAGATGGGGAAGGAAGGAACTGGCAGTTTTTCTGTGGGATGTTTGTGGGGCTGCTGCCCTTCTTGACTGGGCTGGCTGGACTGTGAGACACCCAGGAATCCCAGACAAAGAATTACTATGTGTTAGCAGTGAGCCAGATGTCCATGTGCAGTGTGGGGATGTTTCATGCCTGCTGTGGAGTCAGTGGAGACTGTGCCGAACAGGGCACCGTGTGCGGGCAGTGACTCGTCTGCCGCGCCTTCCCGCGCCCCCCCTGGCCCCCTGAGGCACTCAGTGCTCACACTTCACACGTTGTTTGAGGAACACATCCGTGGTGTGCGTGGGGTTCTGTAGGCAGAAAAGAGAAGCCATTGCTCGTCCACAGAGAGATGAGAACGGGAAAACTTCTGCTGTAGTTTGCCCAAATAATGTCCAGCTGTCATCACTGAGACCAGAAACATGGAAGTAATAAAACACATGACTTGCTGAATTTATAATCAGTGATGCTGCTTCAGTGCACTGAAAAACTGAAGCTGCTGGGTAAAAGTCCAGTGTAGCTTTGATTCCATCCCCCAGGACAAAAGAATTATTTGTATTTGTATAAAATATAATTCATACATATAAAATTAAAAAAAAAATAGTGATAAAGAGTAGTTAATGCCTCTTAGCTCCCCATGATTTTTTGTTTAATGACTTAGATAAAAGTGAAGTGATTGGAGATGTCTCTCCATTTGAAGAGATGTCTCTTCTTTTTGACATCTTTTCAATTTTTTGAAAAATCAGTTGCAAATTCATAAATCCTCTTAGAAGACTGTCCACATTTTACAGGCTTTTATTTGTAGTGGCTTGTAACAAAATGAACCTGAGTATACTGAGATGTGAAACCCAAAGCCAGAACGAACTTAGAGCAGTTGAGAGTACCCTAGAGGTCAGATCAAACACGGTACCAGGCAGTCTAAGACATTCTTGCTGAACAGCCAGTTACTGACTCAGAATCCAGTAGCTTGTTAGCCCATTTCTAAAACAGGCTTTTTGTTCTAGGCTCTTTCATGGGACATCTGCCATACAGACAGATTTCTGAATGCATCTCATCTAAATGCACCAAAATATGGTATTGTGAACAGCAGTGGTTTTCTCTTGCTCTTAAATTATATTAAGTTTATCCATGGAGTCTATGCCCAAATCACTTCTTGTTCTGTCCTATTTATCGCCGTCTTGCGGTCTGTATGGTAAAGGACGTGGTGAGAGAGATCTGTTTTGTAATTCTTCTACAAAATAAACTTTAACACTTTTTTCCTGATTGAAGGTAAATCTTTGGAGTATGGAAGACTGAAAAAACAGTCCTCACTTTGTTCTGCATGCAATTTTGATCTAGTTTTTCAGTCTAGGTTTGAGGGTATCCCGTTTCTATACCTTGTTGCTTTCCTATTTTCTTTGACTTTGCATTTTTTCCATTTATTATTTACTGAATACATTTATTCAGTACAAAGAATAATTTATGTAGCATGATGATGAAAGGAAGAACATTAAGTTACTAGTACAAACAACAACAAAAGGAAGAATAAAGTCTCAAAATGGACAAATAATACTGAATTAATACTGCACAGTAAATGTTCTGCACCATTCTCATTGGAATATCAGCTGCTCTTTTTTCCATAGTCTGTCAGCCATCACTCATGCTTCGATACCCCATGCTTCAGTTTATGCTCTTCTTGCTCATGGCTGTAGTGTTTAAGGTCTGTCCCAAAGGCCTCTTCAACCAAGGCAGTGCACAACCCAGCCTTGCACTTTGCACCAGCTGGTGAGAAATGAGCAGACTCCCTGTGTGGTTGTCCAGGCACGTGAAGGGAGGGCACTTTGGCAATACAGGTGGGGCTCTCGTGTTCCTCAGGAGCTGGGGCTGATGACACAGCTCTGAGGTGGAGGAGAGCAGAGCGCTGCGAGGGCTGTTACTCCACCAGAGCAAAACAGACGTGGATGGAAAAGATCGTATTCTGCCAAAATAACTCTAAAAATGTCCTCAACTGCTCCTAGATATTTCTAGTTTTTTTACTCTGTTAATATTGGCTGGAATGTTTTTCTCTTTCAATCAGGCTAGGGTTGAGGGAGTGGTTTGGGTTCCTCTTCTTGCCCACTGTAACATTTCTCTAGAGCACAGACTAGGTCATGTTTCAGTGTAGGCCAAAAACCAAGCAGAATTTAATCTGGCTGTGCCATAAAAAGCAATAAAAATGTTTCTGTAAAAAAATCAGCAACAAAAGGAGCCCAAGGATAGTCTTCAGCCTTTATTGGATGCAGGATGAGACAAGGATGATGAGAAAGCTGAGGTTCTTACTGCTTCATTTTTGAATAGCAAGACCAGTTGTTATCTGGATATGCAGACCCCTGAGCTGAAAGAACAGGGATGGGGAGCACAGTTATACCTCCATCATCCAGGAGAAATTATTAGTGACCTGCTACATCACTTAGTCTATGGTCCCTGATGGCACACACCTGAGGATACTGAGGGAGCTGGCAAAAGTGCTCACTGGGCCACTTTGCATCATTTGCCAGCAGTCTCGGATAAACAGGGAGATCACAGCTGACTGGAAAACGGCAAATGTGCCATCTATCTACATGAAGGGTCGGAAGGAGATCTGAGTAACTACAGGCCTGTCAGTCTGACTTTGGTGCCAGAGAAGGTCATGGAGCAGATCTTCCTGAGGGCCATTGTGCAGTACCTGCAGGACAACTGGGGGATCAGGCCCAGCCAGCCTGGGTTTAGGAAAGGCAGGTCCTTCTGTGACAAAGAGACATGCTTAGTGGATGAGGGAAGGATGTGGATGTGTCTACCTGTACACAGTAAAGCCTTTAATAGTGTCCCCCACAGGATAGTCCTGGAGAAGCTGGCAGCCCATGGCTTGGTGGTGCACTCTTCCCTGGCTAAAGGACTGTCTGGGTGGCTGGGCCCGGGGCACTGGTGGTGAATGGAGTCACAGGCAGTTGTTGGCCGGTCACCATGGGCTCCCCAGGGCTCAGCACTGGGGCCAGTCCCATTTAATCTTTATCAATGGATGAGGGAATCGAGTGTACTGTCACTGGGTTTGCGGCCGACACCAAGTTGGGTGGGAGTACTGATCTGCTGGAGGGCAGAAAGGCTCTGCAGAGGGATCTGGACAGGCTGGATTGATGAGCCTGAGGCTCAACAATGACGTTCAACAAGGCCAAGGGCTGGATCCTGCCCTTGGGTCACAACAGCCTCATGCAGTGCTGCAGGCTGGGGATGCAGAGTACTCAGCGAAAAGGACCTGAGAGTGCTGGTCAACAGCAGCTGAACGGGAGCCAGAGTGTGGTAGGCCCTTCTGTATTTCCCTGCAGGGATTTACTGGTTTGCATCCTTGGTCTGGTGTAGGACATCTATAGTGCGATGTAGGGCAGCTGACAAATCACAGATAATTTCTGTATGATTAGCTTTGTAAAGCTAGAAAGTTTGAAATTTCTGTGGAAATGTGCAGACCATGCAGGGTAATTTCTTCAGGATGCCCTTAAAAATTAAAGCTGGGCTCCTCATTTACATCCTTTATACATTGGAAAGCTTTCTAAGCAGGCTCTTGGGAAGCTCTGTGAGCACTGCTTACTTACCATAGAAGTGTTTCTGTACCTCCTATATTCTGAAAACAGTTTATTTCCTGGCGTAATTGTTTTGGTTGTGTGAATCTGTGGAAAGATACGTTATCTTGACTATTTGCAACAAAAATACGCTATGCCACATGCTTCTCCAGGACCTAGTAGTCTGATTAAAAATTGAATGCTGAAAGAGAATCAAATAGGAACAGTAGCAACATTATACTCTGGTCTAAAAGAAGAGTTGCTAGCTTATAAGCAATTTACTTTTCTCTTGTGTTTTCAGCTTGGATACCTGTGGAATTAGTGACCCTTCTACACATGATTTCAAAACCGCTTCAGGGGAGAAAACTGCTTTCAGTTGGTCAGATGATTCTGTCTTAAAACAATGGTGATATGTTACTATGTATTGTTATTGCAGTTTAAATTATTTTGCTTTTAACTCTTCAAAACTTTTTTGCAGGTGATAGTGATGATAGCTTGCTTTTAAAATGTGCACAAGTTGTCCAATTTCATGAAGCAGACCTTTGAGATCAGGGGAACGGCAACACTGAATAAGTGCACAGAAAATTCCAATCAATTAGTAAGAGTAGCTAGGGAGGCATGAATGAGAAAATATTTCACATGGAGTATTCATGCTATTCTGAACATTTTTAAGTCTTTCTATGCTAGCACCTAAAACTACATTTCAGATAGTATTAAAAGTATTCTAAATCTGCCGATTTAGAAGGTCAAAGAAATTAAAAGATAAGCTACAATGAAGAGACAGGCTTGAAACTCTGTGACAACACTTGTTCACACAAAAGGAAAACAAAATACAAATTTTTACCAAAAAATAGTTAACACCAGAAGTTTAGGTAATGTTGTTTTGTATTTCTGTTTCAAATTAAGTTTTTTGGTATTTGAGCTGTGATTTTTAGATGACTTCTAAATCTTTTGATTTCAGTAGCAACCATGTTTTCACCTCATGCATATGTTCAGATGGAACACATTTGAATTCTGAAGTGAAAAGCACTTTAAAATGAAGTGTACCTTGAGTTCAGAAGTGGACTTACTGCTGATCATGTCTGTACACTGTGAGGGTTTTAGGTTTGATGGATGAGAGATAGCCTTCAGATACCATAGGGATCTGCTCAAAGTAAGGTCCTGGACAGAAAAGCAGCCCATTTCTTTGGAGTTACCTGAAATGAAGCTCTGTTGGGGGTATGCTGTGTTATTCTTCTGTAATTTTCTTTCTGTATGCTTACAAGGTGCTTACTGTCATTGCATTTTGCTTAGATTTAAAAATAGAAATAATGATAGCTATTTTGGGGGGGGTGTGTCGTGGTTTTTTATTACTTTTGGGAGAAGGAGATTGCTTAGTTCATAGGTATGGGTTATATACAATAGATACAGAGATTAAAAAATGGTAAGCTGTGTAATGCAGCTTAAATCTTTCCTTAAGGCCTATTTTGAAAGAATATTTTCAGTCAAGCAAATCTGTTAGTGAATATCATCTGATATTCAGGGATTTTTTTTTTTTCGATCAGAAGAGACAGAAATGCCCACAAGCCAAAGTGTTTCAGAAGTCAGGCAGAAAAAATGGCTGAGTTTGGCTATGATGCTTTAGACCACATTTCTGTTTTACATTTTTGTACCTGGAGTCCTTGATGTTTGGGCAGATATATCTGACAGGACTTACCATGACCAGGAGTACATATCCACAGTGTACCAGCCCTCCTTAAAAAGATAATTTTGGAAAAAGTCATTTGGTAACAAAGCTTGAGCTCGGAGGAAGGCTTTGTACTCCCGCTACATGTA
This sequence comes from Polioptila caerulea, assembly GCA_013397295.1. Taxonomy (NCBI): domain Eukaryota; kingdom Metazoa; phylum Chordata; class Aves; order Passeriformes; family Certhiidae; genus Polioptila; species Polioptila caerulea. The sequence continues at coordinate 39,444 of VYXF01001370.1, forward strand.
TGTGAGTCAGGAAGTCTGTTTGAGAAGATTCCTTTGTGACTCTTTTCTGTAGGAGAAGGTGTTCCCTTCATGGAATGAACAGAGGCAGCTTGGCTTAATGGAGGGTTTTGTAGTACAGAAAGAAAAATATCCAGTGTGACTTTACTCCTTCGTAGCGGAGGAATGATGACCTCTCCTTCTGAATTTCCAGGGCAGTAAAGGAGATTAGAAGGTGTTCTGTGTGTTTGATACTGTCTGCATCTGATAATGTTTCCTAGGACGACAATATTTTCTTTGTATTATCTGAGAAAACCAGGAGATCTGTCTAGGTAGTAGGAATGGAGAGAATGCTTCAGTAATTGCTCTGCTGCTTAGTGTCTAGGGGATTTTCTTAGGTTGCCTTTATCACCACTTTTCTGCCATGTCTTGATGTAATTTGATATATTTAATTTTTTTTTTTACTTGAACCTTGCAATTTCAGAGAGATAATTCAGTGAGTTTGACATGTTGTGACAAAAGCCAGGAGAAATGCTTTTTAAAAATAAAAAATCCAGTTAATTTTTTTTCTCAGACTACAAATACAAAAAATGAACTAATCAGGTGATGGTCATCTGTTGTTTTCAGTGGTCAGAGTTAATGCTATTCTGAGTGTCCCAACTCTGCATTTAGGCCCATGTGATTTAATAAGTTATTTTCAAATTTAACCATTCCACTGTTCTTCATGCTAGGAGCAGTTACAGGGAGACTTGCAATGTCACTGCAATGTATTTTTTATTATATAATTGAAATGTGCTTCATTCTGAACTGTTTCAACATCACTTTTTTGTAGCAGAATTTACACAGCATGTAATTTTATCCTTATACTGCATAATCTATATTCTAGTTACTCACCCAATTAAGAGAAGTAGGAAAGAATACTGAGCCAATTAAATGAGCAAATTGACTGTTCTGAGGGTCTATTTAACAAACTCTTTTACATCAAAACCCACAATATTAATCAGAAGGAGAATTTCTTTGGTTCTGACAAAAATGACAGCCTGTTACACATCTATGCTGGAGACACACAGTGCTTCGTCAAAATACTGTTGCAGTCAACCAACAAAATATTCCAGTCCTCTGTGGACAAAAGAGCTAAGAAATTTTAAAAAACCATCTTTATAAACCACAGTTATCTTTTTGGCTGCAAGATAACTTACTTTTTAGGTTTAAAATATCTGAGGAAGAGAACAGTTCAAAAGTGTTAAACCGCTTTACCACCACCCTGTGGTAAAGAAATCAGTCAGTGTTTGAGGAAAACAACAATCTGTAGAAAATTAGCAATTTTTATTGCAATAAAAGCATTAGGCAATATTTTATCAGCTTGTGACCAGTATCACAGAAACCAATCATTGATTAACAGTGTTTTGGGGAAATAAGCACACTTTTAAATTTTGCATCTCAGTGTTAAATGCACATGTAACTTAAAAATACAGTTTTCGTTTGGACTTCTGCCTCCATATTATTAGCATTTAAAACAAAAAACTAATTAGTAATTCTAATTTAGCCATGTCTGTGTTAATTGGATTCAATCACAAATATAAGTGATTTATCATCTATCGTGAGTATAAAGCATTGGAAGGACGAATAATCATTTAAACAACTATGTCTGTTATTACTCCATTGGTTTGGTAACTTGGTATGCCTTTTATGAGCATTCTCATCCAGGGGGGTGAGAAATTAATTTCCTAAAATTCTGTGCTTTCTCATGGTGGCAATAGAAAGTCAATATTTTACAGAGGCAATGTGGATCTGCCATAGGTAAGTGTGTATTGTTGTATGGAAGATGTTAAATGTAATTCCAAAGTGGTAGTGTAAATAATGAGTATAAATACCTTCATTAATCTAAACTCCAGAAAAGTCAGACAGGAAATGTGAACTAATAATAGGCTGTCTCTTTGAATCATGTGATAAAAAAAAGCAGAATTGAAAATGTATCAGTAAAAGAAATCAATGAAACTAAATATGCCTAGTAATATTTAAATAGTATTTTGGAAACAAGATCTGAGTCTGTGCTTTAAATTATAGGTAAACCCCAGCCTTCATATCGGAAGGGGAAATATTCTGTAATGAAGTGATCATTTGATAAATTTTGTAAGTTGCTAAATCAAATTTAGTGCTTTCAAAGTATTTCCAATTGGTGTGTTCCACATTCATGTACAGTACAAGCTGTATATATATGCTGAAGCAAGAGAGCAGATCTGGAAAAGAAGTAGGGTGAAGGAGATGTTTGCCATATAAGGCTTGCAAATGTCAGTAGTTTTGCTTCCAACATGTCTTTGCAATATGTCCTTCTGCATTTCAGTGTTATTTAGAAATCGCTTGAAATCATTGTACAGGCAAAAAAGGTTTAGTTCCGTTTAGTTCAGCTTGCTTTACTGAATTGTGGTCTTCACATCAACAACCAAACACACCATCAAACATGGCTGGAGAATTAAACCTGCATCATTCCTGCATCCATTTTAGCAAAGGATGATAATTAAGTTGTTCCGAATGGCTGAAAGGCAAGAATCAAAATACTGCTTGACTACCTCTGGAGGGTGAATGATTACATTGCATTACAAACTGTGATTTGAAGTGAGAGATTGCTGCTTTCCCTTCCTTATGAATTTTTTTGGTTTGAGTTTGGGAGGCTTAGTTCTGACATGTCTCAGAATGTTCCTTCTTTGGTAATCCTGTATTGATTCTTGTCTTCCAGCTACAAGGAACCAGGAGAGACTCCTGTCAGCATTTGCCTTTGTTACCAAAAGCTAGGAGAGGAGTAGCTTAAGTACCAGCAATCCTTTCCCTTTCCCTTTCCCTTTCCCTTTCCCTTTCCCTTTCCCTTTCCTTTCCTTTCCTTTCCTTTCCTTTCCTTTCCTTTCCTTTCCTTTCCTTTCCTTTCCTTAGTGCTGATTCCTAGCATAGACTGCAGTTTAAAGCATGTATGAGTGTGCCATTCATATCTGATTTGGGAAGCTGGTATTCTGGAGCTCTGGGGAAGCATTCACTTTGTCACCCTTTTCCTTACACTGATGTTATCTCCACAGGAGTTGCTAGAATTAACTCTGTTACTGCTTTGGGACTTCTGCCCAGATGGGGAAGGGTACAAGAATGGTGTCCAGCATGTATGAGGCTGGCTGAAGAGAAGCAGAGCTCAGAGAGGAAAAAAATCCTCTCTTAATGGGTTACAGTGAGAAATTTCACTATCCATTTTTTTTAGAGAAGTAATCTACTTAGAATCAAACCAGGCTGAGATCTTAACCAGAAGATTTTAGTGATACCGTAGAGAGTGGGGTTCTGAAGGTACTCTAGGGTACAAGCAAGAAAAAAGATTTTTCTTCATTTTACTTTGCAATATTCTGATACAGTAAGCTTTCTATTTTCATGCTGGCTTCTTCACTGGATGATAAACTCTGCTACACAGAATGAAGTAATTTCTGTTAGTTTAGCACTTTGCATAGCCTTAAGCCGAAGCTACTGCTGATCACACGTTGTTAAAAAGTATACCTTTAGAGCTGTTAAATTTCATTCAGATACTTTGTTTGAGATTGTTACTGTTTTGAATGAATCTTTCAAGATTTTTCTGGCTTTTGCATATTAGAATTTTAAGAATGCTTTAAAAAGATAAGTTCTTAAGCTCAAGGTATGTGCTTCTGCTTATGTACTTCAGAGTGGTATGCTGCAATAGACATATTTCATAGTACTACACTGTATATATATACAGAAAAAGTAAGTATTTAAAATTACATAATTAAAATTTAATCTGAAAGCAATATTCCTTTAAAGTTACTGGCATGGCTTTTTGCAAGAAGTGGAGAATGTTTCAGCAGCTCAAACCAGCAACCTCCCCTAAGCCAGTTATGTGCTGTGCCCTTAGATCATATTGCATGCAACATCAGCTTGACACTTTGGCTACCAAGGCCATACTTGTTTTAAAATAATTATCACATTCTTCAGAAATTCACACAGCTTGTCATTATTGTGCTGTACATACGATCTGATTTCATGTTCTGCTTGCTTTTGTATGCTGTGGTCCTTCAGCAAAGCAAGCAGTAATATTGGAGAAGAGAGGATAAAAATTCACATTGACAGTATCTGTGCATAGAGTACTCTCCCATTTCCTGAGATGGTTCCAGGTTTTTGGATTACACAGTTTGTCATTGTTTAATTGTCCAGCCATATGCACGGAGTTACTTTTATTCCTGTGCACTGTAACACCCTTATAAATAAAATGGAGATAATTTTTTTTAAGCATCTTGAAATCTGTCAACTGAAATATGAGCCATTTGAAACTGTGAATAGCTCCTTCCTTCCTTCCTTCCTTCCTTCCTTCCTTCCTTCCTTCCTTCCTTCCTTCCTGCCTTCCTGCCTTCCTGCCTTCCTGCCTTCCTGCCTTCTGCCTTCCTGCCTTCCTGCCTTCCTGCCTTCCTTCCTTCCTGCCTTCCTTCCTGCCTTCCTTCCTGCCTTCCTTCCTTCCTGCCTGCCTTCCTTGCTGCCTGCCTGCCTGCCTGCCTCCCTCCCAGTATGGTGAATTATCTATTATTGTCTTGTAGTATGTGGTCTATCTGTGTCTGTCTTCCCTTTGAGCATCTTGATAAATCTTGAAAGGAAAAATTTAAACTCTTTAGAGCTGCTGAAATTTTAATAAGATTCCTTGTTCTGATAATATACTTCTCTCTCCCATTAGAGTATATATTTCAGGTAAATTTGATTGCCTCTTTAGCTATGTACATCTTGAGAAATTATCTTAAAATAATTTGGATTTGTTTTGTACTACCATAAGTCAAATAATTTTTTTAAGCCTTAAGCATTGTGTGAGGCAACACAAATTACCAGCTATGGTAGCTTTTTTTTTAAATGTAGGTAATACTGAACCAAATCTTGGGTTGGTTCTGATGTCAGAAGATTGTAGTAAGAGCTGGATTTTTTTTGTTGCCTTTTAAAGTTAAAAACATGTGAAAGATGCTGAATGTAAAAACTATTTTCAATGAAGCAATAATGGCAAAGTAGAAAAGCATTAAAATGGAAACTAAACCACTCTCCCACTGTCCTGCCTGTGGAAGTGAAGACTTGCCAGCCTTCCAGCATGCTGTGGGATGTGCTGCTCTGAGCAGTGTTTCTCTCCCTTGTTGGAACGTGCATGGTGTACGGTGCTTGGATTTTTTTGAGGATAGCTGGCTGTCTCAGCTAGCAAAGAATGAAAAAGCTCTCAGTAAGATACAGCATGTAAGACTAAATGCCTGTTAACTTCATGCCATGTGAAGTTCATGAAGTTTCCATCATTGAAGATAGTCAAGAACATGATTGCACGTGGTCCCAGGCGACCTGCTGCAGTAGACCATGCTTGAGCAGGGTGGGGTTGGGTGAGGGACTTCAAGCAGTCCTTCTGAAGCTCAAGGATGCTGTGATTCTCTAAAATTAAATTCAGCACCCAAATCGGGGCATGTCTGCATGTGTTAGTTTTCCTAGGTCTCTGTCTTCTTTAATGAGGAATTCTTCATGAAATTGTCAAAATAATTTCCTGGATTTTTACTTTGATCCAGTTTGAGTTCTTATATCCAGGATAACAATATTAAAAGTGTTACAGTTCTGTTTAGATATTTCAACATACTCATTATTGTAACGCTTCACTATCATGTAGACAGAATGCTTTGTTTCTTGGGAGCTTCCATTAGTATCTCTTACAGCCCTGCTAAATAAGTATTGTGCTTTGAATTTACATAATGCATAGTCATTTTACTCAACCAGATTCACATTCAGCCAGAGGTTTGTAAACCATTTTACTGTTGACTGGATATCACAGTCAACAGTGTCAAAAGTGACAGACACCATCATTAGCAGTGGTCTTGACAGCAACTAATACTGTTGGCATGGGAAGTGATCATGTCTGTGTCGGGCTGCTTGCCAGCCTGAAGTCATTAATGGTACTTGTACTCAGAACAGCTACTCTAATGGCCTTTTCTTGAGGTCTGCATTATGGTAAGTCCTATTGCTGTAATTCCAGTCCTCCTACCAGATCTCCTGACTGGCAAAACTTGGAACGTAGTACAAATACAAGTGTTGGCCTCAAATGTTAGTTTCTTTTTAAGATAAATGCTTTAATAATGCAAACCATTTCTACTTTCATTATTACTGTCATAGGTTTTATTACATGACCCAAGCATATTTTAGGGGGACCTTAACTGCCCTTAGAAGCTTTCATCTTTTTGAAGTTACAGCAAATAAAGCACTTACCACTTCTGAAACCACATGTATGGATAGATCTCTGTTTCTGCTTCTAATATAACATGACAGGCAATGCAAGGAAAAGTCAGCATCTGAAAATTCTGCAGGTGGTTTGGAGTGAGATTCTTCTGATATACATTTTCTTGTCATCTGAACTTTATTCTACTTAGTGCTGTTAAAAAGTACTTTTAGTGGGCTTGTATAATGAGAAAAGCATCTGAGAAAAATGGTAATACTCTGTATCTTTGTCTTTCACCAGTAACTGTTGGGTGACCAGTTCCTTGTTTTTAGAAAACAAAATTATTTCAGAATAACTGAATCACTGTTTCTTCCCCAAACCACAGGGCTTTAAGAAACTTCTCTGTATTAGGACTGACAGCTGCTGTATTTATGTCGGTCATTTATTTGTTACGTTACTTCTCCATCTCAAAAGGAGAAATGAAATTAATATATCATAGAAGTAGAGAACCTCCACCAGGTGACTCAACTCAGAGTTGAGTCTGAGTGAAGGTACCCATCTTTCTTCAAGCTGAACAAACTAAGTGACAGCAGAAACCTTTCAATTAGCTACATTTATGTCTAGAACAGACTAGATTATGACTAGAACGACAGGCTGGAGATGAAAACAAGATAATTGTTTAAGTTGGGGAAACTCTGGTCTGCTAGATGAATCTTATTTGAGCCTCTTTAAAAGGAAGGATTGGTCCAACTTCAGAATTTTCCTGAGCCATGCAAACCGTGCAGTTTCCTCTTGTCTCCAGAACAGTGCCCTTCCTTCCAGTCCATCCGAGGTTTGCCTTGGAAGTCCCCCTGGCAGCTTTTCAAATTTAGGTTTCTTCAGTGCCCTCCCTTTCTGACGGTCCATGGCAGCGGCTGCCAGTGCAGAAGAACTCTGAGGAGCAAAGCTGTCTCTTGTGTGGCCCCAGGGAAGTAGGTAGAGCAATGCAATGGGGTGGCCCTCCTCCTCTTCTTCACTTGCTTCCTTTCTGGGTTAAACACATATAAGGTAGGTACATGATAAACTGAAAACAAACTAAATAATTCTACCATCTGTTACAAGCCATCAAAACAGAAGTAGGATAAAATATGAATTCATAATAGCTTTAAAAATATAGTGCAATTTGGAAAGTAAGCAGGTGAATGTTTATGTAACATAGCTTGCCATGGGAAAACGAAGTCATGCATTTTTGACGTGTTAATGGTTTTACAGCTTCTTAAACAGAATTGGAGAAATTTATCCAGATACCATTTCAAATAGTCACTGTCATCATAGAGCTAGGGAAAGCTCTGTAGGTGCCCCTCTTCCTGAATAGATGGACAAATACAACTTCTGCCAATTGCAGCATATAGGTATTGCTGCCCTCTTTTTCTTTCATAAATTGGTGGGTTTAATTAATCTTTTTGTTTCTGGTCGAGTTGCTTCTCTTTTGGCTGACTTCACTCCCTGTAGGAGCCATTCTGTCCAGTGGTGCAGAAAACCATGTCTGTGATCAGAAGCTTAATGAATCACAATCAGGGATAATTTATACAGAGAATTGTTCTTGTGTTATACAGGATATGCAAATGAAATGGGCCATGGGACAAGGTTTTTTGTAATAGGACTTAGTACAGACTGACCTCCAAGACCTGGAGATCAAACATGATCTATAGTGGTGGGGGAATATTGATTTTTTTGGTTATGTGTTTACTTATGATAAGCTTGGCTATCTTTTAGGAAGTTTCAAAGAGACTAAGGGTGTTTATGAATAGTGTAGTAACCAAAGAGCTGGCTATTCACCAAACTCTTCTTCATTCCTTTTTAAAAAAATTATTTTACAGGGCAATTATTTTTATTTTTCTCTGCAACCCTGTGTGTGTGTGTGCAAAGACATGTTGCCGAACTCTAAATTTCTTTGGATTGCTTCTGAACAAAACACAGATTTTGGCAAAGAACAACTTCTAGAAGGTTTCCTTAGCTAAAATGTTAGGATCAATAGTGACAATCCTGAGAAAATGACAAAAAACATCTGTTCTTCAAGAGTGAAAGCTGTTCTTCACAATATGGGAGTTTTCTGTGGGCTTTGCCTTTCAAGTGTGAAATGTTTCTGGAATTCAGGCCATGGTCTCACAGTAGGCAAGAATAGGATATGGAGAATTCTTGATCTTAAGTCATTGCATTAATACAAATTAATGTGGAAATTGGTTCCTTTATCCTTACAGCATAATTTCAGAATCAGTAGCTTATGGAATGTACTTACTAAATAATGTCTGTCTAGTTGAATAGATTTAATTGTGCTTCACTGGGAAGGATGTAACACCCTTTGAGGATTTCTTTCTTATCAATAACATTTGTATTTAGAAATATGTGTATGTGCAAAAAAATTTAAACATCCTAAACTGCTAACCTAAAATTAAGAGTGTGAATGTGGAAAAAATATATTTCTAAAGTACATCAGATGGGCTATTTATTGCATTATGATAATTAAGAACATACTTTTAATGAATTAAAAACCATTTTGAGAAAACCAGGTGGTGCTAAAGTTGGGACTGAGTCAAGAGGCATCATACTTGTAAATGAGGGAAGCAGTGATAAGTAACCCAATGTGCTGTTGGTAAGAATTATTGACCCAATCTGCTCTGTGCTCTTCAAGTCATCCATTAGGTCTTCAAACTACAGCATGTGTCTCTTACAGAGCTTAAACTGTTTCTTGCTTGCTAACTGTTCATTAATAAAGAATTAAGAGTCTAGTAGAATAAACCTAGAATGATGCCCTTTCTCATGATTTCAAGGAAAGGCTGTTGTCGTTTACTCAAACTGAAGGAAATTCTTTCTTGTCCTGATTGGAGGTGGTTTGTCTCAAAAGAGGGGTTTACAGATGTGCCAAAGCTGGCAACAGCAATCAACTGGAAGGATGGACACAAAGTTTGTGCTCTCAGGTATATATGACAGGAGCACAGCCTTCTAACTGTGCATAGCCCTCTTTTGTTTTTTGTTGTATATTGGAGTACTTCCTGCTGCAGTCTACAGCACAGTTCAGTCTTTTGAACTATTTTGTAAAGAAAATGCCAGCCTATTAAGCAGTTGCCTTGCAATGTGCAGTATAGAAAACTGAGTGTTGGTGTTAATAAATGTTGCCTGTCAGCCTCGGCAGTCCTGTACTGTCAATTTCCTAGTAAACAGGAGCCCAGTGTAAACAATACTTGGGTTATTTTCAGCTAACTCATTCAGCAAAGCTAGTGAGTAGTCAACCTTAAGGTATTTTTTATAAGTCTCTCCCAAGTAGGTAGTGTTGCATGTGTTCAGTGCTGTCTTATAGTGAGTGCTGGGTCCAGTACTGTTTAACCTCTTCATTAATAATCTAAACTGCAAGATAAAATAAAGCTGTAGCATGTTCACTGATAACACAGAACTGCTTTGAAGGAATAGCTGATGCATGAGGTGAGTGTGTTGCCATTCAGAAGGACCTGGACAGGCTGGAGAGCTGGGCAGACAGAAAACTTAAGAAGTTCAAGAATGGAACATACAGTCTAGGATCTGGAGAGTAATAACCATAGGTGCTGATACAGGATAGGGAACGAAAATCTAGAAAGAAGTCTTGCAGAAGAGGACCTGGAGATTTCGTCCTTGGAAACCTTCACTAACTACCCTGCTTGAGCAGCAAGGTTGGATGAGAAGCTCTCAAGATGTCCCTACCAATCAAAATGATTCTGCATGAGAACCAAGACCTATTACACATACATTGAAGTGATACATTCAAGAGACAGAGAAGTAACAGAAAATGAAAGGGAGATTTTGGAGATTTTATCTTCATAAACATTTTAAATTTCCCATTTGGTAAAATGGAAGCTATGAAGATGACTTCCTCTCCTCCCACATGCTCCTGGAATCTTTTGCCTGGGTTCACTTGTATCTTCTCTGTCCATGGGTCTCTTGCCACTGCTGATGCAGCCATCCTTTCTCCTGACCTAAGCGTCAGCTTTCTTTGGCAGGCAATTTCTTCTCATCTGGTGATATCAGACTTGCTTGGCCTTTGGGTTTCAATGGGAACTTCTAGATTCTGTGTATTTATTTATTTGGCATCCTTTTTTATTCTAAACAGCTAAACAAAGTTTCTGTAATAAATTGAAAGGGCCAGTTGTGGTTCTCTCCTGACCTTCCAACTAGAATATTTTTTGCCTACTGGTCCTGACTTTTTTCCCATTTTGTGATGGGAGACCTGGCAGAACTGAAAGAAGGTGTCTTTGGGATAATGGAGGGAAGTGCAAAGAAGGTGAGTCTAGGACACAGTGTTTTGAAAGACAGATGGACTTAGATGAAGGGGAAATGCAATTAGGAGAATTTGTGAGTGGAATACACAAGAGGGAGACATTTTAGGCTAGTCAGTAGACTTAGGAAAGATGTAGCAAGGTAGAGCTACAGTGAGATATTTGTATTTGCATAACATTGGTAAATATAATTTTATGCACATTTTCTCTCAGACTTTGCAATGGTTTTCTAAAAGTAGGTGTATCCTATAGCCCTACCAAGAATAGACATGATTTAAGATAATCATGATTAATAAAAAGAAAAAGTGGGAAGGAAAGTTGAAAAATGAAATAGAAAGTGGAAAAGCATAGCAGAATAAGCAATAGGGAAGAAATAGGAATACCAAAAATCAAAAGGATAATTAATGGAGGAAAAAGATGGCAGTAGTTGTGTACAGTGTGGGAAAGAGCTGGAAAAAAAAGCAGCCGCCATCTCTATCTGTGAGGGAATCATGTTGAAAACTGCTCAGTTGAAAACTCAGTTTTTCCAGAAACTGCTCAGTTATGTGCCAGTTATGCAACTGCAGTTCCTCACAATAGAGATTTTCTGAAAAAAAAATTGCTACTCCCAACATTTTAGAAGGTGTTATGGAAGGCTGCTAGGTTTTGAAAAAATAATTAAAAAATAGCGGCAAAGTTTCCTGCTTTATCTCAATTGACAAAGATTAGTCAGATTTGAATGTGTCATCTAGGTGTGTATATTACCTGAAAAAATAATAGTCATTCACAAGTTCTTTGTTAGTCATTTACTTGCACTACAGCGTTCTCTTACACCAGGGTGCTGGAACATGCTGATTTTCCCTGGAGAGAGACTCGTGAGGTGAGAAAACTGGCATTTTACATAAAAAAGTAAATAAATCAAGTTCTAAGCCTCTCATATAAGTTTTCTGTTTTTGTAACAGTCTCAATAGCAAAGGGCTGGAGTTTAACTTTTTGTAAATAGGTAAAGGTACCTGGCTAAAGAGTAATGCTGTTTTTACTAGAGGAACAACATGTAAGTTCAGTACACTTTTTCTTTAAAAATATTCTTAATAATTGATCATACATACATGGATCAATGTGAAGAACTATGTATTGATGTTAATTTCAAATGAGATTATTCCTTTTATTTTTCTTGCTTTTAGATGTGACAAATTGCCAAACTCTGTTATGTGTGTACTGATGTAATAAGTATTTTTCTAGGTTCCAAGGGGTTTTCTAAGTGAGCAGAGGTAGATCTTTGTTAATGGGAAAACATTTAAATCCTTGAGGGTAATTTAGCCTCTTATGACAACCTAATCTGGTATGATTGAGTGCCACTGTTGGCATCCACTGGTATTTTCCATCACCAGTTTATCTCATCACCATGTATTTTTTCATTGTCACTTGGTGATGATGCACTGTGTGATCAATACTAGGGTACTAAATTTTTCTGTGCAGAGCTCAGAAAAGTAAAAAATTGGTGGGACACTTAATTTTTAGCTGGTATTATTACTGAAAATATTTTGATGCCTTCAGAGAGAAGATGCTCAAGAAAAGCAGTACATAAGTGGTATAATATTTATTTCCACCAGCATTGCTTCTATTTTTGGAATCAGGTCTCGTAGGACTCATTTTACAGAAAAGAATAAAAATTATTTCCCCACTCCTCACCACTGCTCCTCAGTCATTTTTTCCCTCTCTTCCCATCCTGCTTTTAAAATTAGACTTCTAAGAAGTCTTTTAAAAAACAGCCACTGGGGGACATGTTCATTATATCTGCTCCTCTTTTTGCTTATTGAGCCTTAAATTTGATGATTGAAGTTGGGACAGCAGTTGCAAGCCATTGAATTGATGAGTTGGAGGAAAAGCTAGCACGTGAGTTCAGCGGTGTGTTCTTTTTTATGATGTAGTTCCTTGATTACCATGAAAACAGTGCATCATACTTCTTTGCAGATAGTTGATTGAGATAGTAACATGAGCCCCATCTCTAACCCATTAATCTGGAGAAAATCTGAAGCTGGAAATGCATGAAGAGTGGAAGTGAGTTGGTGATGCTTTTCTCCTTGGGAATTTGGTTTACAGGCTAGGAAGGTGATGCAGGAGGTGAAGCTGGTAGTTTGATTATGTCTCTGGTATTGACTATTCAATTTTCATAAAATTATCAATTCTATAACACTTGGGAAATAAAACCCAAAAGAAGCTCTTATCTTCCAGGCTGCTTTTTTATCCATCATCCCACATAAATTATTCTGGATCGAATAAATAATGTAGATATTTGGTGTTTGAAAACAGAAGATGTATGATGTGAATTAAAAAAATATGAAGGTAGTTATGTCAAAATAAGATGTTCACACAAGGGAAAATTTTGTTTCTTTTCAGAGGAAAGAGGAGTTGCCACTGTTTTATAAATAATAAAAGGTTCTGTTTCCCAGAAATAGTCTTACATAAGTAGGCCTAGCTGTTCTGTGTATGGAATCAGACAGTTTTTGGTTTTTAGGTTTCACCATTGCTAGTAAAAGTGGCTTCACATCTTCCCAGTACGGTTTGGATGGTGTAATGACATCAAACTCCAGGCATTTCTATTTGTGTTCCCGTACACAATGAAATGAAGAAGCAATGGATGTATACAAGCAGCATCAGCGCTGTGATGAAGTGCTCTTAAAATAAGTATGCACAAGTAGAAGTGTCTGGAGATTTAAAATATTCAGAGGGTTGAATTAATGACCGAGAAAGACGGTTTGATGTTTTGAAAGTTTCTTTTTGAAATCAGAATCAATTATGTATTAATATAAAGCTGTTTGATTAGCTGTCGGCAGCGGGTGCTGTCGCTGTGCCTGAGGCCGGGCTGGGGCACAGGATGGCAGCTGCTCAGGGGGCATGGTCACTCCGAGGTGTGAGGAGGGCATGTCCTGCTGTGCTGCAGCCCAGGGGGCTCTCCGAGACCTTGGTGCAGGCAGCCCTAAGGTGGCCAGTGCCAGGATTTCTCTGGGCTGACTGCAGGAGGTGTTTCCCTGCTAGCCTAAAGCCAGCACAGCTCCCCACTCCTCCTTCACGGTGACCTCTGAAATGCTTGGTGTGCATGAAGATGGGATTGTGTGTTGTCATTTAGAAGTAGCTTCTATTAGGCAAAATTTTTTAAAATAGATTTTGGAGGAAGTAAAAATCATTACTCATCAAAAATAAGCTGTAATAGAAGATGTTCCGACATTCATTTCAAAATGCTTTTTAAGGACTTTTTCTGCAACTTCATATGAAACCCCATCTCTCCCCAAGTTCATTGTAAAACAAGACCACAGCCAAAGGAAAGTTTCTATGTGTTTTCTCTGTGTGTGTGTATATATATAGCTAGTTAATGGTCTGTGTAAATAAGGACTGTACTTATTGCCTAAATGATCCGTCTTGTTGATACTGCTGAGGAGCCTTATCTGTTGTTATCAGAGCTCAGCTCTGGAGGCTGGATGCTCATTTTGGTGAAATCTCATCTGCCTTTTTTTTAATACATTTTTTTCTCCTTCTGGCAGAACCCGGATCGCACTTAACGGTTTCTATCAAAAAATCACAAAGTCAGTGTTAATGCGAACTTCTCTCCCATGAATCTGCAAATAGTTTCCCTTTTCTTTGGTTCCTGTGTTTAAGACCAGTCCCAGAGAATGGTCTAAATATAGGTCTAAGGATCATAGAGTTCTGGATTAGCAAATGTCATTAAAGCACCTCTGAAGTTCTGATCTTTCTGGGATGTATATGTGAAATTGAAGTGTGAATTTTCTGGATTGTATTTTTAAGCTTAAAAAGGGATTGTTTCTGTAGTTTAAATTTTATCCATGGGAGCTGCCATTTTATAGATGCCATTTAGCAGAGGGCCCAGTTTACAGGAGCATGCTGAGAAGTTTTTTTTAGAGAACACTGGAAATCAGAACATTCTAAGTTGTAAAACATCCCGCTGACTTTATTTTCTAATAAAATGTTTAAAGGTTTTTGTATTAACCAAAATAGGTACCAAGTCAACACCCTGGGACTTCAGTCTTCCAGCTTTTTACTAAGACTATGTACCTGCTAGCTTACAGACATTGTTCAAAGCTCACAGGACAGTTTTGATCAACCACCACTTCAAATCAGTGTTTTCTGGTACTGGCTTTTATATGCTGTGATAGTGTCACTGTATAATCTGACACAGTATCTTTGGAATATGTTTGATATTGACTCCTTTATTTGGGTAGCAGCTACTCAGCCTAGTGAGGAAACAGAGGATTTAAGGCTTGTCTTATTTCTAACATATCATGGCATTTTTGTGTTAAGCTTCTTTTTTTACTACTGCTGTACCACAGATGGTTCAGGCACTGCCCACATGCTTCTCCAGCCTTTTTCATCATGGGGTTGAGAAAACCTTTAAAATCCTTATTGATCATTAGACACATCAAATATATTGAAATGTATTTAGTATTCCGTAGTTGATGTGTATTGCCCTGCTGACCTTAGGCTAACTTCTTCTGTGTAATGAAGGCTTGTAATTATCCTTCAGAACTATGGTCTTGGTGTCAAGAGTCAAGTACATAAAATCCAGGACAGAACCTCTCTCTTCAACATGTTAGAGGGAAATGGTAAAAATGGACATACTGTAAGGACTATCTAGGGAGCTCTTCCTAAAAGTGAGGAAAGATACAGTCAGGCATTAAGGTTTTCCAGCAGTACTGGTCTCTTTGTTCATGGTTCAATCCATTTTCCCTGTGTTCTCTTCCCTTCTGCCTCCCACTCAGTTTTTAATAGAAGCAGATGTTTTCAGCAGTCACAACTTAAAATCTTTAGGTTTTTTTGATTGATATGAACCAGCCTGGAATTTCTTTTTTAGTTGAAGATCTGCATCTGACAGACATCCAAGACTACTTATTTTGTGACTTCCCAAAACAAATCAGGGTAAAAGGTGCTTTCCTTGAAATTCGTGCATGCTGTAGTGAAGAGGAAAAGTCAGTCTAAAGATGCCCCTTAGGCGTGTCTCAGCAACTGATTACGAGTTAACAAAATCCTAGTTCAGGAGAATTGATGCAGTAACCCAAAAACAGCTCTCCTGGTGTAGTGATGGGTGCTTGACACTGAAAGAAAGAGGTGTGAAAAAACAGCAGGTGAACTGCCCCCCCCGCCCCACATTTCTCCAGGACTTCTATCCAGAAGACAACTGCAGGGTTTCTGCTTCTCCATTTCTCTTTCCTGACAAGTCTTAGGCAGTGGGATCAGAAGACAGTAAACCCCATTTAGTTCTTAGGGGCTGTTGTGAATCTGAATTTAAGCTAAATAAAAGCTATGTGATTATCAAATAATGTATAAATTATATGGTTGTTTGAAATTGTAAAAATCAGGTAGTACGATTTAAACTATTTAAACAGCGGGTAAGGGGAAAAATATGGATGCCTTCTTTAATAATCACCATCACCTTACCTGAGATGTATTTTGGTTCATTAATGTGAAAACATGAGTATATGCTGAAAAATAAGTGGGAAACTTGGCACAAAGTGTGTTATATATTGTTTAGGAATATCATATGTTGCTTGGTTATTAATTTCTAAGATACAGTCCATAGTTCTGATTCAGGAGGGGGATGTGGGAAAAAATGGGATGTAGGGAAATGACAGAAATTTTAGAGGTCATGTCAGGAAATGGACTTCATGGAGCAATCTCAACTAGTAAATTTTTTTTTTTTTTTT
>VYXF01001370.1:64674-126549 GCA_013397295.1 Polioptila caerulea
CCCCAAGAAAAAATGCCTTTCTGAAAGAATGTAACAGTCTTCTGCTTTGTCTTTTATTTTGGCTGCTAGACAGTTGTTTCCAGACCTGAAACGAAAGCAGCTCAGGCAGGGCCAGGGCGGTCGAAAGCAGATTCCTGCTTTAGTGTGAGACGATTACGGAATAGACTCCACTAGGGGCAGGATTCGGCTGCCTGGCTGTGGGAAGGTAGTGCATCCATTTGAGATGCTGTTTTGGACTTTTTTTGGGAACATCTGTCTTGAAGGGGCTTGTGGTTTTAAGGTGCAGAGTTAAGCAGCTATTGTTTACTTCGTTTATACAGCCACCAGTCTCTAAAAAAACTATTTTAAATGACTGACTCTGAAGAATCTAGTACATTATGGACTTTGCTGTGCTGTGACATCTAGAGATGTTCGTTTCAGCTGATGAATAGGGAAGGAAGTAAAACAAATAGAGCAATATTGGCTTGCCATAGTGGAAGCCTGCTAGTGCAGCTAGTAGTTTCCAAATAGAGATGAAGAAAATTGAACAGCAGAGCAGTATATTTACAAGATTCTGAAAGTGCTAAAAGTGAATGTGACAAAAGTTGTCTGACACTGTACTTTAACTTTTTTGCTTTTTTTCCCTAGAGCAGTATTTGTATTGTCATCTACCCCCTTTTCCTTTTCAGCATCTGCAAAGATTTAATCTGGAAATTTTATTTTTTGTCTCTCAACTCTTGTCACTTAGTCTCTCTTTTAGTGTGAATCCATATTTGCTCTCCTTACAAATGAAACGCAAGTCATATCTTGCCAGAGCTAAACACTTACCTAAGTAAAATCACAATAAATATTTGAAGGTTAAAACTGAGATTCTCTTGAAGAAAATTGCAGAATGCCACCAATATTGTTCATAGGTCTAAAACTTTATATAAAAATGTCAGAACTTCAGCTCATAGAAATATCCTTTTTCTGAGTTAGGCTTTTAAGGTGGTTTTTTTTTTGTAGCAGTCATTTCAGTTCGTAGAGGATGTCAAGAATGATTGAACGGCAGATACTCATGGTTTCTTTTCTTTCTGGCAACATGTTGGATTTGGTAGGAGTCAGATGTGTGTGAGTTGAGATGAAGCACCAGGCCAGTTGGAGAAGTGGCACGGTGATCTCTGCCGGGCACATGGAAGGTGTGCCGGCGGTGCCGGCGGTGGCGCGGAGCCGGCGCGGGGCCGCAGCCTCTCCGCGGCCGGAGAGCGCACGAGGGCAAGTGGGAGAGCTATTCATAGCCTGGCAGGGATGACACCACCAGCAATAAACAAGAGTGTTCCACTTCAGTCAAGAATTCAAAAGCCTTTTCATGAACTTAATTAAGAACTTTTCTGACAGCGGGGACATACTAATTGTCTGTTGCAACCTCGAAGAAGGAAATCAAAGGAACTCTGCTGAAATTCAGAATTTGCAAGCAATCAACTTTTCTACCTGCCAGCATCTGAAAGCTAAAAATAGGAAGTAGAGTGAAGGAAGGTTTTCAGAATTGTTTCTGAGGAATCCCCGAGCTGAAGACTTTGGAATTTAGCTAAGGAACATATGTAGAAGAAAATAATGATAGAACACAGTGAAGCATTTTGCTGCGATTAATAGATGCGATTTTTTGGTGAATGTAAGATAAGTCTTAGTTGTTTAAATTCTTCTGTGATTCACGTTATCTAGAGTTTTTGATGGGGGAGGGTAGAATAGTTATGTTAGAAGGATGAGACTTCTTTCTTAAGGAGGGAGAGCTGATTTTTTTTTTCATGAAAAGAAGCTATTTTTTCTGACTTTGACAATTTTTCAGTACTACAAATGATCACAGGAAAAGCATATACCTTACTGGCAAAGAAAATTACGGTGGTTTTTTTTCCCATAAGAAATTAGTGCCACTTTTCATTTTTAATTTTTATTTTAATTTTCATTAAATACTTACATAGGACTCTTCATTCGTGAATCCTGTGCATCATAAAAATGAAAGTTAATTTTTGTACTTTAAAAAATTTAAAATGTGCTTACTGAGAATGGGAAAGATTTTATGTGAAGAAAAGATTTCATGCAATTCTTTGTAGACACTACAAAGAAGAAAATAGGGCAATATTTTTTTGTCTTTTCAGAGATGAAAATACTGATGTAAGACTTTGAAACTTTCGTTTGCTTGCATTCAACAGTATCCTGTCAAGTTTAATATAGAATATCTTCTAGAAAATGTGATGTTTTAAACTGAGTAACTGATATCTACCTTAAGAATGATGCAGCACCAACTGCCATTATTCATCTTTATTCATCTTTGTTACTTAAAAACAAACTGTTTAAAATGATAAGGTACAAAATACAGGGAGTTGGTAAGAGATAACAAATAAATAATTTTGGTATGTATTTTAGACAGAAGATGCCCTAAAGAAGATGCTGGCCCTTTTTCAGATGTGCAAAAATTTGCTAAATTTTTCTTTTTGTACATAGGGAAAAATGGAAAAGTATATTTACATCCTCTGAGGACAAGAAGTAATTTCTGACTTTGATAGTAACAGAACAAAACTTGAGACATCACCTGCCTCTGATAAATATTTTAAAATAAGTAGGCCTGAATTATTTGTGCACAAAAAGACTGAAGACATGGCTGCAGAAGACATACCAGAGTAGAAGTCTCTGGCTCCTGGTGATCTGCTTTCCTTTGTAAAATTTTGGGAATTAGGAATTAAATGAGGAAAATATATTAGACTCATGACACAGGAGCAGTATTCAAAAGGGGCACTTGGATAACCATAAAGGCTGCTGGACCATTAAGCCTGACATTCACCCTTGGCATTTGTAATACAGCATTTGGAAAAAGGATAAAGGAAGGACACAATTCTTAGGACATTATATTTTTAAGGCTTGTTGAAAGGTCACAAAAGGTTCAGTTAAGAGCTACAATAATGTTTCGGATGCTGGAGAAACTACTTTGCAGTGGAGGATTTAGAGATTTCAATCTCTTTAGTTTATCACACAGGAGATCAAAAGGTGACTTAATTATAAAGTGTAAACACTTTCACACACGAAGAGTATTCACCACTAAAAGCTTTTTAATCTAGTGGTGAAAGGCAGAATAAGCACTGAGGGATGGGACTTGAAGTGACAGTCCTTGGAAGCAGGGCATGCATTTTTAATGGTGAGTGTGATTCACCTAGTAGGTGTTGATCTCTCAGTATTCTCTGAACGAGACTTGCTTCTTATCTTAAAGTTAATGCATTGCACAGCTTCAGATCCCATCAATACAGGGTTACATGCTTCCTGAACTCCAGGACTTAGATAATTTATTGTTTCTAGTTTTGTTTTTCTTATCTTTTTTTTTTAAATGTTTATTTTTAGTTCCCCTAGAAGAGACAGAAGAGGCCATTTATATTATATAAGCTAGAACTAAAGCTTTTGATGCCACCATGTTGCAAGAATCTTAATGAGCTCATGTTGTACGTCTTCCTAACTTAGGAACAGGTTTCCTAAAAGCACTAAATGATATTTTATGGTCTAGTAAAGACAACTTACCTAAACTTAAAGCTTTAATATATTTAATTGTAGGTGATGATAATACTTCCAATAGAACGGTTGCAACCACTCTGCTATTCCTCAGCCATCAGTCACGCATACCAATTCCCTGGTAATCAACTAGGTATGACACAAAGTGTGTAAAGCCATGCTTCCACACTTCTCTAGGCTAAATTAGTAATCCTTTCAGGCTTCTGTAATGGTTTGGCTGAGGAATCCGTATCAAATACCAAATAATCCCCCAGGTGACTAGATCTATCAAAATTACATAAAATATGGTACCTAGTGGATTTTGGTTCAAACTTCTTATCTAGAAATATTATCATTTGAGTTCCTAACACTTTGCCTTCTTCCAATCTTCCTCACATATATATTTTAGTCTTCTAATGACCTGTGACATAACTAAATTACAACAGCAGTGGCAGTGAGCACAGGCAGAAAATCTAGTATGCACAAAAAATCTCAGACATCTCAGTCCTCATCACAGAAAAACAGATCCTGTCTGTCCTTCAGTGCACCACATCCTAAGTCACCTCTTCCTAAAGTGCTAGAAGTGGCATTTCACATAGTGCAATCCTAGCAGGAAGCTTTTTGAATATACACATATTATTGGTCATACCAGGATATTTTTTTGATAATCTTAGCAATATATTTAGGAAAAAAAAGGTAAGAGTGGCTGCTACTCAGAGATACCTACTTCTTGTCTGTTTTCAGGTAGGAAAAGTACTGCCTTTCATCAGCCAAGTTGGGTTTTTTTCCCCATCATCGAATATGACAATTTTTTCTGGCAAGTTGTACCTACTTTTTGAGAAGCTGGCACGTATGAGGCCACATCAGTGACATGGTTGGGTGATGTCAGTGTTCTGGGTCCAGCTCACCTCTTTGCTGTCCTGGCAATAGACCAAAGTGTGGTGCAATGCACAGATGGCTTGGTAGGTGATTTTCTTTGAAACATGGAAAAACTCTCAGTATTTGTACTGTTGGCCAGCTCCAGGAATTTTCTTGAAGCCTCCAGATTTTCACTTCTACTTCAGAAATGCACTGTGGCTGTGCGGATTATAGCTGACAGAAATAAATTTTTAGTTGTTCTGCTTGGGTGGAGAGTGCTGATAAGAAATCATCATCCATTTTGAAGAATCTCACTCTAGATATCCATTCAGCTTCAGTCTTCATCATTCTGTTCAGATTTTAGAGAATATGGTCCAATGTGCTGGATAAAAATGTCACTTGAGCACTCTTGATGCACAGCTTTGGATTTTAAATTATCTACCCCATGTTAAGGGAGGGAGTGCCTTTTAAAACATGGCACAGAACAAGACTGCAAAATAGTGGTTGCATTCTGTGACTCTTCCATGTTGCTCTGAAAAATCCATGAATTTGGCAGTAGGGCAAGTCAGTGTCATGACAAGAGCTCTGCTTAGAGGCTGCTAGCTCAAGCAATAAGAAAGCCTGATGTAAAAGATTGATATTCTTCCTTTACATCTTACTCCATCTGGAAATCCATTTTTAGGTTAAGAATATACTGAGTTATGACAGGAACTAAATCTTTATAGTGTTTGGTTCTGCAAAGGGTTAGCCAAGGGGGATGAAATACCTATTTCTACTAGAGAGTAGGTAGGAGACTGATGGTATGGTTAGATCCAAGTGCTCTAGAACAAATTCTGATTTGGTCACTTGAAAATTTTCAGTGCTTTTTCTCAGACATAGTTACACTGGAGTATCAGATTTGTACCTGGAGCCTTTTGTGGGACTGAACCAAATTTTCTAAAGGTCTGAGCTTATGGCATGTGATGGCTCAGCAGCCTGTGGACCCCTCTGATGGTCCTAAATGATCAGGGAGCCTGGATCTCTGTGACTGCACCCTTAGTGCTTAGTGGGCTGTTGTGAGAACTACTATGGAACAGCAGAAAAATACTAACCAAGGAAAACCTTTGGAGAAATGTCTCTCTGCCAAATTTATGAGTACTTCAGAGTAGCAGGCAGAATCATAAAACAGGTTAGTAGACTTTGTGCAGTGTTTCCCAAGGGACACTCACTCCTGTTATTTAAGACATTATTGGTTTAAAATGAGCCTTAGGGGTTTCTGCTAGGACTTAAATGGTAAAGAGGTTGGCAGAAGATTTTCTTCTCTTAAAATCATGCCTATGATGAGTATGACTCCTCAGGAGAGAACTGCAGTGGGTCTGCTGGATGTGATGAATGAGCATGTGGTTACTGAAGCATCCCTCTTGATGTCCTTCTGCTATGTTGTCCAAATGGCATTTTTCCAGTATGCGTTATTATAGAAATAAAATCCATATTTTGAAATATTAGCAGTGCTGAACTGTGTGGACTAAATTTTTTTATGGGAATGTCTTTTTATAAGAGTTTAGGCATAAATAGTTGGCTTGGGAATCAAGCAAAATCTTGATAGATACAGAAGGAAAGGAGAAGAGAACCTGAACTTGAATGTCATGTTTTTCTGTAGGCGTTGCTGTGGAAATTTAGATTAAAAAAAAAAATAGAGTACACTAATTTTGGACTTACACTTTCTACTCAAGAGCTTCATCAGGTGAGAGTTTTGCAGAAATTTTTTTTGATAACATGAGTTTATTTCTTAACTTATACATTCTCAGTGAGCATCAAGAAGCAAGGATGCTCATCACAAAAGAGGCTCCATTTTTCTACTGAGAATAATTTCAAATTCAAGACAATTTTCTTAAAACAGTTATGAGCAGTGATATTCTGGAGAAAAAGTAGGCATTAAAAATGTAGAGAAAAATGCTATTGGCTTTCTTTCACAAATAGTATTCTTGAGAACATTTAACTTCAATAGAGAGTGCATTAAAAGAAGAAATTAAAATAAATCATAAATATAAAGAGCCTTTTAAATTTTACCATGTGCTATGCTTAAAGCATAAAATAAACCAGTTAATGTTCTCCTTTTCTAATTTTCTAATTCACTAAGATGCCATATGCTTTTCATTTGTGTTTACTTAGGCATCCAGAAGAATGAAGAGAATTAAGTAATGCTGGAGACAAGCTTAATCATTATCTTGTGTTCAAGCACTTTGATGGTATATTTAAAATAGATGTGTGAGCCTTTTTTGTTCCTTGTAATATGGAAATTATAAAGGAAGGTGAACAGAATGATAAATTAGAGATGCTCTCAGCAAGGCTGTTAAATTATTTTTAGGTAGAAGACATACTGTACACACTGAGCCTCAGCTGAATATAATTAATTTGAAACGTTATCACCATTGTGCTTGCAGTCCTATTGTATTTTTTTTTTTTTCAGTTCTGCATCTTGCTGGCTCCTATCACACCCCTCACTGTGAGATATTTTCCTGTTTTGCACGTGTCCTGTTTGTTACCACCATATGGTAGTTAGAATTTCAGTAGCTTTGCTCTGTTTACAGACCACTGTGCTTTGTCATATTTTTGCTACTCACCCTGTATTGCCATCTGATACCTATCATCTGTTTAACACATTGGATGCCAAAAATACTCAGATTTCATTTTTTTTCCCCAAATGCATGTATGAGAAACACTGTTTCAGAATGCTGTTTTGATAAGCATTGCTCCCAAGTAATTTCCTGTTAGTGCTGAACCAGGACCCATACATCTCAAATTTCCAAACTTTTTACCAGGTGCCAGCTGACTGAAGGGATATATTCCAGCACTGAGGATTTTTTTTTTAACCTTATGTGGATTGTACTGTTTGTAGCAGATGATAGGGTGTTTAAACACCTTTTCCCACTGCGTGACTGTAACAAAACCAATATTGTCAGAGTATAGTGGGGTCTGTTCTTACTCTGGTTGCTAATTGCAATTTAGATAGGGTTGCCTTAAGGAAATGTTTTTTAAATTGGTTTGGTTGGATAAATGTGCTTCTCTTTCATTTTCTTTCTCATGTGTTGCTTCAGTAATATGTCTACTGGTTAATAGTTCTGTATTCAGAACAAGAGAGCTAAATACTTGTGCCTGTGAGTGTGATTTTGTGTAGGTGCAAATCTGTGCCTTACTTTTAAAAACTTTTCCTTAAGTTTTTCACTAATCTTTTTTTCCTCATTCTGTGATTCCTAAATTAAGCTTTTCTACTGTAGCACCCTGCCTCCCCACCCCCATCCTCTTCCCCCTGCCCTGCTCCTTTCTTAATATTCTGAGTTTTATGGCTGGTTGGTTGCGATATGATGACCCATCCTTAGGAAAAAAATGCCTGCAGTAGCGTATTGTGTGATTCAATAAATTAATTCAATAAATTGAAGAGAACACTATTTAATTCTCTTCCACATCAGTCTAAAAACAGATTAGGTTTTGTCTGTTCACAAAAATTTGATTGTGGTGAAGTTTAGCTTAAATAAATGATATTTGTATTCCATAATAAAATGAAACTGATGTTTTCAAAGAGAAAATAAATCAAGTCGTTCTTTACTCATATATTTAATGTATTTTAAGGGACATTTGCTGGCAGAGCCACTTCACAAAATAGTATTTTACTGGAGAAATTTCCTATGGAGCTCAGAGACTCCTACTTAAAGGATCACTCCATGGCATTAAAGCATTGTTATGCCAGTGCAAGCTGACATAGGTCAGCTCATTCAGGAGACAAGTTCTGTGTGTCTTTTATACAACGTGGGCAAAAGAGTGGGCTGATGGATTAAATTCAGTAATATTTAAGTGATCAGTAATACTGGTGATCAGTAATAAATAAATGAGGAAAATGAAGACATCACTTAGTCAGTTGACAAGGAAATATTTTTAAGGGACTTTCCAGCAGTCTTTTTAGAAGTTTTTATAAGAGAAGCTTGTGTCTAACGCACTTAAGGGCTTGTTCTTTTAAATGAGCAACTGTGTATGAAAATTATTTGTATCTGCAAATGCAGTAGCGTAAAAGGATGTGCCCTGTGATGTCACAAATGGTACTGGCATGGCTGGGTGTCTCTGGATCTTTGTTTTCTGCCATACACCTGTGCAAAAGCAGTTCTTCTATTATGCTATATAAAGAAACATAGAGAATGAAACCATTTCAATGAAAGCACAAAGGCAAACCCTAATTAATTGAATTATTTGCCTTCAGTATTTTTATTTGTCTTCTCCTCATGTCAGAGTAAGCCCTGATTTCATAACTTAAGCCTTGCATAAAACTATATACTAATAAATAAATAAATGAATAAATATCTATCTAAAAGATTTTTTGGTGAATAGATCTTTGTTTCTGAAACAGCTGAGAAGAGAGGAATCTTGATCTTACATCCCAGTTTAGTAGGGGTTAAATTGTAAGAGTGTTGTGAATTGAAGAGATGCTGGAAGATGGTCTCCTTGCTGTGGTGTGATGATGTGGGTAGACTGGAGAAAATTTCTCAGGCCTTTTTTACCGTGAATCTTATGGAGAATATTAAGCTGACAAATTTTTGGGAACTGAAATTCAGTTTTAAAGCAATGTCTGTAGAAAATCAAATTCAGTTTCAAAACAATCTTTGTAGCAAATCGTGTTATTTTGATTTTGAGTAAGAAAAGCCTTTTTTCCTAAGAGACACATATTCCAGATTTCCTGATAAAGTCACATACAAGCAATATTATTATATTTATAATAATAATTAATATAATAATTATTATAAAATAATTTTAATTTATAATAATTATAATTGTGCTAGAGCTTTATTTCTTAAAATGCCTGGGTTTGAAAGTACAGTTGCAAGAGATGCTCAAGCTCACACTTCTGCTGCAGTCAAATCCTCTTCCTCAATTTCTGATTCAGCTGCTGACCTTTTTTTTGTTTTTTTATTTCATCCATAAACATTAATGCAACTGTGTGGGGTCAGATTTTTTTTCTTTTGGTTGTGTCTAACCCTATTGACTTTCCTGGACAGATTGCCTGTGTGGTTGCATGGGTATTGCTGTCCCTCCATCATGATGGGTGTTTTTTCTGTAGCAGGTTTTTCTGTTGCATGAATAGTGGCAAATAAAATAATACAGCCATTTACCTCTGCAGTTTTGTTGCATGAGTTTTGTTGCATGAGTAGTTTCAGCAATCTTTAAAAAGCTGAATATGCTTATAGGTCCTATGTTTACTAGGCAGACAATGCTTGGCCTGAATGTGTGTTTTAATGCTGTAGTAAGAGTGGGACTGTAACACAGTGACACTTCCATAACTTTTTAGGTGTTGCATTTGGTAAAGTTCAGGCTACTGACAGCTCTGTGTGTATGAACTCATGAAACTTTCTGAACTTTCTCACTTGGAATTGGTGACAACTCCTCAGGGCAAACCAGCTGCTCCCCTGCTGCACTGCCTGTGTTAGGAGAGCTGAGTGGTGAAGAAATTAAACAGGGAAATGCAGCAGAGCTGCACTGGTTCCATGGGATGACTGATACTGGTGAGGCTGCCCACAGAGGCAGGAGGTGTGTAAGAATGGCCATGCTGGTTAAGACCAAAGGAAGAGGCATTGACACGTTGTGAGGTGTTGTCACCACCCTTCTACTGGCTCCAGTCAAACTGGGTCTTTGTCAGCTGAGTTTGAGCAGAAGGCACTGATTCCTTCAGGACTAAATATATTTCAACATGTAAATGCTTTTTAATACAAGACATGCACAGTTTCTTTCTGAATTCCTCAGCTATGCCTTTTTTAGTAGTATTATGTGTCGTTTGCTTCATTCTCTGGTTCCTCATTTTTACCTCAGAAAGGATATCGGTCATTTGGGAGGAACTGTGGGAAGCTAGAATGTAAATTCCTTATTGAAGATATTGCACATTTTTGACTCACAGTTCTTCGGTTGTGTAAGGAAGAAGTCTGCTTGTGGGCTGTAGTTATTTAAAAAAACCACCAACAAATAGAAGTATATAAAAATAAAGTTTTCCAATAATCTACATTAGGAAATCTTCCAGGAAGATGAAAAATTGCATTTTATACAAGTTATTTAATGAGCTCATTTATATGCTTGCAGAAAACCTGCCATAAGTAAAATGTTAACTTGAAAATGACTGTTCCTGCTGGTGAAAAGGCACCAGATAAGAGCCCTGGGAATAAACTGCAGCCCACACCACTTTGCTGGTGTGTCTCTTCTCTGATGTGATGAGCAGGGACACTTTCTAGACAAGGTGTGGGACTTTTTTGAGACAGCCTGTACAGGCTTGTGAGGATGTTGCCAGGTAGTATGTGCTTGATAACAGATTATAGAAAGGAATTGGAATTAGGACAACTTATAGAGGCCAAAAGTATCTGCTACACGTGAACAACTTTCCAGTGGTGGTGGCCAAGTCTAAGTTCCTGTGTGGGGTCTGTAAGTGGAACCTTTTCCTTGGCCAAGTCTGATTTTTATCATGATTTTCATAATAAAATGTTCCAAGGTTTTACTTCTCTTGGACTGGTGTCATGGACCTATAGGAAAATTTTAACTGTCATTAAAAATGCATTGTCCCTCATGGACATTCCCTGAGGGCTGGAATGCAAAAAGTAAATTACTAGAATCATAACATGATGAAAAGAAATTAAAGAAAATTAACCTCATGTATTTCTAAATCATGTTGGGAGATTGGTGTTACCATATTGCTTGGAAGCACTTGTCATGGACTGTAACCCTTCTGAGTGGGGGTTTTCACACATGTAGGAAAAAAAGGTGATCTTTGCCACAGGGGCACCCTGCTCTGTAAGTATTAGGTAAATAATAGAATAATGAGGACAGGAGAGTCTGTATTGCCTGACCTGTTAAGTAAAAGTTTTAACATACTTTTAACCTATCTAATTTTTGTCCAGCTCTTTGCAGGCATCAAGGTGAAGGAGAGTTTTAAGGAGGATAATGTGATAATGGTGGTGTTCCTAATACTCCCACGTTTGAGGCAACAAAGGGAAGCCCTCAAAGACCAGATTGGTCTTTAAGTAATCTGTTCTAGTGAAAGGTGTCCCTTCCCATGGCAGTGGGCTTGGAACCAGGTGATCTGTAAGGTCCCTTCCAACCTACACTATTCTGTAATTCTTGCTTGAAAGTTTAACTTGAGCAGAAGCATCTCAGTACTGAATGAAAAGTCATAGGCAGGATGGAAATAGGATGTCAAAGTCTTTGAAGGTGAAGATAAGCCATTTATGTTTTATGCAGTAGAAAAGCAGATTCATCGGAGGAATACAAAGAGAGAGGTAAAATAAATTAAATTATATTTGTTGCAGAACTGTGATTAGACTATCAGACTGACAGGCTTGCACTGGCAGGAAAAGGAATTGAGGGATGAGCTGGTGATAGCTGAATGTTTAATCTGGAAAGATATGAAGTCAGCTAAACTTTAGTGGGGGGGGGGTTGTGTGTGTGGGTTAGGTGCGTTTTTTTTGTTTGTTTTGGAGGGTTTTGTTTTGTTTGGGTTTTGTTTTGTTTGGTTTTGGTTTTTTTGAGGTTTTTTTGTATGTGTAGTTGGTTTTGGTTTGGTTTGATTTTAATTTGCAAAATTAGCCCCCACAACTTATACAGCAGTTTAGGTGAAGGTCTAAGTAGATCTGAGTCTTGTGTGTAGCATAGTGGTTATTGGTTCCAAGTGCAAAACAGAATGGAGAGGGTGGTAAGTTGTGCTGAAGGTAGAAGGAAATTTCATTTCAATTTATGAAGTTTGGTGTACAGGTCACCCTTGACAGGAGTCAGTATCTATGCTTAAACACTTCAGCTTGGAGAGGAGGAGACATGTGAGGTAGAGAGACAGACATGTGAGTTACAAGCATGGTGAGATTTATGTTTGCACCAATGAAACAGGGAGGAAGAAGAGACCTTGGCATGTGGAGAAGGAAGGGCTGATGCCCAGCTAGGTTGATTGCTGGTGAGGTGAAGAATGTCATGGATGGCAGGTGAGCACCATGTTGGGAGAACATGGAGCTGATCCATAGTTGTGTGTTGAGTGAAGGGGCGAGAATGAAGAAAGATTCTAGCCAGGTAAAATCTGAAATTCTGAGGAATATTAGTTGTTTTTATTATAGGATATAGAATATACTATATGTTGTCTATAACAACTATTTTAATATATTTATTTTAAAATGTGTAGCAGCAAGAGACAAGACCTACAGGAAATGTGATTAGGGAAGGGTCAAGTGGGTGGTAAATTAAGTCGTGGAAAAGTGACAAGTTGGACAGCAGGAGACAGCAAAGGGACTAGAAGCAGTGAGTGTGTGCAGGAGAAAATATGGATATGGAAGCCACTAACTCTACTGTTTGAAGTCCTCTGAGTAATGCTTGTATTTATTTTACAGAAACATGGCCTTTTCTTACCACTGAAGATTAGTTGATTAATCATATTGTTACCTGTTTCACAGCTTACAGAAACCATGTCTTGCTTGCCTTTGGTTCTTAAAAGTAGTTCACACTGCATAAAAAATTACAGTAAGAGCATTAATATAGAAATATTAACATCCTAATTCACAGAAGTCCAATATTTTGCAATATGAGTACATCATGCAGTATTTAATCTTTACAAAATAACCAAACCAAGTATTGCCCATGCTAAGAAAGCAGCACACCCCCGAACATTAAAAAATATCCTGGACTTCAAATAGATTAACACAGTAACATTGCTACATCAAGAACTTGGGAGCTTGAAAGGTTAGATATGTCGCTTACTATTTAACCTTTACTTGTCCTGCCTGTGCAGAGAGTATAAACTTTAATAATGGATTTATATGTCATGAGATGATTGATGAAGTAACCAGAAATTGTATCAAGACTTCTCCACTCAACTTCAGCTGTTTTTCTAGTCAACACATGCTGGATTCCCCATAAACCCCTCATTTCTCTTTATTCAGACAAGACTATCCACAGCCACTTGCTAGAATGGCCTGCCTTGGCTTTGTTGTTTGAAGTGTGTATTCCCAAAGCCGTGGTGACAAGCAGACAGCTTTCCCAGCCGTGGTGCTGGTGGGGCTGGGGCCAAAGCCAGCCTCCCTCTGGAAGCACCTCTGTGAGATGGGTGCCTGCAGTGCTGGCAGACCAGCAAGGCATCCGGTGTGACTGAGGTAATTCCAGCTGTACAGAGCAGCTGAGCAGCGTTTTTCAGGTCACAGCTTCAACCTAGATGCTGAAGAATCCCCAACAGGTTTTTCTCTCTAGCTGTTGCCTTTGTGGGCATACACAATATTGCCGTTTGCATTTTAAATTATTTGTTTACCATAAAAAAAAGAGTGCCAAGAACAGAGCTTGGTAAAACGCCTGCTTATCTTTACAGAAAAACTTGTCTGAGCTCTGTGTGATGCTGTGTTTGTGTGGCGTGGGTGAACAGGACAAAATACTGCATTTCACTGAGCTTTTTTTCTGACATGCAGTAGCTGCTGGTGGATGGTTACTTAAGGCTCTGTCACTTAGAAGGCGGCACTTTTTCTACTGACATGAACTCATGACAGGGCATAATATTTTTATAACATTACATCAGGTGTTTAATTTCAAGACTGAGCCATTTGAGTTGAACTGGGAGAGTGAAAATGCGATCTGCATTGCCATCTACTGGATTTCTAAAGAAGAACAAAATGCAATTTCATACTACATTTGAAGTCATTTAAAATGTAACTGAATGAGACACAAATCTTTATAAAATTTTTATAAAATCTGTGCAGAGCTAGCATATATATGCAAATTCACTATTTTGAAGCTTTCTACTCTTCAGCATATATATGCAAATATTTTAGATAGGCATTTAAAACAGCAAAATACAATTTAATACATGAATTTAAAACAGCAAAAGAAGCAATAATATAGTCTGTTAAAAAATTACAGCCTTTGATTGTTATTTCAATAATTAAAATAATAAGAAATTCAATAATAAGAATATAAATATACATCTCGGTCCAGCTCCAAAGAAACCAACAACAGAAATGACAATTTCTGTGACTTGATGTAACACTTTTTGATCAGTCAATGTTATAAATGGCCTCAATGTTTATTGTTTGTCTTCCTATTTATGTCAGTGAGCTGTCTGAAAGGTTTACGTTACATAAGGTATTTATCACAAGTGTTTTCCAAGGCTTACAGTTTTTGCTAGGTATATGAAGATGTGAGTAAAGCTTTGGAGAATTGCCTATCAGTAATTTTTTTACTAGTTTACACTGTCAAAGTAAAATAATGAATATTCAAATGAAAATATGGTACATGTATAACACAGCTGAAGCAGAGGTTTTTGTGAAATGCCTTTGAAAAAAAAAGGAGGAGGAAGCCATCATATTTTCTTGGAGAAAAAACCAGTAGCAAGCTAAACATATGTTAAGTTATATGTATATTGTAAAAGTGAGCAGTTAAATCTTTCCCTGTGGACATGCAAAGTGTGTGTTGGTTTTTGTGCACCATGGTGATGATGCTGACCCCTCATAGGTGCAGTAAAGTCCCGAGGCTGATGTCCCTCTCCAAGCAGCTCAATCCCTTCCAGTATTTTAGCAGCAGAAGAGCGTGGTTTAGTCATAGGAGATGTGATGTGCCCAAAGATTCTCCCATAGTGGGATCTTCTTCTGATCACGCATATGTGCCATGCCTGAGAGTGTGAAATAGCAGCACCCTCCCCAGACACGTCAGCTCGTGTGGATACAGCTCCTTTGTTCAGAGTGGTGGGAGGTCTGCACAAGTGAGGTACTGCAGTAATGTCTCAGAGTAAGCTAATCCTGCAAGTGCCCTTCACTTCATCAGCAGAACCAGAAAATGTTCGGGTGCATGATGAAAAATCATGTGGGTATATGCAGATACCCCTCTTACACCGTTGTCTGGCTGCTCTTTGTGTTAGAGGGATTGAATTGGTATCTGTCTCAAGGGTCTGCCAAGCCATTATATCATATTATTAGATCTTTAGTCTAACATTTAGGTGCTTGTCTACATTAAGGAATATTTAATGCATTTAAAATTTCCTTGCATCTGATGAAAATGTGCTAAATAGCCTGGAAGTTAAGGAGCAAATCAAAACCTACCATCTGTATTTTAGTTCTTGCTTAATACGTAACATACTTCTATATGCAACAAAACTATTGAGAGGGATTTGCTGCCACCATTGTAGAATAACCAGAAATCCAGAGATCCAGCTTTTTCCTCAAAAAGGTAGGAAAGGTGGTTAAAAAAAGAGCCAATTGAACCAGACCTGCTGTGAGCTGGGTAAGATTCTTTCTGCTCTGTCAAATGTGCAGTAATTTTCTCCAATTCCATTCTTGCTGTAGATAAAATGTCAGTGTTTCCTCAGTAGTGCTGACACGCAAGATAAAGGTTTCAAACCTCTCATAGTAAAATGTATCTTAAATGGATTCAGAAATTAATAAATCTATAAACAAGTGATACTTCTTTATAAAGAACTTTAAGCTCATCTCATTCAAGTTTTGCCCAGTTTATAGCATGTTCATCTACCCCTTGGTGCACACAGAAGGACAAAAACATAATTGTATTAATACTCTTCCTAAGCTTAGTTTGAGATACAAAAAGTTCAAATGTAGATGGTCTAATTGGAAGAGAACTGGAAGAGGGGTAGTGCTTGCTGTTATCTTCCTTTTCCATGTTAGTGAACAGCAGGGCTTCTGGTTTTGCTTTAGTGGAGGAGAACTGAATTTAGTTTCCATGGTTTCATTTTTTAATAGAATATTTGATGTAATAAGACATTTACCTACAGACCTCTCCATTATTTTATTGCATTCTTTAAGCTGGTTATTATAAAAATTCCTGAATGTCTTCGATTGTTTTTATGCATTATAAGTGAGCAGCTGTGTAAAATAAGTTAATTCATATGTGTAATCCAGTTATATGGCCAAAAGTATCAAGTTTCTCCAGTATTTTGCCTAATTTCTTTGACCTACTTTTCTCATCTTACTCAATACTGCAAAGGTTTTTCAAGCAGGTTAGTTAAAAAAATAAAACAAACTCCCTTGCTGCTCCTGCCAAGCTTTTTATTTGCATAAAGCATTAGGTATAATGCATCATGTTTGTAGTTAGGGAGAATAGATTATTTGGCTGCTTAGCTTTGGCTGTTGCTGCATTCTCACTAGAATGCACCCATGTGAAGTTACTGGTTTTAGTGTAAGAGCTGGTTGATTTATGTATTTACAAGCAATAATATTCCTGTCCAACTGAATTATCTGTCTTTCACCACAATTCCCGTGAGCTGAATTCTTATTTTTTCGACTTGAATATCACATTAAAGTAAAAATATCCACTTCACCAAAAAAGTCTTTCATACAAAGAACACGAATTACTTACATCTTAAAACTCCAGACAAGTTCACCACACACACACACACACACAGACACACAGAAACATGGAATTGTGTCA
The DNA here is from genome assembly GCA_013397295.1 of Polioptila caerulea. Taxonomy (NCBI): domain Eukaryota; kingdom Metazoa; phylum Chordata; class Aves; order Passeriformes; family Certhiidae; genus Polioptila; species Polioptila caerulea. Next base: position 81,430 of record VYXF01001370.1, read on the forward strand.
CCGAAGGTACACTGGTTAAATGGTGTGAGTCTCCATGCTATTTAAGGAAGTAGGTAGCTCAAAGCAGAGATGAAGGATGTCACCAAGACCTCTGTGGACAGCACACCTACTGTTTCCATTATTTAAACTTAAGATTCCCTGTTTCTAGTCATAATCTGTGTAGTTGCACATGGTTTTTAAATGTTATCCATGGAGATGGAGATTTGAAGCAACATCTGGAAAAGCCTGGGTTCTACATAGCATGGTGCAAAGACGAAGCTTTGCCCTTCTGGAATCTCCTCCTTAGGCTGTCTCAGGTCTTTTTGAGCTGTGATTAGGAGGTGAATCTGTTGTGTAGCAGCATGCTTAGCCAGATGGTGGGCATAGGGTCAGTGTGTTTGTTATTTAGGGCAGCTGGAGGAGAAGTGCTGCTTCTGTGAACACTAGTCATCATTGTAGGAACCTCTGTACCTGCCAGTGCTTCTATGTACTCCTACAGCTAAGCTGGAAGAAATACCTGTAATGAGGGATAGCAAACGTTAAGTAGCCTCTCATACTTAACAAGAGAAAACACAACAGATTGCTAATGTATAAATTTGAAATAAAGAGTTGTTCTCATATTCTTGTAAGGTCAATGTCATTGTAAACCATGTTTTGAAGTACTTGTTACATGTGTTGGTAATCTACATTTTGAAACCACTGAAACTGGAGATTGATTTACACATTTTGATTACATCTAATGTATAAGTTAGGTTGGTTAAAAAGATGCAAATTTGATCAACAAATATTTCTTTTATTCAGTACACAGTCGGCATTTTTGTTTAGTGTATGCATTTGGATCAATTTCTGGTCAAGTGAAATGGTTTGCTTGTAATCTTTGAAGTAAACCTTCAAGAATAAAGATGTCTATTATTTTTTTTCCTTTAGATTGCCCTATACAGTCTTCTGTGTGCAGCATGTATTTGATATGAGGTACATGTAGTATTGTGAACAGGCCCAGAATATTAGGTAGAGTTGCAAACTGAAGGAAATGCAGAGTAGTAGTCTTTCCTCCTATCCGTGCTATATAAACTTTTTTCTCATCTATGCAGGAGGTTGCATCAACAATTTGAAAGCTATAAAGAGCAAGTAAGAAAGATAGGGGAAGAAGCCCGCCGTTACCAGGGAGAGCACAAGGATGATGCTCCAACGTGTGGGATCTGTCACAAAACAAAGTTTGCAGATGGTTGTGGCCATTTATGCTCTTATTGCCGGACCAAGTTCTGTGCTCGATGTGGAGGTCGTGTCTCTCTGCGATCAAACAATGTAAGTCTTCTGATGTGTACTCTCAAGTAAAAGCCTCCTTGACATTGTCATGCTGCAGATTGTTCACCTTAAGTTTGGCATTTCATGCTTCATTTTACTTAAGTGTTTCATTCATTGCTTCGTTCTGACGTGTGTATCATACAAGTAAATCAATGTAAAATCATACTAGTAAAACAAATGTATTTAATGATTGCCAAAGTACTTGGGAATCACAGAGATAATTAAAGCAAAAGAATAATAGTGTCTGGTTCTATGGAATTCCAGCTTGTAGAAAATATACTTGTTTTTCATAGAATAAAGAACAAGAAATCCTTTTGCTCAGGTAAAACTCCGCATTAATAATTTTTTATTGAAGCCTTATTTAATATTACATGTTTTATCTTCATAGAGTTTTTCATAAGCATTTGTAGATTTCTTTTACATTAAATCAGTCAATTGTTTGGTCAACAAAAACCAACTACTTTTCTTAGCACAGAGAAAGTGTTAGCCGATTTACTTAAAATTCATTAAAGAATAAAACTTGAGATTAGTCTGGATTAAGCATCCTACTTTCAGGCAGATGAACTGAATAGTTCTCCTTTGATCTGCATGAGTTAGCTGCAGTAGCTTTCCACAAAACCAAACGATATCCAAGACTCTGGTCAGTCAGTCCCCTCCAAGCCTCTGTCTACTCTCTTGTACATGAGCAGTAGGATATAAATTTGGAATACTGTTAGCCAGTGATTCTTTTTGACTGGTTATCAAGGACTATGGCATGTTGTAAAACATTTTACACATCTCTTTTTATTACATGAATAGTTTTGCTTTCTGTCATGAGATGAGGCAACTTTCTCATATGGCTTTAAGGTGCCAGGCTTTTGTAGGGTAAATTTATAGGTGCTCTTGGTATCAATACCAATTCACTTAAAAGTGAGCATGTATTTTATGTATTTTATAGCAGATAATCATGTTCACTAGTTTGTGGCCTTTTCACTTTCTCCTATATGGACATCAGCTGAATAGGCCTTTGAAATTTCATGTAAACCAAAAATAACCCCTAAAAAAGATGCATTTCATGGTTATTTTAGAAGTTTTCCGTAGCCTCAATGTACCTGTGATTCCATTAAATTTATTTTGCATTCTGAAGAAAACTATATAGGTGAACTGAACGAAAATTTGTGTGTCTTAATATGTTGGTAAAGATATTTGCATTACATTGTATCACCTGTGGGTGGTGTCATTAGAGCAAGTCTCTGAAAATGTAGTTTATTTGATGTATTACATTATTCTATTAATGAGTGCATGCAATACAGCTTAACTTTATCCAGAAAAAAAATTGAGTTTACATTTTTAACCATCTTTTACCCACAATTTCAAGCCACAGAAATGGAAGAGTGTAATTTCATTTGTAACTTGCATTTTGTTTCTTATATTGTTTATGCTTCTGTGGGTCAGGGTGGGGAAACATGTTTTCAACATATGCAATAATGTCATCTTTTTATTTAAAGCTCTTTTTTTTCTTAATTTTGTGTTTTTGTCTCTTCGTAGAGAGTTATTAGAATTGCATTTCTTTGAAATCTGTCTATTAATACTTGCCTATTTTATTCTTTATCTCTTCTTTTTTTCTTTTCTCTTTTATTCTGCTTCCTTGGATGCTTTCCCAAAGGAGGACAAAGTGGTTAGAATCCATGCTTTTTATAATTTTCTATTATAATGTTGTTAGTTAACTGGGATACATATTAATGTGAAAAACTGAACTGAAATTTCATAATTATCCACAGGGGAGGGGGGAGAAACAGGAATCCTGACACCCAGGCCCTACCCATCCCTTAGCTGAACATAGGCCTTAAAGACAGCTCAACAAGGAACCCAAGACTGTTGTCAAAATTATGACAGTAAGAGAAATTAAGAACTGAGAATTATTTATAGGCTAAAAAGTAGAGGGGCCAATAAAGTGTAATAAAATTTTATTTCATAAATATGTCTCTAGTTAACAGTTTGGACTCTTTGCATGCAAGGCCCTTCTATTAGCTTCAGGAAATCTTATTTAGTCTTTTAATTGTAATTTTACGTTGTTTTACATGGTTTGCTGTGTTTCACTTTGCTGTAGCAGAAATTCAGGGAATTCTTGTAAAATTCTTGTAAAATCAAAAGCTTTTTGATGGACATTTCGAATAATATCTATATATAGGCCAACAAACTGGACATAAGTACAACGAGCAAGGTGGAGTGAATCCTTTTTGAATGCATAGTTATAATTTCAAAAATCTGCTGAACTTTTAGGACCAAGTGCAGGCATATTCACCAGTATTGCCTGTATCTTGTCTCAAATAGGTGAGGGTAGTTCCCTGTTCATCTCTGCACCCTGTGCATGCCATCAGGGGTGGCAGTACTTGAGCAGAACAGTGCACATGCATTTACCACCTCTTCTGGGGCAGTTCTGCAAAAGGTGGTAGTCCAGGTTTGTAACTGGAGGATTAATTGTGGAAACTAGCTAGATTTTCTGGCACCTCAGCTGAAATAAGTGTAAATGAATTACAATCCAGTGCAGTTTTTGATACATTCTTTGTTGAGTTACACTTGTGATATGAAGTGATGTTATGCCTCCATTTAGACACTGGCATACCTGTAACCTGAAATTTAGTACTGCTCAATACCCAGAGAAAATTATTTCTGTCACATTTGAGCATTGTAGTAGGTTTTTTATATGTCAGTTTTAGTGCTACTCTGAAGATGTATTCTGAAGACATATCGGACTCACTTGGATTGTCCTAAATTCAATTGAATATATCTTTATTATTTGCAGTTGTCTTAGTTTAGGTTTTACTAAAGGTTTAGGTTATTTTAAGTGTTGAACTCCAGGCTTCCACATGCCAAGAAAATGCCCTAATAGTAATGTGTGAAAATAAATTCTATATGGTGTGATAAAGGTGAACTACATCTCTTTAACAGCTAAAATGTTAATGGTAGTCAGAGGGAAAGTATCCAGTAACTAGTACTGAATGTGTGAGAAACATGGTGAACCCTTCTTTAAAGTACCATTGCTTTAGCAATGCCTCTCTCTGAAAATTAATGGAATATATAGAATTAATTAATTTCAAAATATTAGTATATACCTAGAAATAACATGTTTTAGAACAATTGGTATAATTAAAATGGAGCAACATGAGAAAAATATTATTTTTTAATTATTTTCAGTGGCTCAACATTCCTGACTAATTACACATGGCAAGTTTTGTATCAGTAAAAACTTCTAAAACATATTTATCCCTTCGTGTCCACATGAATTTTTACCACAATGAATTATATTAATACAAAACACATGCACCAAGTTTCTTCAAGTTAAAGGTGCATCATTTGGAGAGGATGATGAGGTGTGAATTACCAAAGTGTCCACTCAGGAAAGGCAGATGTTAACCTAGATTCAAGGTGTTTCCTGTAGAGTTGGAGAATTAATGATACCTCAACTGGGGTGTTGTTTCCCATGCATTACCCATCTTTGACAAAGTGTGATAGGCAAAAAGAAAGTCAATCAGAGGATGATCCAGGAAATGGAGAGCTGCTCCTGTTGGAGAAGGTGAGAGATACTGAGGAGACATGAGCTAAAGCAATCGTAATTGATACCTGGAAATATGGAATTGATCTGTAGAAATGCACAAAATTTCAACAATAAGAATAGAGGACAGTGAATATATGAGACCGAATGTACCCTAAACACTCCTGGCTTGAAAAAAGATGTTTACAAGCATTCGAGTAAAGCCTTGAGAATTTATTTCATGTGGCTTATCGGAAAGAAAAAGAGCTCAGTAAAACTTTAAAGGCTAAATTTAATGAGGTGAGGAAAGGATTCATGTGATGTGGTTGCTTGTGGCTGTAGGGCAATGTGTAAGGTCCCTAAGAGGTCCTTGCAGCTCTCGATTGTAGCTAAATATTTTAAAAATGTAATGCTTTGAAGCTGTCCTTGACAGTTTCAAGTAAGTGACAAGTATTTCCGAAAGGTTTTTTCAAATACATATAGCAGAACTTAACATGTTCTCTCCTCCTTCAAAATCATGAAGGACATCCCAAACCAACTTCTAGTGAAATTTAGTAGGCATCCTAGGCTGATCAAGAAATGACTCCATTACACTTACAAAATTAATTGGCAATAATTGGCATATTCTAGTGGCTAATGAGTTGCATAAATTTCAATGATTCTTGTTCTAATATGTCAAAAATGCATACTCAAATATGTTTCTTAAGTTCTTTCCTGTCTTTTGAGTATTGGTTAGCTCTTTGCACTTCTCACCTGAGGTTGCTCTCCTTTCATATAGTTGCAAGCAGACTGCATTTAGTGGGTTTAATTCAATTTTATGTGAGGTAACATTTCAGAAGGAAGTCAGGTAGCTTTCTTTTTTTTTAGTAGAAAGCTGACACTTCTATTTTGGCAGAATATTCTAGGTGGTTTTAGTTCCTTATAGAAGGCCTACACTTTCACTTCGAATCCTTTTAGTTATGTTCCATACACCAAAATTTTAATTGCCAAAATAATAATGGGTTTAAGTTACTTCCCTCTATTCCATTCACACTCTCCTGTGATATGAAATACTTTTTAGGTTTTTAGGGGAGTGGAGAAGTCAGCAAAATGTCCAATTAGTTGTTCTCCATGGTTTGGTAAGGGATGGGAAGGGCCCAGCCTCAGTCCTCCTGATGGCCTGGCTGCTGCTGCTTTCTCTCTTCTTCCCTGCCATGGTGCCACAACCTTGTAAAGCAGAAAAATGACTGAAAATACAACTTTTTCTATTTCCTCATTCCTGTGGAATTTTTTCTCAGTATTTGGTTAGGTAATGTAAAAATATGTATTTCCTTTGTGATCACTGGATACATGTTTCTTTCTCATTGGAAAGGAGATACATTTTAGGGTGCAAAAAATCAATGAGCAAATGTCGTTTCTTTGGATCAAAGTTCAGGTATTTCGTGAGGTGCTGTGAATGTATGGAACTAAGTGAAATTTATATGACATTGACAGAATTAGGGAGAAGATCAATGTTCCAGATAAAGCCATATAATTATCCATAGCAATCAGTCTACGATTGTCGAAGTTTCCTTAGGATTAATATTTTTTATCAAATTTCAAATGAAAAAAATTGAGAGCAAATGATAAAAGTAAATTTTGTCACAATTTTCCTTTGCTTTGCAGAATAGAGCAGTTTGCTTTCTCTTTTTTCTATTTACATCCATAAATGACAACTAGTAGTAAATCTGGATGTAAAATAAATTATAAATATATGAGAATTTATTTCACTGGACTTAGTAGTATGTGGTTGCAGAAAATAATGTTTGTAATCAGTGTAGAAGAGAGTCCTATTTCTGATCTGGCTTTCACTGAGATTGTTTTCATTTTAGTATAATGTCAGTGATTGATACTTGGAAAGAAAAACAACTTGGAAACATTGCCTTAATTGTATGTCAGGTATTTTTTTCAGGGAGTTTGTCATTTAGTTCCTTTAAATTATGCTTAAAATTTGCTTACATAATGGCTTGCTAATTTAAGCCTTACCAACTTGAGTACATATGCCATGCAATTCAGCTGTGTACTAATGCTTTAACAGAAGTTGGTAATATTGTCAGAACAAAATATCTGGATTGTCAGGGTTTTTTTACATCTCTTGAACAGAGCTCTTAGGTCAAATTGTCCATTAAAAGGTTAATAATTTCTGTATGCTCTGACTAACACAGCTGTAGAACAAAACAAAAAAATCCAACAGAGGGACATAAATTACATAGTAAAATGCAAATTGATAGCAGATATATTTTCTCTCTGTAGCTTTCAACATAATTTGTTTCCCAAAAGATAGGGGGTTTATATGCATCATGAAAGAAGCACCACTTTTCAGTAATCCTCCCCAGAACTGTTCTTTTTAGCAGAAAAAAAAAAAAAAAAAAAGACCAGCAAGAAACTGAGGAATTCTATTTCAAGTAAGGTGGAGATAGCTGTCCTCTGCTTCTGGGAAGTTAGTTTGCTTTCAAAATAGTGTGAGTGTATAAAATTTTTGAGGAAATCCCTAAAATTAGCTTGCTCTTCACCATGTTTGCTGAGGAAACACTTGCCTTGAAATACAGTTTTTATAGGGTCCAGCTAGCAAAAAACCCCAGTTCCTTCTTATATTAAAAAAAAAAAAAATGTAGACTGATGATACTAATGCTCTGAAGTTAACCAGATCAGAGTTTCTTCATTTAATATTGGGACTATAGAGGAGTCACTGGACAGCTGGGTTTTTCTTCCACCATAGCCTTAAATCATCACTAAATCAGTACCCACTTGATTAAGCTCTGTGGTTTACCCAGGTTTAGTTTACTTGTTTGCCAAACTCTTAAACTGTGACTTGTTGTGTGATTCTACACTTTATGGCCAAGAAAATATATTGCTACTGCAACCTTCTGTCTTAACCTGTGATGAAGTGCTCCTGAATCCTTCATTTCTCTTCTTGCTGTTGTCATGCAGGCTGGCTAACAGCGATCTGTGGATGACTGACATAAAAAAATACTGGAAATTCTATGTGGTATAACAGGGCCTAGAATCCCCAGACTTTTAATGCACCACAGTGCTATTTCTTGCTATGTTATCCTATTTTTAGTCTTGTATTTTCAGTATTGTTGTTTCAATTTAACTGATTTGAGACTATAGGAATTATTTTGAATGCAGAGTAATACCTTTGAATGTAATAATCCCTTCCACTGCAAAAACTTGCATTAAAACAAAAATAATATAAGATTGCAAAGGTCAATTAGGCATTTCAGGAGGAGTTTTGTTCCCCTTCCTCTTGCCTAATGTATGTGTGTGTATATACCTATATATATATATATAGGTATAAGCATATATTGTATAAATTTTTAGAAGTGAATAAACATGCATACCATATAAATGCATCCTGCTACATAGCCTAATACAGAAAGTACAGGGAAACCAAATTTTGTGGCCTTTGAAATATGTTAATGATTCAAGGCATTTAAATCACCTGAAGATTTATTAATTATGTGCCCTTTTATCTGGACAAAAAGAGATGTTGTGCCATGGCAGTCAGAGAATCTCAGAAAGATTGAGGTTGGAGGGAGCCTTTGGAGGTCATCTGATGCAATCCCCCTGTTCAGGCAGGGCTACCTAAGGGAACTTGGTCCTTACAGCTTGGAATATTCACGTGTCTTTTGACTTGCAGGGTGAACAGTGAAAAACTCACACATATTCCTTGTCATCTTTGTTACTTGTTTGCTTATTGTAAATATATACATTATAGGCTTACACAAAATCTCCTTAAGTTCTGTTAGGGAATAACAGAACATAATAGAATAAAGTCACAGAATAATTCTGTGACTTTCAGCTTTGGCCAAATGAATTTCAGAATTTTACAAAATCCTTTAGAAAGAGCATTAACACTATGATGATTTTTTTCAGCTCAGCGTTCAGAGAGGAAGAAAAACCAAAGCAACCAAATCTACTTTAAGTTTTCATTTCTTTCAATGTAGTATTTTTATCATTTTAACACTCAATCTCACATTCTGTTTGGTCCAATTTATTTGATGACATAAAGCTGAGGAACAAAAGCAGGAGAGCCTTCCAGTGGTTCTCCCAAAAATATTGTGTATCCTACTGGCTCAGTTACTATCTGAGGTGTGGGAGATCACTGTTGAACTCCATGATGCTAAATGCTGCTTTTCCAGGTGGGATACAGTGCTGTCAGTTCTGAAGAGGAACATCTTCCTACCTTAGTCAGCCTCACTACAAAGAAGAATACAAAATTTTGAAATTCTTTTTCTTTTTTTTTTGTTTTTGTCCAAAAAAAAAAGTAGCATTTAGATCTTGGTTGAATTGATTTTATTGAACTTTTCTAATAAGTACTGGTTTCAGAAAATAAAACAATATAGAAATATTTTTATTCACTTTTTGTCAAATATGATTCATTTGTGCCCTGAATATCTGTATAATGAGATGGGATTCGGGGTCTTGTGTAAAGGAAGATAATTTTAGTTAATTAGTTTCAACTGCAGATATATATTGAAAAAACAAGTTAAAACAATTGACATCTGAGATTTTTTTAATGCAGTGCACCTTAAGAAGAAAGAGGATAATGAAAGAAAGTACTAGTGGTGCAACACAAAAATAGGAAGTCATGAGAAAGGCCTGGTTTCTGTTTGATGTGTTTGTATATCTTAATATAATCAATGTGATCCTGTAGGCTGTTACTTTATAGTAGATTCTGATCCTTGTCTGTCAGTGTATACAGTGTTCAAAATGAACTAAGTATGACCTTATAGATTTAATATGATAATGTATGCATATCTGGTGTAAGGTAAAAGGAAAAAACGAGCAGTTTAAACCAGACACACTTCTGATTGTCTCTGACTAGTCAGAATATATATACAATTTTGTAAAATCAGGAGGAAAAAAATCAATTAAAAATTTCTAAATGCATCTTTATATGCATGAAATAGAATTTTCTTTCTACGTCTTACTGCTTATAGTTATTAATTCTGATAGATTGGAAATACATTAATAATATTTGATCACCTTTTGCTTGCAATTGTGCCATCAATAATGTAGATAGTTGTAATAATAGTGGCACATACAATTAAAATCCTAATTTTGAATGAAGCATTTCTTCTTTAATGAGGGCCTTTTTTGTAAGAGAAACCTTATATTCTTATGAACAAATCATTATTGCTGAATCATTATTAACATTCTCATAAATACTAAGTCTTATAAATATGTAAGGATTATACAGTAAATATTTCAGGTTTCTATCTTTTTCCAGATTTTTGGGAACACAGCTGCTTAGCTACTGGTAGGATGTCTGTTCAGATTGGTCTGTGTAGACAATCATTTTCAAGACATGGTCACTCCAGGAATCTGTTTATGAGTTCTTCATTATTTCAACTTGTTTCCAGTAATGTTAAAATCAGTAGAAAGCAAACTCAGCCTTAAATCCCTTCAAAACCTGTAGATAGCAAGCTGCAGTTTCAGCTCTGAGATCGCTATACCAAATATATATATATATTTGGATATATTTGCATCCTTTCAGTGTATTATGCACTTTTAACTGTGTTAATTTTCCACAATGTGCTATTTTTTCAAGTCCTTTAATTTGTTATATGAATTGCTTTGAATTTATTGTTACCTCTTGCTAACAAGTCAAATCCAATCTCACTACTGTTAATACTGGACTATTGCCCTTATGGTGTCTTAAAATCCAAAACTCCCCTGGCATTTTCATTGTGACATCAAATTTGAAATTGTTATTTCTGAATTCAGTTTGCCCTATTGCATTTCAAATTAAGCCAAAAAATTTCTTTGCAAGGTACTGTGTATTTACTATATTTCTGTTATCTTTATTTCTGTAATGGAATAATTTGTTACTTGTTTGCACTGCAGAAATTGTAGAAGAGATTAGAGTTCTCTAAACCACTAGATACCACATATAATAAACATACTGTTATTTCTTTGATATGGAATACAGAACTAATAAGAAAATACACTATCTTTATAAAGAAGATATAGAAAAAATATCTCCATTGTCTTAAAAATTTAGATTTTAAGAATGTAGTTTCCTATAATATTTAGCTGCCTAAGTTGTGCTACAAGCTATCTTTTTTCTGTTTATAAAGAAGTCATCTTGGAGTATTAAAACATAAATTTGGAATAAATAAGTGACTAATCCAGAGACTATGACTGGTATAGGTGAATTTAATTTGTACATGCCTAGTTTCTCTGCCCATATTTACTATATCAACGTGTTAGGGAATAAGTTCATTTCGTTGAGTAGAGTTACAGCTCTTTGAAATTAGTGATCTGCCCTGTTAGTGGAGGACAATGGGGAGTCCATCTGTGTGAGAGTGGGGGGAGTCTGGATATAAACTACTTTTCCAATGTGCTTCTGTATGGCAAGTCTGGAAATTAATTTGTAGTGTGTGCAGTGTTTTGAAGATAGAAACTAAGTAAAAATGTCCCTATTACTGTTGACATACCTATAATGTGTGTACCTTTGTAGAATCAGATGGTTAATATACTCACCCAACATTTGTTCATGTGAGAGGTGGCCTATCAGTGAAGGAGGCATCTGTCAGACAGATGTCAGAACCCGCAGTGTCATAACTTTGAGCTGTTTCTTGAATGCTTCAGGTAAATGTATCCAAAAGCAACGCATCTACTTCAGGATGGAGAGCCACTTAACAATGTGCCATCTATTGGCAAACCGAGGGAGGTGGGTTTGTGTTTTGTCATTTGCATTTTCAGTTGTGTTCCAAAAAATAATCTGGAAGTGTAGAAAAATATTATCTGTGAAAAATATTATCTATACTCCTTGCTGTGGAGGGCTAAAGAGAAGGGATCAAAGATATACCAGGCAGGAAAATATTTCACATCATCTAAACTTTCATCTAATCCATCGAGAAGAAATAAACTCTTTCTTTTGATCTCTCTTCTGATTGATACTCGAATAAAAGCTTAGCTTTAGAGACTGCAGACACTTTTTGTCTTTTTTTTCCCTCCCTCAAAAACATCGAGGGAGAACAGTGGCAAACGTGCCGATGTCCAGGGATGTGTTTAGGCTCAGGAGACTTGCAGAAGTGTGTTCTTCTGTGGGATTCGTGGGGGGATATGGTGCACAAGCAGAGCTGACTGCTGATGTCCAAGCAGAGCTCAGTCAGACTTAGTAGTCCTCTGGCAGCACCTGATGGGGCTGGTTTCTATCTGAGCAATGCACCTTCAGTTTTTCTAGCAGTGAGTGGTCTGTTTCCTAGATATACTTGGGTATATTTTATTGCTAGAAGACAATCAATCTAGCATCATGTCCCTTATTTACAACTGTGCCCAGCTGTGGTAACTGTGAAAAGTCCTCTTGTAAAAGGATCCCATAAAATGGAGGATATCCTCTAATCATGCATCATCCTTCCCTAAAAGATTTGAGCTTTTGGCAAAACTAACCGAATCCCCTGGTTTAGCCTCTGAATACATTTGTTCCATGTGGTCACACAAAAACCAGCTGCCAGCTCCCAGGCATGTGAGATTTAAGCTCAGGCTAATTTGACAGCCCAGTGTGTGCCCCTTAAGCCCAAAAAATTATTTACTCAATCTTTTGATTTCTTCTTGGAATTACTGTTTTTTAGTTTGAATCATTGTAGCACTCATTCATGTGAGAGTCTTCTATGTGATGGGATTTTTAATGTGATATGTGGGGGTTAGGACTAAGTATGACTTCTGATATTTAAAGTGTTCATGGTTATGTACGTTGCTGAGGCAAAATTGTTTGGTTTTAGTAGTTAACAAAATAACATAGGAATGCTAAATAGAACTAAATTTAGTAAACTAAATTCCAGGGCTATTTTGGCACCACAAAACCAGAGGTATTTTAGCCAAAAAGAGATCTTACTGCAAAGAGAGATTGGATAAGATTTTTGACCTATTATGCATTATGAGAAATCAACAAGTAGCTGAAAAAATTTCAAGAGAACAAAGTAATTATGAGGGCTAAATGTAATCTGTGCTCTATTGCTGTTTCTCTTTTTATCACAAATAACCTTAATCCTCATCCAGGATTAAAATTCAGTGTATTTTTAGCCATGTAATGTCCTAGATAAAAGATACTTCCATCTATGTTTTTATATATTTTGCATTCTGAAGCATTTTGTAATTTTACTTAAGGGACAGAAACTTCTGTCTGTACAACTGCAGTGCTGCAATTAGAGAGGATGTAGCATAGTTTGTCATACATATGTGTAAGGTACATTATTTTATTAAGCTTAATTGAAGATAGAAGTGTGTATTTTACGCAAGGAAATCTATAGACAAAGTTTCTGTAATATTTTGTGATTTTTTTTCAAATTCCTTTAGTATAAGGACCTATCTGCAAGTCAGCCTTCCCATGGAGATAAAGTAAATTTCTCTCTAAAACTGTGATTATAAAATGATATAAAGTATCTGTTACCAGTTGTTTAATGACTGGTCAGGATTAAGTGAAAATCTGGACAAAATGTAATCTGAATTTCCTTAAAGAGCAGATAAAACCTAATATTTTTTTTAAACCAGATTGAGGTTTCCAAAAAGCTGTGTGTTATTTAGGCTGATGTTTAATTGTGTACTGTGCAATATCAGTATTCCAGCTAAAACATAAACTAACTCACATGCAACAGATTTATGGAATCTTTGGAATTAAATGTTAATTTTTTAATAATCTATTATATTTGTTATTAACTTGTCCATGAAAAAAAGGCTCCCGTAGCAAAACCCTTTGTAGTGGTGAGTTTTGGGAAAGTTATTTCGGATATTGCATTCTAAAAAGTTGAGTATTACTGAGAAGTGCAGAGTAATCATAGAAATGAGCAGATGTTGCTGGGACTCTATAAATAAATGAACATGGGAATGATGGTTGTGTTGTCATGACTGGAGGAAATTTTTGTATCTTGCTGCGATTTTAATTCTGGTAGTGTAACTTATTCTCTGCAACGTCGTAAGTGATCAAAGCTTGTACCTGTGCATGCATCAGCAAAGTTAATCTTTCTCTCTATTTGTTCTTCTCTGACCAAATCGCTTCTACAAACAGAGAGAGGGCAATTGAAAGTTCATCAACAAACTGCTCTTAAGATCTTTGTCAGTCTGATAGCTTTACCCCTCAGGATTATTTGGATCAGTCTGTTGCCTTCTGGAGACTAACCTAGAACAGAGTCAAGACAGAGCAAGAGGATAAAGTAGATATTTATTCAAGGCCTCAATGGGTACACCTGGGCCACACAAGAGTCCAGCTGGACCACACCCAAGATGCCCCAAAATGGTCACAAAATGGACGCCTGATCATGAGGTCCCACACTTTAGAAGTTAGAATCAATTGTCCAACCACAGCTTCAGGTTATGAAGCTCCATCCTCCTTGTTTTTTCTTCTCACTTCACCACTGTTTTTGTTCTTAGGCCTGAAAGTTGTCCTTGGTATCAAGCTAGAGAAGGAATTGTTTTGTCTATCTACTCTGTGAAGAGAACTCAGTAGCACTTAATATGAAACCTAAAGCTACCCACTAAAACAGCACAGATCTAAAATATAAAAGCTAAAACCTAAGGCACAAAGTCCTTTTAGCTGTAAAGAAACCTGCTTTTCTAGCCTATTTCAGGGACTCATCTCACTGCCTTTGCTGATGGATCAAGAGACCATAGAGGCAACTTCCTGTCCATGTAAGTTTAATGCAGCAGAAAAAGCAACAAGGGAATAAAACGGAGGAAGATTTCATCTACTTTATGCTGGGTTTTTTTTGTGCTCTAAGCTTTCAGCATAGATATAAACATACTCTTGTGAATGTCCTGTGTTGCAGGTTATTCCCCTTCACTCCATACACTTGATGTTTTCCTGATCAACCAGTGAGTGTTTAGGAGAGCCTATTGCTCGTGTTAGAGGAGCTTGCCTCTTGGTCACTTGTGTAGACTATTAAAGAGGAGACTGCTGAAATGTCCGAAGGAGATAAGGCCAATACATTTACCTGCCAGACTGAGTAGGAATCAGTTCCAGATGAGAACCCCTACATTACATGTGAGCTGGGTTTATGCTTTTGTAATACTTATGGGGGGAGATCAATGTGCCCCAGAGTTCTTCAGCTTGCTCTGAACTAGACTAAATCACCTCTGAACCTGTTTCTCAACTGTGGCTCCTGTTTAGCCAGATAGAGCCCAGGTCATCAGGTGTCCTGTAAGGTACTGCACAGTTTTTCTGTAGCTCCCAGCAGCTGCCCCAGTGAGGATGGCTCTCAGGTAATACCCACGTCGTACCTTACAGCCCCACACTCATGTTTCAGAAACGTTAGGGCATTGAAGGTAGAAATGAATGCCAGTGTTGAGGCAGTTGAATCCTACAATAGATTATCAGCAGCTACAGTAGGACATTGTACAGCAGCAGTGGCCTGTAGGCACATTTAGAAACTTATATTTAGTCTTGTTTCAAATGAAACTCTGCATGCTCAGTCTGAATCTTCTGTGCAAACCTACATGTTCTCTTCTCTACAGGCAACCTGACAATTCATGCACCAGCTGTTTGGTTTTTTAGCCTGTTGTCTCCCACATGAATTGACCTCCTTAAAAGAGGGTATATGGTCTTATGTAGTCTGTGATATGTGGAAAGTTGTGAATATATTCCACTAGAGAGAGTTCAATTTGGTGTTTTTCCCCTACGTTACAGACAGTCACTGACAAGAAAATGTTGTATGTTACTGAAAGTTGTGCTAACTCACAGTTACA
Source organism: Polioptila caerulea (assembly GCA_013397295.1). Classification (NCBI taxonomy): domain Eukaryota; kingdom Metazoa; phylum Chordata; class Aves; order Passeriformes; family Certhiidae; genus Polioptila; species Polioptila caerulea. The sequence goes on from VYXF01001370.1 coordinate 96,938, forward strand.
TTTTCAGTATTTTATTTAGGATAGGCTTATTCATATTGATAAATTATTTTCCATTTTTTGGGGTATAATTCATAGACCTGTGAAGACCAAAATCTCTTTTTAACTTTTTGACCATGTGATAAGACAGTCATAAACTCTTGTTTAAAATTTCCTATACACGGTCTTCAGATAATGAGAATGGTGGAATTCAGCTGAGTACTCAGCTTAATGTAAAGATCAAGTCAGCTAAGGGAATATAAAGCCTTAATCAAGGATAGAATGCTTTAGCCTTCTTGAGGGTAAGATGGTGATTGGAGAAATACCAAGTTGGTCTAATTGATTTAGGAGAAACTGCTTCTTTTTATAAAAAAAAGATGACAGGCAGATAATTGCATACAAAAGGCAGGTGCAGTTAGCCATGCAGCCAAGTCAAAGAGCAATCCTAATCCTTCAAGCTGCACAAATTTCAGGCAGGTTTGGCAGGCAGCCTTGTACTAACCTAGTGTGTGTTTCTCAGGAGCTGTGGTAATGTTAGAGAGGGATGTACACTATCAAAAGTTACTGCAGCAAGAGCTTTATGGAGTCTCAACATCTGTTGCATACTGCTAGGTACACTTCTCTCCAGACTATGTGCCTAATTTTCCAAGTTATCCATTGAAAAGTGAGTTGAAAGCTTGGCAGATCTGGGCCTGTATTAGCAAGGCCCAATGATAAATAGAAATGTGTGCTTCAGTGACTGTAATTACATGAAAAATAACTTGAATTTTAAGTCTCTTGATACGGAAGTTCATGATTAAGTTAAATTTGATTAAGAAGGCTCTTAAATCTCTGTGGGCTTCTGCTGAAATGCATCCAGATGATTTTTTGTCCCTTTGAAAAGTATAGGGATAAACTGTTAGGATTCCAAGGACTGGAGATGAACTTTCAGTGATTCGTAGAAAACTGTTACGCAGTTTGCTTCATAAATACAAGCTTTATTTACACATTTCGTCATTTAAAAAGTCTTTTTAGAGAAGCTTCTGTGTTGGATTGATTTTGTCTGGCTGCCAGAGTCTCCAACAGGACAAGGGGAGAAAATAAGATGGAAAAGCTTGTGGGCTGACATAAAAGCAGGGAGTTGATTCACCAACTACCACCATGGGTAAAACAGCTTGGGGACACTTAATTTACTTATTGCCAGCTAAAATAGAGTTGGATTGTGAGAAGCAAAGACAAAAACCTAAAATATCTCCCCATTCCTCCTTTCTTCCCAGTCTCAACTCTACTTCTCCACTCCTGACTCCTCTGCCTTGTCCAGCCCCATGGCATAGGGCATCAGGCATGGGCTGGGACCAGTCCATCATATCTCACCTCTGTTGCTCCCTCCTCCTCCAGCTTAGAGTCCTCCATGGGTCACAGTGTTTCAGGAGGAATATCTGCTCCCATGTGGTTTCTCCAGGGCCTGCATCTTCTGTCAGGAAAACCTTCCCCAGCATGGTCTTCTCTGCAGGATGTAGGGGAAACCCTGCTCAGGGGCCTGCAGTACTTCCTCCCTGTTCCCTCCCTCACCTGGGGGCTGGCAAGGCCCATTTCTTTTTGTAGCCCTGTGTGTCATGGGATCAGCTTGCCATGTTCTACTTAACCACTTCCTCTTCTTTGGCCATAAGTACCTGTAGTTACTGCAGGCTTCAGTGAACTGACTGGATTTAATCCTTGAATTTGATGCATGAAACAACAGCTTGTTTTCAGGGCAAATGATGAAGATTTTTAAAACAATACTATGGAAGATTTATCTTTTTTCTTAGTTTTCTATTCTTTTTTTTAAAGTAAAAGATTCTTTTTGCAGTCAGTGGCACATGGGTTGCAATCATCCTTATTCACTTGCTTTCATTTCTCATTTTTTTCTCAACTTTTGTTAATTTTTCTGGTTACAATTAAATTTTGAAATCTCATCATGGCAAGTTTTGAGGCAATGTTACAGGCTTTATTTCCATTATAAGCTAATTTATAATGAAATATTTAGTAGATAATGACAGTGCACTTAGCATCCCAATGCTACATTATATATTGTGTAATAAATTAGAATAATACAAAAGCAACTTTATATACACCATAGGGTGAAAATGAGTTAAATGATGATCACAGAACTAACTGTAAACTAACATCAACATAAAATGGCTGTCCTTCTATTTTAGCCCCAGAAAGGTCATATTTGGGGTTTAACTATTTTGACATTTGCTTTTAAAAGCCAGTCTTTTGGAAGTGCTAAATTATGACAAGAAGAGCTTCCTGATGTACAACACCTTATATTACTTTAAAGTTGGCTGTGTTCTCAAAACTCATCTGACACAGGGTGCTCTGTGCCCTTTCATTTGGTTAAGGCCTTGGGTTTGGTAGGACTCTGCATTTTAGTGGTTTCTTGGATGATCATTGCCAGCTAAAATCTCTGGTTTTTTTCCTATGTTGTAAATGTAGGTGCCACAATGTTTCTTGGCTAAGAAAATCACCTTTTACTGCTTGCTTCTATTTTGGTTTTATTTTTCTGTCCTTTTTTGTATATAACCTCTCCAGCATATATTTTAACAGCAATTACTATTTCTTAACAGTTTATCTTACTGAATAGCTGAAAGGTATGTACTCTCTCAGTCTTTTTTCCTTCTTTATTTCTGATAACTTTCTGGATGGCTGACTTCAGCTGCCCAGTAATTTCCTTTTTCAATTTAAATGTCACATATTATTGTATTAAATGAGTGAGTGCAAAGAACTTAGATTCCTATACTTAAACAGCAAGGAAAGAGAACATTGTTCAAGATTAATGTAGTATACAGCAATTCTTAGGCTTCTGTGTAATAAACATTTTGGGAGAGCTAAGTTTGGCAAATACCATAAACGTTTCAAAAAGAAAAGCTCCTTGTGCTTGCACAGCAAGTGACGTGGCATAGTCTCAGCAACTCTTTCAAACAAAATGCTTGAATCTAATTATGTAGTAGAGAGGAGGAGGAATAAACATATGTGGATTTAGAAACTGAAGAGTCACTTCTGCTTTGATTGAATTTGAAAGACAGCCATTAAAACCATACAGAGGGCTTGGTATTATAGCCTGACTTACGCAGAGCATGACATTCAGCGCAGATCTTTAACCTTTCTGTCATAGTTCTGTCATAGTCTGCAAGCAGCAAATTCTTACAAGGATAGCAATACTCCCATCACTTGTGCTCAGGGCAAAAAAACCAGAGGCCTCTTCTAGTGGTTGAATGTTAAACTTCAGAATAGGTTGTTTCTTTAAAATAAGCAGGGAGGAAAAAAGTGAAGGATTTGCAAATAAAAGACTGCAGTGCCACATGATTAATACAAAAGCTGCTGGACATGCTTTGTTTGCATTTAGAGCTTTAGTGTCTCACAACCAATCTGCCACTGTTTTCTTCTGTGCACTGAGAGTCCTGGTAAGCTCATTTGTAAGGTGGTTTGCCATAGTGCACGTGCGTGTACGCTTGGTAATGTCTTATGCTAATTATGCCCAAAGAGATGTAAAGCTCACCGGAAAGCATTTCTCTTGAAAGAGAAAGACTACCCCGAATCTCCAAATGCTTCTTTCTTTTCTGAAGAAAAAAACCTTAACCCAAAGAAAAAAACCTTTAAACCAAGGAAAGGAAGTAGAGTTTTCTCTGAAGTAAGTTTTATTTGTCTGTGTGTCATCTCTGTTCCAAATGCAATAACTTTTGCTATGTGATAACAGAACAATCCAATTTTGTTGCTTTTCCAGCATACTATTTTCCTCATAATCCCTGATGTTTGTCCTACTTTCTCCCTATTGTCCATCTCTCAAATTTTTTCCTCAGCTTGTTGCCTCTATATCTTTTCTCTTCAGCCTGTTTTGAACCTTTTTATCTGTTTATCCATGTCCTCTTGGGCATTCGTTCTTCTTGGCCACCTCATCTCAGAAGTCTTCCCTTCTTCCCTATATTCTTTTGTCTAAAGAACTGAAGTGGTTAAGGGAAAGTTATTAAAGACAACAAGGCCAGAAGGGCCTGACCTCCAGTAAACCAGTCGTATTTAAGCTGGGATAAACCACTGGTTTTAGTATAATCACCTAAAACTTAGAGACAACCAGAATAAAACAGTACTAACCTTATAAATGTGTAGTCTACTGACCTGATTTCAGTGTAAAGTTAAAATTAATTATTAATTAGAGTGAAATACAAAGGAATTATTAAACTCAGATTCTAGAAAGAGTAGATACTACTGAAAGAAAATATTCTAGAAAACCTCTCCTTGTGACTGTGGATGAGGGTGGAGTTTTCTGATTTGTCTGTTATGTCTGTTTTGGATTTAAATAACTGAAGTTGATTTGTTTGGCTGAGATCATTCTGCTGGCTGTGTTACATAATCTGATTTAAAAAAAGCTCAAAGATGGAGTCACAGGAACATGCAAGGATCAAATCAAAACTGAGAGGAACAGTAAGCGTAGAATGTTTTTCACACAGCTTGGTCAAAATGATCTTTGCAGTTCACAAAATGGGCACAGTCTTTGAACCCAGCAGAAGGCTGATGTATCTGAAAGTTATTTTTTAGTATACAGTGTGATCAGAGGTACTCCTGCTTCTTGCAAATGCTATGTTTGTGTTTAGTGTTCAGCTACTTAAAATATGGCTGAATATTGAGCAAGTATCAGTATGCAGGAAAGGTGATCCAAGTTTAGGCAACAGTAGATGGACCTCACCAACTCTGGAAGCTGTTGCTAAGGCAAAGCTACCTTCTACCAAACAGGGAATAAGAAAGTTCTCTCCTTAGTTGCTGTCATAGTTCTCTTTCTTTTATGTAAAGGATCTAGCTTACCATTAAATTTAACTCCTGACACACAGAGAAACCTGCAGCACACCCTTACCTGATGAAAAAGATTACTTGCTTCTGTTGAACAGGCATTTGAGCACAAGTCCAGCTCATGATTCCTGTATTTGTCTGACCATGGAGTAGGCATCCCTCTATTTCAGATCATAAAGAGGCAAAATATCCTTAACAACTGTTGCCTCTTCCTTGAATAGCCTTAAGTTGTCACTGCACTATATGCCTTTTATTTGTTTAGGAATTACAAAGCCTCATTAGATATCTGAGAATATACAGGTAAGTGCAGAAGATCAGAATGGTTCTTGTCATCTACCAAAGTTCTGATCTCAAATTTTAACCTGTTTCTGTAACTGTAGCTTCATCAGATAACAAAGTGTCATTTGCTGTTTGATTTTTCTAAGTGTATTGTTCTGCACTGCTTTACATCATTTTACCTTATTAAAACTTCCCTCTTTCCCTGTGTGGTCTGCCAGTAGTATTGCAAATTCAGAACAGTAAACCTCTGATATTAATACTGGGTGTAGTCTGCAAACTGGCTGTCAACAATGTTGGCTGTTTAGATTAGTTAAAAAATTGCAATATTCTTACACTGGCACAAAACTCCTAGTGCATTTTCCTGCCCCATTTTCCTTTTCCTTATCTTTTGAATCTTCCATATTCAGACCTGCAGTTGTTTAACCCTTTCTCAGTCTCCCATAGTCTTTGCTTTCCTAAAAATCTACACTTTTCCTTACCAAAAACATTGTTTTCCCCATTTTTTTTTAATAAATCTGAAATATCCACTCAAATTTTTTGTAGAACACTGATATTCTCTCTTCCCCTTCCTCAAATCTTCCATCCCAGAGCTTCCTTTGTGCTCGAGCTTGATAGCACAGATAGCACAGACTTAATCAACTTAGCCTCAGACTCTGCACCTGGAGCGAGAGGTGGGAGAATTAAAAGAAAGGACCATGGACATCTCAGAAGGTAGGATCAACAAAGATGAAATTTTAAAAAACCCCAAACAACAAAAAGCCAAAAAAACCTGTGTCGTCCTATTGGTAAGGGAGTAACTGCAAATCAGATGTTGAGCCAGCTCTTACAGTACGTTGTGTTTCCTCAGGATACTCTGGTAGCTTTTCCTGTGAGGAGATCAGGTTGCTGGTCTGTGTAAGGTAGAATGTTGTACAAATAAAGTGTGTGCTTTTTTTAAACATATAAGAGGTTGCTGTGTTGGTATCAGTGGGAAGAATCTGCTTTCTGTAATTATAAGGATTCCATGCATTTACATTCAAAACAAAAAGTCAGGCTTAAGTATTTCTAATTATTTGAAGAAAACTATAAACTTAAGGATCAGTCTGGGATAGATGGCGAAACCTGAATATATATAACATGTATAGGGCATAATCCTATTTAGTGCTTTGTCAACACTCTTACTGGGTAGTAGTAATTTTTGCAAAATACTAAAGGTACCGCATGATGCTCAGCATTCCCCAAGCATGAAAAGTTCTGTCCAGCTAAATTTACACCATGATGCCTTTTTTTTATTCTGAAAATAAAAAATTTCACAAATACTAATTTGTGAATTTTGCCCTTTCACTGAGAATTTATTTTCTTTCACTGGGAGCTTTCATTTGTTTTCTTAAGAGAAGTTAAAACATGCGGGATCAATCTGGTGGAGGTTTGTAATGATTTTGCTTAAGTTTACATTTCCAGGTTTATCTGAATTCTGTTTAGTACTGTTATCTGTATGTGATGTAAAAATGTATTTTTAACAGATCAGAAACCATTTCACATCTTTGTGCTCAGCCTCAGGAGGACTGTCCCAGACAGGGGTAGTGAGCCAGGGCTGTGTGTGGAGCTGCCCAGGCACAGGAGGAAGCATATGCTGGGTACCACTCTCCTCCTACTGTATCACTCACAAATTAGATGCCTAATTTCACAATCTGGTTGCAAGGCTCTGACAGCCTTATTCTAGGCTTTGTGTAGACTTGGGGTGTGGGAGCTCTAAGTAAAACTCAGCAGCCAGAAGTTCTCAGCATAGGTGGGGAACAGAGGAAAATTCTGTCTAAGCAGAGTTCACGTTCAAAAATCATGATTCTCTGTGAGTGGAAAGATGATCAATCCAAGTGGTCAGAGAAGATTTCTGTGAAGCTGCATGGCAGAGATCACTGCAATGAGATGATCCTGCAATATGTCAAAAGTATGCTTTTTTATTCTTCCAAACACTTTGTTCTTCCAAACAGGATTTTGGGCTTTTGTTACAACTGACAGGTCCAAATGTTCTGCACATGCTCCCTTATGTTCCCTTGGCAGCTTGCTGCGTCATCCGTAAAAATCTTTGTCTTAACATGATTGTCTCTCCTGTATATTCAGCCCATTCACACTAGGAGTATTCCTGAACTGCCAGCCATTCTTCATTGCCTTCTAACTGTATTTACACAGCCAGTGGAGATCCTCCTTTTACCCACAGCCCCTGAGTTTTTGCATCATGTCTTCATAGTGCTCTGTTACTCTCAGCTCCACTGTCTCTTCCTATGGATCCAAGCAGTGTCTGTAAGCTTTGCTCGTTTCCTGTGTCCATTTTTCTTTCCCCTGAATTGCCTCTGCAGTCAGAGGTGCCCAGAACAGATCTCCTGGTGACCCCATGCTCCTGGTGGCTGTCGAGGCCACCATATTCCTCTAATTAACTCAACAGTGATAGGCATTGTACAGGTTGGGAACCTCAAATACGTGTTCTGGGTAGACAACCTCTCAAACCTAGAGGGGATGCCATCAGCTGTTCACACCTTACTTCAACACAGGGTAGAGAGACCTAACTCTGAAATCTCTGGAGGTGTGTGTATATATACATACATACAGACACATATATGCTAGAAATATAAGACAACCNATTCACACCTTACTTCAACACAGGATAGAGAGACCTAATCTCTGAAATCTCTGGAGGTGTGTATGTATATACATACATACAGACACATATATGCTAGAAATATAAGACAACTTGGTTCTCACAATGTCATATTGGAAGTTTTCCAGTACTCAGTCGCTCCACCAGTTTTTGGTAGAAGTAATCTTAAGCTCTTGGATAGGAAGTAGCTATGTTCATACATCATGGTGGATACTCTGGGAAGAAAATGGGTCAACATGCTGTGGGCTTTCCACAGTCTGTCCTGTGAGCACAGTGCCTCTCCACTCAAATCTTCAGGTTATATGTATGGTTTGCTCCAGGGCAGAAACCTGTGTAGATAGTGAGACAAAAAAGAGGCAGANGGATACTCTGGGAAGAAAATGGGTCAACATGCTGTGGGCTTTCCACAGTCTGTCCTGTGAGCACAGTGCCTCTCCACTCAAATCTTCAGGTTATATGTATGGTTTGCTTCAGGGCAGAAACCTGTGTAGATAGTGAGACAAAAAAGGAGGCAGACCTAGCAGTAAAGTGTGTAACATAGCTGAAGAATAATGAGGCTGTTTCTCAGTGCTTTATTCTTTAGAGTTTCGCAGAGTTTTTGAAGTTTGAAGGTGCCTCTGGAGATCATCAAGTCCAAGTCCTTGCCTAGAGCAGGCCCAAGTAGAGCAGGTTGCTAGGACTGTGTTCTTTTGGGTTTTGAATGTCTCCAAAGATGTAGAATCCATAACACTATTTTTAATGTTTTTTTGTGTATGTCTAGAGAACAAAAAATCAAAATTTATTTCGTGCCTATCAATCCCCCTATGACCAGCACCAGTTGACCAACTCACTTTCCTTTCCATGAGCTTTTTATAAATATTTATATATAACTATATATGTAAAAGATGTATTATATAAAAGAGTATAACAAGATAAATAATGGTGTTGGAGTGAAAGCTCCCAAAGAAATGATGAACACACCCATCCACAATCTGGTTCTGAGCATTTCTATATTTTTGCTGCTGTTTGTAAATATATAAGTGGATAAACAGAAATAAAACTCTGTTTTATGAATAGCAACTAAAACTTTGTCAGTCCTGACTGTAAAGCTGTTTCCTGCCATTCACCTCATTTTGTCAGATTTCTGTAATGTAAAAAAAAAATACTTGTATTCTATGTGTATCTGTAACTATGGGAACCATGAAGTGATTTAAGAGGAGTACAGCTTCTGTGGCTCATCAAGACAGCCAAACGTTCAAATAGATATACAAAAGTTTTTAGAGTTTTTTTTAAGGTTGGAAAAATACGCAAAAATGATCTGTGATATAATAATTTCTAGGGTAACTTAATGATCTATGAAAAATGGAAATTGATGTTACAGAAAATGTGACTAGCAATTCGTGGCTACTACGTTACCAGAAGAAACAGAAGGAAATTCAGGCAGCAGAAGTAAAGTTGCAAAAGAATCTTAGGAGAAAAGAGACCAAAGCTGTATTCTTACTTTAGAAGATCACAGCTGTAACTATGACAATGCAGTTTTCGGGGTATTTTTTAGTACCATGTGTTAACTAATTTGTTTGTGAAGCAAATTGAAGTTGCAGGAGAAGAATATTTAAATTACACTATGTGAACTTTTAGACACAGCTACTGCCTTTGCCACTAGTGATTTTGCTTTCTTCCTTGAACTCCAAAGATATTAGAAGTACATGTATCTGGAACATGGCTGTGTGCTGTTTTAGAGATGGTATTTCATATTGTTACTTTGGAGTTGCCTAAGTGTCTGAGTTCCTACACTCAGTTTGCTACAGAATTATTCTAGATAATGTTTAATTTTTGTGTAAATTGTTGGCAACTTTCTGAAAGATTTGCAGCAGTAGCTGCGAGATTTTGGCAGAAGGGCATGTGAAGAAAGTAACGTGTTTTTTCTTATACTTTTTAAATCTTAAAATTATTATTATTAACACTGTTGCTGTCAGCAGTGGCAACAAAACTAGCATGAAATGCCCTTTTTATGTTTACTCCTTGAATTGCTGCTCCACTGCATCTTTTGCCTTTCTATAGGCACTTTTCAGCTGTGGATTTAGGAACCTAGGCCAGGAACATGATTAGGACCAGTACATGAACTGTGTGCTCAGCTGCCTAAAAGAAGGCGTCTGATTCCGTTTTTTATGCCCTGTGTACATAAGACACATTTATATGGCTGGCACGTGGGATCTAACTCCTGTGGCAGTGAGGTGGGATATTCTGACTTACTGCTAAAGGCACTAGGCTATCATTAGACATAGGGTTTTATTTTCTTTCACTGTTTCTACATGGAAGTGAATGGACTGTCTTTGGCTGGAGACCTAAATACCTGACATGCCTATAGTCATTTCAGTGTAGACAGAAACAGTTTTGGAATCTTACTCAAATCCTTATTTGTATACATAGAATCTCATTTGAGACTGTGACATCTCAGTTAACTGAAAGGCAAGCAGAAAAAGAGTAGGAGGTGCTGTCTCTTGTGCAAGTGGAAAATTCTGGTTAGGCAGACTTCTAAACATCCCTCCTGGAAGCTCTCAGTCGAGCTTGTAAATGGCACCACAGGCTTTAAGGCAACAGGTAGTTCTGTGAGCAGCCCCATTTGCTATGAACATAGCAAATGTGTGGTTGAATTGCTGTGTTGATTCTGTGACGCCAAAAAAGATTGCACTGATGAAATATTTGTAGGGCTTTTATAGAACTCCATGTTTTATGTAATTTTTAAGAATATAATCACTGAAAACTTACATGCCTGTGCAAAATTTTATGAATTTGTCCAGTGGGGTAGCACATTATTGTAGGGTGTGGGCAGAAAATAGGGAAGAACCCAATCAGCTGCCTGCAAAATCTTCCTTTTCTTGCCAAACTGGAATAAAAATATCTAGCTGAAAACCTAAATTCTGAAGAAAATCTGCTCTGGAAGAAGCAGATTCCATAAGAATGGAAGAACAGAGAATACTAAATTAAAATGGCTTTATTGTCACTGTCCTGAAATGGTTGAACCCTGTATGTCTGATGACATTCAGCATGAGCAAAGTAGTCCTGTCCCTGATTGGAGAGGTGGACAGCAGAGAACTGCATGGCCCTGTTGAACCCTTCAGTCTAGAGGGGAGGATTTAGAAAAATCAGAACCTAGCCTCCTCAGCTTCTTCTTTACTAATAAATTAAACTTAATCTGGGAATATTCCTAAGTTTTAGAGTATCAGTGTGAGTAAGCTGACACAAGGCTACTTGGCACACTCTTGGTCTTCTGCCTTTAGCATTTTCTTAGCAACTTTTCCTGGGAGGTGGGGAGATGGAGTATCCTGTGGTGCACCTCCAGGAAGCAACTTGTTTGGAGTCACCTTGCTTTGAAGTGGAGCAGAGATTGTAGTGCAGATACTGATTATTTTGTGTCATTTGGCCTCATTGCTCAAAAAGGTCTCTGTGCAAGTCTAGAGTGCCAGTATTGGTGTCATTTCAAGATGTAATTTAATGGGAGATGCTGAGACAGTGCTGTAGGCAAAACATACCCTTATCCCCATTTGCTTATGTCTCTGGTTGTATGATTTCACTACTCATCATTCCCTCCATGAAAAAAATAGATGTGACAGAGAATGAAACCAATTTAAGAAAATACAGATAAGTTTCTGCAATGTTTTGAAATACAAATGGCTCCTGGGAGAACCTGGCCGTCAAGGAACAGTATACAAGTGAGTATGTGGCACAGGGAACCTCCCTGAGCAAGAAAGGGAGAGAAAAAACCCAGACAGGAAGAAAGGAGAAGAAGAGAGGAGGGAGTTGGGGAGAAGACCTTTCCTTTTGCTGAGCAGGAGCTATTGGAAGCGCACAGCTGTCTGTACATTTTTAAAAATATATTTAATGGAAACTTGGACTCACAAGCACACTTTCATTAGAAAGGCAGAACTGTTTATTTACTAAGATTTTGGACTAATAGATAGTATTCAAATAGATTTTCAGCTTTATTTATTTATATTTTAATGGAGTGAAGCGATCATGACGTTTTAGCTAGGATTTCATTACAGAAATCATTTTGATATAGTAGAAGAGATAAATGCAACGCTGTATAATAATTCCACGGTTTGCTGCATGTCTTTATGTTATCTCAGAAACATTAAGTGATGCATAATCTAACTTAATTTTGTGAATGAAAATTTTGTAGGAGCTAATTGTTATCGTTTCTTCTCTTTGACTTCCGAGAGATGACTTGTAGGGTGGTGACAGAGCTCTGCTGAAGTTAATGGAGCCTCAGGCAGTGAAGAGGGTCTGCCTAATTAGATCTGTCTGAAATAACTAGTGTCTTCCAAAAGTGCGTAGAAGGAATGTAAATTAAATCAACAACCTGAAACAATGTTGTGTGTACACCCTTCAGAAGGGAAATAATTAAGACAGTGTGAAGGCTCAGTAAGGAATAACTTGTGGCCTGCTCTGTTAGCACACTTGTTACCTAATTTGCTGCATAGGGATGAAGCAGGATAGATGTGAGTCATCCTAACTGAGGGATTTCAATTTCTAAACTCAGGAAGCATAAAGGAGTGTGCTCCTTATGCACCCTTCTCAGAATCTGGGCTTGGGTGAAGGATTTGGGGAACTTGCTCTGACCTCAGTCTGAGTTTTGCCTGGCATGTGTCACATAAATTTGGTATAACTACTGTGCCCCCCACAATGTGACTTTAGCCTTCTAGTGCATGTTTGGAAGTTTCCAAATTTGAATTTGAAAAAAAGCCTTTTTTCTGCATTCTAAAATGCAGGTTTGAAGTATGTAATTATGTAGAATTGTTCTTAATTTTGTAACTGAAAATTATTTTTCTGTGTGTATAGTTATATATATATATATATTACTATGGGCTTTTTCAAGTTGGAATTTCATGTTGTGTTAGTACAGGAATACTGTTCCTCCTCATTGTGGATCACATTCAGCAGTACCTGTAAGAGTAAGTTTGAGGAATATTTTTTCTGTGAATGAAATACTCTGTATTCCACATGAAGGCAAGCATGGGATCCTTCTAGCATGTTTTCACGCAGCCTGTAAAGTTTCCACATGAATCTGTGTGGGAACTGTTGACCCACCTGTGCTGAGTCCTGTGTGTGCCACTGGTCTTTTTTGTTATGTAGCAGTGAAGCCAAGAACCCTTTGCTATGCTGTGAAAATGCACCTTTTTCCAGAGCCATGCATATGAACCCTTTGAATGAAGAACACCCTTTTACTGGTTCTCTTTAATAGCTTCATGTGTGAAATTGCATTGACATGTGCAAGGATGCAATAAACCAGAAACAAACCCAGAAACAAAAACCAGACTTTGAATGTCTTGAATGACTTAATGTAGCACTTCATCAGAGCTCACTGTCCAGAGGAGAGTAAACAGAAACTATTTTTGAAGTGACAGGCCAGAGTAAAATTATCTTAACACTCTTCATTTTACTGATGCATCGCGTGGAGGTCCAGAAGCCACATTAGAGAACTGTAATCCTTCATCAGAGCATTTGTTTGGTTGCCTAACATCTGTGGATTGTTAAGATAAGTTATTACACAGACCTGCTTTAGTTTAGATTAGTTTGGACCACATCCCAGTGTATTCAATCAGGATATAATTCCTGCATGCTGCTAAATTGCTTGCTCCACATACTTCTCTAAAAATGTTTTTCAATATACAGTTTTGTCACTGAAACTCTTATATCACCGCAATTTTTGATTTTTTTCTCCTCTTAAAGAAGAGCTTTTATTAATTTTCCTTTTGGACCGAATAGATCTCAAGGCAACTATAGCATTTTTTAATTCCTGAAGAGATTCCTAAACAGGGATGGTAGTATAGCTTCTATGTGAGTATAATACAGATTTCCTATGTGTGTAATCTGTGGTGATTGGTTCGTATTGTGTCCAAGATGCAGAGTTTAAAAATAGCTGTAAGAAAATGGGTTTGTATTTACTTGTTGAGTATTTCTTCTTTCAGCATTCTGTATTTTTCAGTCTCTTTGTGCATTAGCTATTCTTATCTGTTTGTATCTCATAATATTTTGCATAAAATTAATTATAGTATCGAAGGTGAATATGTAAATTAACAATATTTTCTGGAAGTTTATTACATAATTTATACATATTTAAAATTATTGAATACATAAAGTTGTAAAGGAAGTATGTTACTGGGCTTGTATACATACACATGTATGCAATTTAATTAGGATAATTTTCTTTTAGTTTAGTATTCCTTATCCTTTAAACAAACTCTACTTGATTAATTTTTTTATTACACTTTTTTCAACCTTTCTTGGAAACTGATAAAATACAGGTAATGATATTTTTGGTTCCTGACTTTGGTTAATAGCATTGACATAGGTTTTATACACAAACACATTTGCATGTGCACCCTTGCTGTCTGGCGAGCTAACAGCTGTGGCAGATCCTATAAAAACATTTTAAAATGGGGCTTTTTTCCTTTTAGCCTTGCTGGTTTTTTGAATACCTGTAATAATAATAATATGATTAAAAGTCTGTTCTATTTAGAACAGATAGTTTAATAAACTGAATTGCTGATTTTTGAGGTATGCTAGATGGAATAAATTTTATGTTTTGGAACCAAGGGCTTTTTTTTGTTTTTTAAAGGTCTAGCATTTATCTTTGTCAAAGTTGCTGTTTCTATTATCCCACTGAGTGTTATTTGTTTTCATCATGATGTATGTTTATGCTCCTGTTGGAACAACTGTAGCTTTTGATTAAGATTGAGTCCTTTTTAATTAATGTATTAGTAGGTACTTTATTATCCTTCCTAAATAGAAATATAACAGTCATTTTTTGGATAAAAATACAGTCCTGACAGAGGGTAAAAAATTGATGTCTTCTCTGTGTGCTTTGGTCAAGCAGTGCAGAAATGCACTTGGAAGTTCTGATGTAGTTTCAGACCTAAAAAGATAGTCTATTCTAGAGTGTTTTAAATAAATGTTAATTATTTTGAATATGTAAAATGCCTAAAGTTTTCATCGTGCCTTGTAAGCCATGCACTACCTCCACAGGGCAGAGAGTAAAAGAGCTCAGTAGCAGGACTTTGTCCTGTTTCAATTTCTTCCATGAAGTGGTTTTTTCCTCTTCTTTTTAATTTTAAACACTGTAAAACTTTGTGACTGTTACATCGTTCCTGTTTTTACCCAAAATTATTCAAGCATATTTTTCCTTCCAACTTCTGTCATCCTTCTTAGCCTCATTGCAATTTTACCCATTCCTATGTACTTTTCATATTGAATTAAGGGATTTTCTTTACCATTTTCCTTAATAATAATCAGCTTTGTTTCCTCTCATCTCTATTTTTTTTTCTGACAAAAATTCTCTCTCCTCTATATCCTTCATGAATTTTGCCTATTTTTTTCTTCTTTTTGAAAACTAATTTTTCTTTGTCCCATTTTTTTCTTAAATTTTCACATTTTAGTTTTGATTAACCATTTATTTTTCTCCAGTGAGTTGCTCCTGTACATGACACTGTCTCTACAGTATACAGGCTGGAAACATAGTCTTGCTTTCATGTGTGTGCTCCTGTATATCTGTGTGTAAAGAATTAAACCCCACAATTTAAAAAAAAAAATCCTAGACACCACAGTCTGTGCACACAGATTAATTGTGATTTACAGGGA
This sequence comes from Polioptila caerulea, assembly GCA_013397295.1. NCBI lineage: Eukaryota > Metazoa > Chordata > Aves > Passeriformes > Certhiidae > Polioptila > Polioptila caerulea. Next base: position 112,251 of record VYXF01001370.1, read on the forward strand.
CACATGTTTGTTAATTTATTATTTGCAGCTATAACTCAAAGAGATAATGATGATTGGCAAGTAGTACAAAATATGGTACTTTTGCATTCTTTTCATTGGTGTATTTAGTTTTCTCTTAGTAGATTCCTGAAGGTTTTACTTTACACCTCTAAGGTAGTTGCAGAAGGTGTAGCTAAAATCATTCGCGGGACATAATGAATTTATTTGCAGGATAATGTGGAGTTACTTAATGTGAGAAAATTTAATCACAAGAAAATACTATGTCAATTTTCTGTGACCATAGAAGTCGAGATCTAGCTGGGCAGGACGCTGCCCCCTGAGGTACAAGTCCTGTGTGCAGTCTGGTGGGCTTGTCTGTCCTGACAGCAATCCACACCAGTGGAAAAAACCCAACCCACTCCCCGCTGCATCGACCGCCCCAGCAAGCACTGGTCGTGTGTCAGTGTCTGTTCAGAGGAGAGCTAGGGCTGGGCTGAGGGAGGATGGCCACAGGTAGGACTGATGTATATTGACAAGACATTTTGGAGAAGCTCGCATAGCATGTGCCTGTAGGATGCTTGGCTCTAGCCAGTGGAGAAGCATGTTCTGGGTCCTGTCATGAGCACCAGCCTCACTAGTTCAGAGAGCCAGAGGCCGTACCTGCTCTGCCGTAGTGAGCATGCATTCCAGGCTCTGGGAGGTAGCTGCACTGACTCTTGTTGTTGTCTTCAACTAGGTTATGTGGGTATGCAATTTGTGTCGAAAGCAACAAGAAATCCTAACGAAATCTGGAGCGTGGTTTTTTGGAAGCGGACCGCAGCCCTCACCCAGTCAGGACGGGACGCTGAGTGACACGGCGACTGGCGCGGGCTCGGCGGCACCGAGGGAAAAGAAAGCAAGGCTTCAGGAGCGATCCAGGTCACAGACTCCCTTAAGCACAGCAGCTGCCTCATCACAGGAAATCTCTTCTCCCAGCCTGCAGCCTGACCGCAGGAAAGGGGCAGAAGTGTCGCAGCCGGCGATGGGCCCGGACCAAAAGCAAGCTTCAAGGTCTAGAAGTGAACCTCCAAAAGAGAGGTAATGCTTTCTGTCTAGATAGAGCCTACTGTTAGAAATGCTAGTTCAGCTGGGCCTTCTGTGTGCTTACTACTGTGCAAAAACAAAGGGTAAATTGATTTACTGATCAGGGAAGGATAGATTTTTGCTAGCAAATACATTGTCTATTTTGGTCTGTGCAACAAAAATGAGGAAAAAAATGTATTTTATGGATATTCCCATATACTTCAATGCATTTTGGTGTACACTTTTAATACAGAATTCTAGTTTACTTTTAATTTTTAAATTTGACTGGTATTTTAAAGTTAGTAAAAAAAGAGCAAGCCTTTAAGCTTGAATTTTTAAAGCAAAACACTCCTAAAAGATTCACACCCAAGCAATAAGAAAATGCACCCTGTGGAATTCTCTCAGATAACCTTATGTTTTATCTCTTCATCAATGATATTTCCAAATTTATTGTTAAAAATAATACAATTAAAAGACCTCATTTACATGAGCAAAGTTAATGTTCATGCAGAACAGCAAGACTACCATCTTGAATTCAGAGCTAGTTGTTTGCAAGAATAAAGCAACCAGAACTATTTTAAGTGAGTAAATGAGGCAATTCCTGAGCTGCACTCCGTGTGTTGGATGGGTTGAGGAGTAGCAAATCAAGAGAGGCTAATGCAGTGAAACAGTTGCTGTTCTTTTGGCTGCTGCCTGGCAGATGGCAGAGCAGTTGAGGAGGGAGCCTGTGACAATCAAACAGGAGTCTACCAGAGAAGATTCTCCAGATTCTGGCCAGGGTGATTTTTTTTCCCCCTAGCTATTGGAGCTGAAAATGGATGATGAGCAGTGGCTTGTAATTTACTGTGTTAGTGAGATCTATCTGGATTTAACTGTATCAAATTCAGGATAGTGCTGTGTATATGTATTGTGTAAATGAACACACGATGCCTGCCTCTAATTCTGTTGACTTTTGTCCCCCAACACAGGGAAGGCCCCAGAGCAGTTGTAATTTTTAGGGCAGCAAAACATTTTTTATTTCTGATTTGCTGCCCAAAAGTGAGATGATCATATTAGTTACACAAATCAGTGTTCTTTACTTGTCACTGAGAGTTTCAAATGAATTCCAAGCATTCTGATTGAAGACCATCTATAGTAAGCTCAGGTCCCAATAATTGCCAAAAGTTCAGGAGGAACAGGAGACAGGGGGAAAAAAAAGATAAGAGAAGGGAGCTTAATGTGGAGCTTTGTTCTTTGTGAGGGTTTTTGATATGTAATCCAAAGTTGTGTCAGTTGTGGAAGGGAAGATTCAGTGCCACAGGAAAAAGTCCTAGTGACTTTGTCCCGGTGTGCATTCTTCTCAAATACACTGTATAGCTGTGTTCATCCTTCTTCAAAATCAATGGATTCATCAATGTGAACTGATAAATGGAGGGGCAAGTGGAATGATGAGAGAAATAAAAATATACAGCATAAGGGAATTTTATGATTATTTGGCTTGCTTATTTTGACAAAGCAGAATATGAAAGAGAAAAAAAAAATCATGCAGCCTCATTATTTATTGTTTTGTACTATTGTCTGCATAGAGAAATAAAATTCTTATCCTCTTTTATTACTGGAGAAAGAAATGCCATTAATTTATCTCAAGAAATCAATTTGCTTTCCTTTACATTCTTATGAAATGAACACTTCTTCCTAAAGTTTCAATAAGATAAATCAAACTTGTTTAAATTTTCTTCTGGTTATATTATCTTTCACATTTTTTGTATCTATATTACTTCCTTCTGTAATATTATTGTGGTAGATACTCCATTTGGTGGTATTTATATCTATGCTGTCAGGGCACTTGAGGTGAATTGTGTGGTTAGTCTGTAACTCTCATGACTACTGCCAGGAAAATGGAGAGCATGCTCTAGTACTCTGTCATAGTGCTGCAGTTACTTCAAAGACAACTCTGGGTCTTCTTACTTATATGCATAAATTATCTCTATCCATGTCAATATTTTTAAAAATTTTATTCATTAATTGGACCATTATTTATGTTTTTGTGGACTCTGGAGTTTGTTTGCTATTGGACAATAAAATTAAGTTGGAAGGATTAATAGATTTAATTCGTGTTAATGGATTCAGTATTTCCTGTTTTGACATAGCTAATCATGGTTTTGAATTTGTTTTCCACAACTGTATGCAAGTATTTCTATCTTCCATTCAATTCTTCATATTACTGTACTCCTTTTCATTGTAGGAAGAAGGCAGTATTGGTTTCGGACCAGAATGGCAAAGGTGTGAAGGGTGAGCGTAAGCGTGTGCCAAAACCCTCACTTCAGAAAGAAGGACCAACAGATGACAGGGAGCGCAAAGAGCGGCACGAAGGTAGAAGGCTGGAGAAAGGCAAGTCACAGGATTACCCAGACTTGCCAGAGAAACTTGAGGAAGGCAAAGTGCCTGATGATGAAAAGCAAAGGAAGGAAGATGAATATCATACCCGTTACAGGAGTGACCCCAATCTGGCAAGATACCCTGTAAAACCACACCCTGAGGAGCAGCAGATGCGCATGCACGCCAAAGTCTCTAAAGCACGGCACGAGAGAAGACACAGTGATGTAGCTTTGCCACACACAGAAATGGAGGAAGCGGAGGTACCTGAGAATAAATTAGGAAAACGCTCACAATTACAGGGAACTCAGGACAGAAAATCTCTTGTGGAAACTCAGAGGTCGTACTCTATAGACAGAACAGGTGATGTAAGAATTTCTGTTTCTAAACAATTAACTAATCATAGCCCACCAACTCCCAGGCATAGTCCAGTTCCTATAGAACACGTAGAATACAAGAACCACGATTCCTTTATAAAACAGAGCCGCCTTGATCCTAGCTCTGCTATTCTCATGCGAAAAGCAAAGCGGGAGAAAATGGAGACCATGCTAAGGAATGATTCCCTTAGCTCTGACCAGTCGGAATCAGTGCGGCCATCCCCTCCAAAGCCTCATAGAGCAAAAAGAGGCGGAAAGAAAAGGCAGATGTCAGTTAGTAGCTCAGAGGAAGAAGGGGCATCAACACCAGAATATACTAGCTGTGAAGATGTGGAGATAGAAAGTGAAAGTGTCAGTGAAAAAGGTAAGGACTTTTCTGTATATTATGCACATGGCCATGATTTGGGGAAAAAAAAAAAATCTGTATTCTTCTCTCTCTTTTCCTCTTTTTAATCATACACTTTTTTCCCCTTGCCTTTCTTTTTTTTGCCAACTGAGAAGTGTCTTATACCTGATTACATTTGCTTTACAATGTTTCCTTTTGCATTCTTAGATGAGGTGGTTACAGGTAGCATCAGCTGATGAGTTTCCTTTTCCTTCTCTTCCCTCTTTCACCTGGAAGTGACAGAATTCAAGGGTTCTAGTCTACTCTCTTGATATCTGTATTCCTTTGGTCATTACGTCGTTCTTTTGTCTGTACGTAGAACAGTTTTCTGTGGATGGATTGAAATTCAAAGTGAGTTCTGTAACAATCAGAGGAGACCATTTTAAAGCATCATAAGAAATGAAAATTTTTATTACTTTTAATAAAATATCAAAAATCTGCCAGAGTTCATTGTTACTAAGGACAAGTAGATATGGGGCAAAGGGAGTGTTATGTAGAAAAGAAATGAGAAGTGGCAAAGTTGTTGTCTAGATAAATTTTCTCTTGAGCTAAGAAGTATGTTTAAAATGTGTTATTTCTGGTTGTCTTCATCTGTTGATGGTAACACTCAGCAGCAAGGAGTAAGCTGTAGTACACTGTGTGCTTTTAAACAAAGCCTCTCTTCTGGCTGAAGAAGTTAATCAAATTTAGGAATGGTGAACAGATAAAATAAGCATTGTCAGAAAAGACTGTGGCAGAATTTAGCAACAGTCTTATAATCCTACTTTGTCTTTAGGTGACAGTACAGTGAGCTGAAAGCTTTTTGTGTCTTTGGAAGTAGCTTTTAGCGCCTTAGTTTAACTATCTGTGTTTGTACCTTGAAAGTTTCTTGCTGGTATTCATACTGAAAATGCCAAAGGCTTGTCTGCATTGCCTTTTAGTTCCTGGCACTGTTTCCTGACATGTCTGTGATTCCTATATGCTAATCTGTCTGTCTGTCTTTATCTGATGTTGTGGTCTCCTAGCATCACCTAAAGCTCCAGGAATGCATAGCAAAGATAGCAGATTTCTCTCCTACTCCATCTGAATAACTGCTTGTTTTAACTTTCTAAGCATGAGCTTTTCCATTCAAAATATGGAAACTTGCTTTTCTGCTCATTTTTAAGGAGGAATGGTGATCATACTATGAAATTTTATTCCAGATTCCACTCAAACATTAAAAAAATGTCACTTATTTGACTGAATTTTGTCAAATACTGGAATGTACCACACAGAGATTTGTAGAGTCTTCATCCTTGGACATGCTCAAAACCCAAATGGAGAAGGCCCTGAGCAATCTGCTCTGCTGACACAACTTTTGAGGCAGGGTGTTTGAACTAGGGACTTACAGAGGTCCCTTTCAGACTCAACTATTCGGCCTTTCTAAGACAACACATCTCTTTCCCTTGTTTTGTGGCAGTGTTTTAAGCTGACATTTGGTTTTGTGTAATTTTCCCTGACTCCATCTGTTGGTAGTAGAAGTCAGTATTACAGCATTTCTTTTCCATCTTTGTGTTTTGCTTTCATTATGTTTGTCAGTTTGAGGTTGCTTATGAAGTAGAAAGAATTTCCCGTAATCAATGCTGGTTATTATAAACTGAAAGGTTGTTGTTACACAAGTCAAGTCCAGGCTGAAAGTTACTGATACTGATACAATTATGTTGATACAGTTTATGTTAAATAGTCTTTCATAAGTAAAATCTTTCTGTAGCTGCTTTCAGGCTCATGACACTGATCTCAGCTTTTGACCAATTTCCCAGTGTATTGTTAAAACACTAAGGCTTGGATTTTTTTTTTCTTTTAGTGTGATGTATTCCAGAGAATTTCAAATGTTGCTAAAGGCTTATATTTTCAATGACTGAATCAAGTTCTTGGCTACCTCTTAGACACGTTTTTAGGGGCCCCCTTTACAGAGTGGGGACCTTGGTTTGTATCATATCCGAGTGCTACCTCACTGTATTTGAATAAAAATTATTGATAGGAGTATGTTAGGGACCTGACCCCTGACCTCCACATATGTGATTTACATTGTTGAGCCCTCCTTGGGACTTTGTATCTAATTGTCAGCATAAATATATATATGTGTGTGTGTTTATGGATAGGTATTCAATGCATTAATTACAGAGGCATATCTATTAATTTAACAGTTATGATATTTAGCCATTAATTTTTTTTGCCTGATTTTTGATATGACTTTTCTTTCCCATAACAAGGATTTTAAATGGAAAGCTTTTGAAGATGGGGGTGTATAGCCTATGAAAAAGAGATAAGAAATGAATACAAATGGGAAAACAGAAGCATTTTTAATAGTAAAGTATCCAATTATTTTTACAGTTATTTTTTCATCAGTACTTGACATACTCTGGAGTGTTTCATAAAAATAGATAGAAAAGCAAGAGATTTTATTATCTAAGAAAATATTTTATAAATCCCCCAGTACTCTAAAAGAATATGTGCTACAGTANGTCATAATCCCATTCTTTGCAATTTAACAGCATTGTTGCAAACAGAATTTCATCAGAATTTCTTCAGTTCTTTGCTTGTAACTTGGGAGAGATACTGCACAGGTTCAAAGTTGTAATGCTTTACTTTATAAGCCCAGGAGGGTCTGGAATCCATCCTCTCTTATCTAAATGTCAGCTTGGTCAGAAACCTGGTGCCAAAGTAATATAGATGAAGCTAGAAACTTTGAATGGCCTCATAAAAAACCCCCAAGATCTTAAAATTAATGTTTGCATTTGGTGAGTGCCAATATGAAATGATCTGCAAGTAAGTAATAAAGATGTAATGTTTTCAGTTCCATGTTGAACAAATAAAATAGAAGTTTCTGTGAGAAACAGCTTACAGAGATGTTTAAAAGCAAATGATGCCCCAGAGAAAGATACAATACAGGTAGAGCAGATAAGACTGTATTGAAAATCAATAGCCAAAAATGTCATATAAAACTGATACTGTGCAAGTGTTATTTTTTAACATTTGCATTTCCTAGGAACAGATTAGTATTGCATTACCCTATCTTCTGAGCCCAAAAAGCCTTCAAAAAAAAGCAACCTAATTTAGCTAGTACATCCCCTGCTCTTTACTGTAACCATGTAATATGTATTTTCAGAAATATTCGAACAATTATACTGGGAGATACTTTCTTTCCAAAAAATAAATGTCTTTTGCAATCCACCAGGATTTTACTTCGTTGGTGGAGGATCCAAAGACTTATGTCAAATTGTTTCCATATTGAAGTAAATCTAGAGAAAAAGCTCTTTACAGTCCCCCCCCCCAAAAAAAACTACAAGTGTCATCTCAAGTTCTTATTAATTTTTCTACACCCTTTACAGGACGCTCCAGATTGCTGATAATCATTTTCATTCTTCTATTAATAGAGGCTGTAGAATTCCTTTTTCTGAAATCTCTAATCGTTGAACAATAGGTGGACCAAGTTTCCAGTGAAGTCCTGGCAAGGTGAAAGGAATCCTTGTAGCAGGCATAAATTGCATTCATACTTGCTTCAAAGACAAGCTAGGATAACATAAACCAGACAGTTAAAAATAAAATCCAGACCTCATTTTAAAACTAACAGTTTCTGTCTACTGCCATCCAGTGAAGAATGCAAATTGTATTTGGTATAAGTTTGAGAAAAAGTATTTTTTTTGAAGTTGAAAAGTAAGAATTTTTGTAGAGCTAGTAGATTTGTGTCCAGATGAGGTTGTATCCAAGTTATTATATCCATTGATGGATGCAAGAGATACTCCAGAATTTGTCATGCAGCCTTTGAAACTGGAAGAAAAAGTATTGTTGGAAATTGAAGCAATATTGAGGAGGTACTGCTACAGTACTTTTATGTAAATAAATGTACTAATTTTACATTTTGCATAGTTATTGTTCATATTTGCCTAAGTGTGTATTTTGTTCACACAGTTTAGGCTTGAAATTACAACTTATACTCACAAACTGGTTGTAAAATGTTGAAAACCTAAGTAAAACTCACTCTAAATACTTACTAATGGATTTACTTGGGAGTGAGAAGAGCACAATAAAATTGGCACCTTCTTTGAAAAACAAACTCCTGAAATGGCTTTGTTTTATTTCAGTGAAGATGTGATTTTTTTTATTCATAATGCTTTTCTCACAGTACTGTGAAGAACAGGGCAACCCAATTTAATTTGATTTCATTCTTCTGAGGTTAATTTTGCTTAGAAAATGTTGTGAGCAGGGATCTTGCAGTTTTCTTGGTTTATTCCCAGGTGTGAGGCAGGGGGTTTGAGCAGGAGAGGATGTGGAGGTCAGGAGCAGAAAGGGATGCTGTGGTTGTGTCAAATGTGTCAGTGCTGGTCAGCTCCATGAGGAGAGGATCTGGCCCCTTCCTCTGTCCTTTCTGGCATTTTGAGGGTCCCTTTGGGTACCTGTGTTTGGGGGTGCTCCCAGGGGAAGGAGAGAATAAATTACATCCTTGCCCAATGATTTGTTCCCAGCTCTGTAAGCATTGTTGACATGGAAGGTAGCTTAGGGGCTATGAGAGAAACCCCACATGTGCAGCAGGGCCTATAAAGGAACCAAAAGAAAACTTCAGGGGAGAGCTGTAGAGAAGAAGAGGCTGGTTTGAAATGTTTTAGTTAAACTTTTTGAAAATAAGTTAAACTTTTTAGTGAAACTTTTTGAAACTGAAAATACTGAGGTATTTTCAGTCTGGAGTATAGGGAAGTCAAATTGTACTGTAATGTCTACTAGAATATTTTAACATCTGTTTGTGTGGAGAGTTGGGCATAGAGTTTTAAAACTGGAACAGAATTTGTTTAAAAACATGGCTGAGATTTAACTCAGTGTAAAATAAAACACGCTTCCTAGAAGATTGCTGGTTTTTAGAAATTAGTTCAAATTTATCTTCTAGTCCTTGTGCAGTAATTTAGACCTACATGTGATTCAGATTTTAATGGAAATATAATTTAAAATTACTCTAGTTTCAGAGTTTTGTTCATTGCTAACATTATTCAATGCTATCAGTATTCAGTGCTTTTGAGCAGCTGAAATTATTTACAGCACTTGTGGAGCTGATAAATCAGTGCTTGTTAAATTAGAGTTGGGCAGTAAAATACCTGGTTTGCGTGTATGAAATTATTGAAAGAACATGCATATACAAATGAGATGATCTGAACATGAGTGGGGAAAAACGTAAAATTGTTTCCAAGTTATCCTACATTTCAGAGAAATATGTAACCATATAAATGAGGATGTCATGGAAGATACATGGCTGAATTTTCCTCTAAAATCCTATTACAGCCCTTTTTCTAGTTTACCTTAAGAAGGTTGTAAGCATGCTGGAGGGAGTTCAGAGGAAACAGCAAGGTCTATAAAACAAGATAAATCAGGCAAGGTGGGATGGATTGTGGTTGAATAGTTTAGGAAAAGAAGCAGGTGGAAAAAGGAAAACAGAAGTGGCTGGAGGGAGAGAGGCTGAGTGAGTGCTCCCCTCTTCCCCTGGAAGGCTGAGTTACTGCTAGGAAGGTTGAAGCTTGCTACCAGAAGCTCTGAGGACAGATAAGCAAAGTTAAGGAAAGCTGTAATTGTAATTTCTTACTGAGCTGAAATGGAGGACTCCTGAAAATAAAAATAATTTTCTTCAGAGCCTGCACTGAGATTGCTGTTTGTTAGAAATGCTGCTGCATTTGAATGTTCCTTTGGCAGGATCTGAGCGAAGTTCGGAACATCTGGGGCTAAATTCAAAGTACCCCTATCTGTATCTTATTCTTTTTTTGTCAGCCTGTAAGTCATTTCCAGTACAAATGTACATAATAATCTGATTTTTGGAAAGGAGACAAGAAATGCACTTTTTGACTTATCAATATGATGTCGCAAACTAAGTCTTGATTTCTTTCATATTCATAAGAAAGAAATATTTCTTTCATATTTCTTTCATATTTACTACAGTTGGCAAGACATTATATTTCATTACTATTAATATGCCCTGCTTCTGGGTTGCTTGATTTTTCACAAGTTCGTGATTTTATTAATTGTTCTTTGTCGCTTACCTTTTTTCTGCACACCTCATTCATGAAAAAGCAATAAATTTGTCCTGATAGTATTTTTTCCAGTAGCAAGATGATTTTTTTTATTACAGAAGGGCAGATGCTGAAACATGAATGGAGTCTTACATTCAAAAACACTTAATGTTTGACATCAGGGCACCCTTACTTACAGGACCTGTGAGAGTGTTTGCACTTGTAGAGAAACCCAGGGGATCTATGGTCTTCTCCCATATCAAATGATCAATTCTCAAGAACATTTAGCAGTCATTTTTTTTCCATACAGGAACCATTGCAGGCAGCAGGCATGAGAATGTGAGCCTGAGCTCTGGGTCATGGTGCACTTTTTAAGGGTCTAAGAGGGAGATGAAAAAGCTTTTGAAAAGCTTGCCCTAATTTTAGCTGCTGAGCCATACTTTTCAAAGTACTGCTATGAAGTTAACTGGACTTAAAACTCAGTAACTTGATAGATGGCATGATGTTATAGCCAGAGGTTGATTCTTTCCTACACTTCTGCTATTCGGTATTTTTATATGCATGTATTTTTTGTATACCATAAAAGTTATGTGGACTGCTACTCAGCATTTACTGTTACTCTTTGATCTGGGAACTTAGAGAAAAAGATGGAATGTGAAAGATGGACCAAACTGAGTTTGGTAAAGCTGCATAACTGGATGGTCTGTGCAGTGTATTGAAGGATGAGTTTAGGTCTTGGAACTGAAATCCAAGCCTTTGCATTTTTCCACCTTTATGGGAAATCTCCCACTTCAGGTGAAAAATGAAAGCCTATGAAAGAAAAAGGTAAATTAATTACTGGCTTCTTGAATTATATGTGCACAATTATTGATTTTAATTTTAGTTAATTATAGAGTTAACTAGGAACAAACAAATACCTGATTCTGTTGTTTTCTGAAGATGTTCATTCTGTGTCCTTTTCTTAGTATATTCATTCTGATCACCCTATTGAATCCAATGAAAAATGTTGGGTTATAATATGAGCTACTGAGTATTATTGTTTAGTATTTTGTGCTAATATTTTTCTGATACCTTTCCATATATTTTTTAGTGTCCAGTAACACAATTACTGTAATACACAAGAACCATTCCAGTTTCTTTCTTTAAGCATTACTTTGAGTAGATAAACTGTCTATATGAGTTTCTAAAATCAGAAACTTATAAATAGCTCTAGGAAAAACTGGATTGTGTCGGAAAGAAGGTTAATAGTTATGAGATGCCTATTATTTCCTTTGAATAAATATGCATGGTTTCATCCTGTTCCTGTCCATTTTGAATGCCCCTCTGAAAAATAGTTTTCGCATATTTGCTCAGGTGTTTTTGCATTCTTCTGATGGTTTCTGTGTTCCTTCTTTCTCCTGTACAACTTGTGGACTTCAAAATCAGGGACTTCTGATCTATACATTGTAATCTCTTAAGCTGATTCTTATCTCCATTTCTCCTGTGATGCCAAACACAACATGTATTATGGTTTCAAATATGCCCATCCCATTGGTGGTATTTACTGACTAGTAAATGAAAGGGCCATTCTTTGACTTTTTTGGCTAAGTAATGAATTGCTGCACATCCTTGAACCCCTCAATAGAAGAGTGTGTGGGAGCTGTCTGTTAGGGTTTATTCTTGGCCTCTGTCCTGCCTAGTAGTAAGCAGAGAGTGCTAGCTGAACCAGGGCACAGCTGTTCCAGGGATTACTCTAAAGGCACAGTATGAATGACCACCCGTTTGGCACTGGCTAACACAATGGTATAAGTTATAGTCACTTGTCCCTTATTTATTTGCCTGCCGTTTTATTGCCTTACATTTAAATTGCAAGTTCAATGGAGTCCAGATTTTCTTTTTCTGATTGTACATTGCCTAATTTTGAGATATTTCAATACATGACTGAGACTCCAACTTGCCTTGCTGATAATAAATTAGAATGCTTATTTAGTGCAAGGACATATTGTTGATAAGTACCTTTTTGGTCTATTTATCAGCATCCTGCAGAATTTCAGGTTAAATTCTAGAATCCTCTGACATGCTTGTATTCTCTCAAAGATAGCTGCAGGTTGCCTCCATGAGCCTAGATGCCTGTTTTCACTACATACTAATTTGCTGCTAATCAGCTCAATTACCCTTTTATTTGCCTATTTGGTTTTCTTATCAGGAATCAAAATGATTCATATATTTGTACTATGTTTATTTCTATGCTTATAAATATTGTGAAACTTTAATTTTTTCAGATCTTATGGCCTTTTCCATCCTTTGGGTTTGTGTCTTTTCAGTTTGGTTTTGGTTATTTGGTTTTGTGGGCCTTTTTCATATGGTATTGTGGTGTTTTGTTTTGACTTTGTTAATTTGTTTGTTTTACTGATGGAGCCACCGCTAAAAGATACAGCAAGGTGGCATTTGAGTTCATTGGACCTTTCTGCTCTTTTCATTTTCTACAAACACCACCACCTCCTGCATTTTTAAGACCTTAATATAACGGTTCTGAGAACTCACAGTGTTCATTGCCTGGTCCAAGAAAAAGACTCTTCTAAGGTTTTAGTTCAAAGGGAGACAGGGGTTTTGTTTTGCCATTCAGCTCGAAGATACATAAGGATAGGGCAGAGTTTTACAGTACTGTTTTCAGTTTGATAAGTGTTTTTTGTCTTTCCTGCGGGACCTTGCTGTGATAATGGAAAGCCTGCAAGCACAACACATGCAGAGTGTGATATGCAACAGTGATTATTGGTTGGCCAAGGTAGGTAGTAGACAGGCAGGACATACATGCTGCTGGTCCAAAGTGCTGTTAGTCAGTTCACCACTCCCTCTGCAGATACCCAGCTGCTCTAGATGTTGAGAGTTGAATTTGTTACTTTTTTAGGTATTCCAGCACTTTAAATGTCTGCATTTGTACATGTCAGATATATTAAAAATACCTCTCTCTTATGCATGGGTTCCTCAGCACATGCCCTTGACTGACTGTATATGAAGAGCTTTCTAATTGTTAAATAATTTCAACTTTTTTTTGTAAGAGAGTGGGAGTCTCGGAAATACTGTGATGCTATGCAGTAAATGCATGCTAACATCAGTATTGTTTTAGACCCTCAATATTAAATATTTTATTGAACATTCTTTTAAGCCATGAGGAAACTTCTAATAAAACGTTTTATTTAGAATAATTTCTTTCTACATTTTCTTCCTCTCTGTAAACATGACCTTTCCTATTTTAAAGAAGAAAATATCAGTATTCTTTACTTTGTGACCTGTGTCTTTGCTGTACCTTATGTGCAAATTGGACCAAGTCTCCCTTGCTCCATTGAGCAAGTTGAGAAATGTTTATTGTAGGGCTCATTTGGGCCAGAATTAGCATAGGATTATTTTTCAATTTTCAATGCAGATTTGCAGAGAATTTAAGGATGTATTTAAATTCCATTACATAGAGGTTTTGATTGCATATCAAGTCCTAGCTTAATATATATGATATTAGTTAGGAGAACTGTGTGTGGTAGAAGAATAAGTAAAACGGTTATATTCATAGAATGGCTTGGGTTGGAAGGGACCTTAAAGATCATCTGCCATGGGCAGAGATCCACTCACTAGACCAGGTTGCTCAATATCCCATCCAACCTGCCCTTGAACACCTCAATGGATGGACCATCTACAGCTTCTCTGGGCAACCTGTTCCAGTGCCTCACTATCCTCTGAGTAAGGAATTTCTTTTTAACATCTAATCTAAATCTCTTTTCTTCTAGTTGNAACACCTCAATGGATGGACCATCCACAGCTTCTCTGGGCAACCTGTTCCAGTGCCTCACTATCCTCTGAGTAAGGAATTTCTTTTTAACATCTAATCTAAATCTCTTTTCTTCTAGTTGGAAAGTATTCCTCTTTGCCCCACCATTATCTGCCTGGGTCAAAAGTCACTCTCCCTCTATTTTATATTCCTTGGCTACCTCTCAGGCATGTGTAATTCAAGACAAAATGTTTTCAGACATGCAGAAACATATATACATTCATTTCTGGAATTTAAAGTTCCAGTGTTTGTAACCTAGCCTTCAATTTTGTAATTCTTTCCTCTGCAATATGAGCTTCAATTCTAGGTAGCTATTCTCAAAATGATTGTCGGG